>JAWNPS010000101.1:11200000-11617495 GCA_035047385.1 Drosophila tripunctata | reverse complement strand
GAATTTTAATTTATTTGAATTTCTAAATTTATAACTAAAGATTTGTGGACTTAGGTTATAACTTTTGGCCTTTGGAACTTTTCCTAAATTATAGATTACAGATTAGTTTTAGGTTCACCCATTAAAAATTTCCAGTGTGCCCATAACATGAATAAGTTTTATAGGCACATTTTTTATATGAACTAAATCCAAAACTAGTCTGTATTCGTATCAGATATCGGGCCAACATAATATATTAATATATAATATAAATAAAACATTTATTATTATAATATAATTGAATTTAGAACATATTTGTTTAACAAAACAATTTTAATTTCTAGATATTACTTAAATTTCTTAAGTAAAACTAAGCGAAATTGCATTAAATATATTTCAAAATATTTATTAAAAAAGCTGGCAAAGCTTTTTAAGCAACTTATACCCTTAAAAGCATATTTTTAAAATATCTAGATCATTAATTAAAAGAATTTTGTACATAAATTTTCTTAAAGTTCTTGTAAAATGACTTTATTTAAAAAATATTTCAAATACAATATTAAACCACAATTTCGGACCAATGGCTCTTACTATTGTTTTAGCTTTAAGTATTTAATTTTAAAAAGTTTTGACTAAGTATGTCGCTTTTTAAGCTTATATATGTATGTACACTTAATACTAAACTGTCTTCCTTGTCCAATTGTCGTCCAATTGATCAACTGCAAAACAATTTAAGCTACAACAGCTGAGTTGCCGCTCTCTTAGTTTACAACTCTTGCTCTCTTGCTTACTATCACTCTGAGCTCTCTGCGCTCTGTGCTCTGCGCTCTGTGCTTTTTTTCTAAGCCGCTTAAGTGCAAACAGTGCTGCTGCTGCTGTTGTTGTTGTTGCTGCTTTCACATTGAGTCGGGTTTTGGTTTTGCTTCTGTTCGTTTGTGCTTTTGCTTTTTGACTTTGCATTTTGCTCTTAATGCTGCTGCTGGCGCTGCCGCTGCCGCTGTCACTGTCGCTGCTGCCGTTTGAGTTTCTTTGCTTGGCCGTCTGCTTAATCGTGTGACCGTTCACAGTCTCAGTTTGGTACGTAGCGCGTACGCCACGCGCGCGTCATTCACTTACAGCGCCTTTTTGCACCGTTATACGTGTACGCATATGTGTGTGTGGAAAAGAGTTTTTTTAAATCGCGTACTTTGCGGCTAATTAAACGTGAGAAAGCTAAATAATTGAGTTATTAATTAAAGTGCTAAGCATAAGTGTGGTGAAGTGTGTGTTAAATAGAAGTTTGAGAGTATAAGAGCTTAATGATTTACCGTTAAACTGAACGAAAGTGACAGAAATGTGAACAATTTTGCATATTTTTATCAATTCTAATGTTTAAACGTTTACAGTTAACAAGTAACTGTGTGTGAGCATGTGTGTATGTACATATAAGCAGCAGCCGCCCAATCAACGTTTGTCTAACCAAAATTGCCCACTTCCTGTGTCTCTGTCTAACTGCAAAAGGGGGCGCCGTGTCATTAGCTCATCGTCATGCCCACTCAGAGTACCGCTATGCGCCGGCTAGCCAGCCAGCCAGTCAGCCAGTCTCTCTGCGCACACACTCGCACACTGTGCAAAAAGATCTTGGATCCCGACCCCTTCACTTTTTTTTTTTCTGTGTTTGTTGCTTGCTGAAAAAGTTGGCGCGTCAAGTGCAATTCGCATTTCGCATTCCTGCTGGCCGAAAGTCTTGCTGCTAAAGTTTTGCATCTTTTGCGTTTGCGTCTGCGTCGCTTAACTGTAAATTGAAGCGACCCCCAGTTCGCTCTCTCTCTCTGCGCCTCTCGCTCGCTCTCGTTCTCTCTGTCTATGTCTCTGCTTGCTTTTGCGCTGCATTTCTTTTGTCGTCAAGTTCAATGTGCGTTGACAATTTTCCATTTTCGAATTGGGGCTGGCTGCGTTTTTCCACTGTGATTTCTGTACTTTCACACACATGCATGCCCCTCCATTGTATTTGGGCAGCTGTGCGTGTATTTTAATTTATTTTAAATCGATCGCTTAACTATACTAATACTAGCTATAGCTAGCTATTTTTGCTGACTTTGTCATTCAACCCGGAACTGTGTGTAAAAAAACGTAAAAAAAAGATACAAATGTATCTCGCGTATGCTAACTAAAAAAAAAAAAACTAAAAAAAAAAATCTCAACTGAATGAATCTGCAATCTAGTATGTGCAATCTTTATTTTTGTGAAAGCGCAAGTTTTACACTTTTACTACACACACACAGATACACTCACACAGACAGTTATGTAGATACATAGATACTTTCCGTAAGCATCTTTTACCATCACATTTTGTCGTGTTAAAGCCGCTTAATTGAAAGTCTTGACTTATGACTTGAGCAACACTGTGTGTGTGTGCATGGAAAATTCATTTTCCAGCCATAAAAAAAATATCATATGCACAAAGTGAAATCTTATTTGACAGCTCGGCAAAAGTAACAGCTTCTAAAATCGCTTAAAAATCATCTCTAATAAATATTCTTTTTTAAAGCAACAAAATTGAAAATTGAAATTGATTTAGTTAAGTGGCACATAAACAATAATAACAAGCTAAAAAGTTTTCAATAATCCAGCAATTTGATGTTTATCATTTTGTTTTCATTGTGAATGTGAAAGTAGTGAAAAATCACGTCGGAAATACACAACAACAACGGAGCAGCTGAGAAGCAGCGGGAAGCAGTTAAAAAGCTAAAAAGAAGGTAAAGCATATAAGAAATTTATTATTAATAGATATAAGTAATTGTTCATACAGTCAAGGGAAAAATTGAACATACAAAACTTTGTGTTATTTGGGGATATTCGCCAAAAAACATGTATTTTTCCTTTCTTATTGTGGGCGAAAGGGGGCGTGGCATCAAAAATGTAAAGCATTCTTGTATTAACCAACTAAATATATAATATTCATTCTGACTGAAATGCAGATTGTAGCTCTTAACTTAACTGATATCTCTGCGTTCATACGGACAAACGGACATGGCTATATAGAATCGGCTTGTGATGCTGCTCAAGAACATATATTTACTTTATAAGGTCTGCCACACCTCTTTCTGCCTGTTACACACTTTCAACAAACCAAATATACCCGTTATGCAGACCTTTTACCGCTTACTTTTAGAGATTTTTTCCCTCTAACTTTTCTATCATACAATTTTCAATCAATTTTATTCTTATATCATGTTTTTTTATCATTGCCGTAAACAATTTCATTCCAGTTTTATTTCAAATTCGTCGCGTATACCCCAAATTAGTGCTGAATGTTAACTTATTTCATTGACTGTAGCTAAACTTTTAGCAGCAAACTGAGTTCAGCGAGCTTTTTTGTGGCATATCTCACACTGATCTTACAGATCACACAGATATCTTGTTATGCCTATTAACGGCAACGGTAGCTATAGACTGTAAGCTGAGCTCATCATCTGGTCAAGACCAGAAATAAACTTGTTCCAGTGACTCACAAGCAAAACTGATATTTAACTTTTTTGGCATTAACTGTTCTCTGTATTTCTAGCTTTTTTAGAATTTTACTTGCAGTTTTTTTTTATTTTTTGGGGGGAAATTTGCACATTGTTAACTGAGTTAAAGACACGTTTTGCTGACTCTAATCAAAATATTTAGATCTCAATTGTAATACTTAATGCGCTTCAGTCAACACAACACCGGCTTGGATTGTTTATGCCGCACAATTGGCAGTGGGGTCGCTGCAGTTGCTTATTAAAACAGTGCAGGGTAGCTGTAAGTTGCACATGCTCACTTTCTCACTTGGCTGCACATCTTTTACACAACCTGTCAGCGCTCAATGTCAAGGTTGTTGTTATTTTGTGTGTGATACATATTTGTTTATATGTACATATACATACCTACTTAAACTGTCCCGACTTTGACTTACCTGTCTGTCTCTGAGCGACAGCTTTTGCGGCCTAACTTGGCTAATTGCGGCCTCAACACTTTTCGTGTGGAACGCCCCAGTCCGTCACTTTGGCATTTGGTAATTACTTCATTTTGGCAATTGTGTGTGTTTTGCAGGGCAATTAATTGTAGCTCGCGCTTTAATTGGAGAATTTAAGCAGATCAAGATGTTGGAGATGCTTGCTACACTGCAAAAAATAGGTGGTGCTTAATTTTAAGCTGATAATTTATACAATTTATTAATTAAATTTTGATTTTAGGGGGAAATGTTAGTAAATTTACTAATTAAATATTTAAATTTAACTCTAATATTTGATTTAAGAAACGGCTTTGCTTGCCTTCTGGGTTTTGCTTTCGTCACTAGAGTGGACTGTCATCTACATATGCAAATTTTATTAGCATACCATTTAGCAATATATTTGTAGGAAAACCTTATTAAAATCAAGTATTCGCAGATAATCTAAGATTTCGAAACTTTTGATATACATAGTTTCGTATTCATATTAACCCGCTCTTTTCTCTCCGTGTGTTAACTGAAAAAGTTTAGCAAGAGGTTTATCAAATTCCTAAGAAATGGTTCAGATAGCTATACTTTGTTTTTGAAGCACGTTTTTAGAATTTCTTACAAACTAAAATTATGATTTTCAACTAAAAAGAAACATATATATTTATTCTACAAATTAAAAATTGATGTTAACATACGTTAAATTAATAATTACTTTAGAGAGTTCGAGCTTAAATCAAGTATTTTAAGAAAATCTCTCATACTCTAACTTTTGGCCATGTTTCGTATTGGATTTAATACACTTTTTGGCAACAGTTTTCCATTTCCATCAAGAAATATCTCAGCTAACTTGAGTTTTACGCAAAATTAGAAATTTACTTTGTAATATAATTTACTATTATCTTACAATTATCACATTCATAGCTATTTATAGCATGGCGTTGTTATTAAAATCTTAATCGCGTCATTTCAGGGCTTTTATGCGCTATTGTATATCGATAATTGTGTCATCGCTAAATGAAAAACGCATCCATCATCATTCGGTTTGAGTTCAGTTTTGTGCGTTTTCAACGTATCATTAACGACTTGATCAAAATGGTTTATTAATTATTAACTCATTAGAACTGAGAATAAGCGTTTACCCTCAGGGGCTATACGCATGTTTTTAGACGATACCGTTTCGAAAGATTTATGCTTCTTCTTCTCATTCTGCTTTGACTAAGATGGCGCAGCGTAGAACCCGTTACAAGATTTCACCTAGAGCGCAAAAGCGAGCCAAACTCGTCGCTTCGTCGTTCTGGTAAAACTATCATAAATTTGACTTTTTAATGACAATGAAACATTTTTTATGCGTTTTTTATGTGTGAAAATGAAGCAGAAAGCATAAAAGAGAGCAACAGTCAAAAAGGGCATGGAAAAATGACAAGAAACAGCAGCTATAAAAGAGTAAAACGAATAACTTAATACACTAACTAAGCGAAGAGAAGAAGAACATTACTAGTGAATAACATAGTGAATAGTCACGCTGTTAGTGTGTAGCAAAAAGAAGACATTACGCTTACAGTTAGGCAGCAAGTGTAAAGTGCAAAGAGAAGAAAATAAAGAGAAAAACTCACAGCAAACGCAACAAAGTCATAAAGTTAATATAATACGTAATTATAAGCGAACCCAGCACGGTAGTATTATAGTAGTAGCCTACCTACCTTACCCACTGCATACAGCTTTCAGGTCTTTAAGTTTTGGTAGTTAGTATGTTACGAGTAGTTCGGATCATGACTTCGAGAAATGCAGATGACACCGTGTAAATAGCCAGCGGGGTGTTAAAAGAAACCAAACTACTGAACAACAAGTGTAGACCAACACACACAATAGAAAAGCTGGACAGTAGTCGCTGTTGAGGTCAGTGAACTTTCTTCTTAAGACCCGTAGCACAAAACAGATTGATGATGTTTGGTTAGCACTAAATGTGTCATATCTTTCGGTTAGATACGTCTAAACTTACTAAAAGTCGGCGTGAGTAATTGCTTTAACAGATTGTATAACTAATTAAGCTTTGTTTATGTCTTTTTGTCAAGTTTTCGCAAAAAATAAATATATTTTTATTTTATTTATATGTATTTTAGTGTAGTTATTGTTAACTGTTGGAAGCATTTTTAGCAAAGATATTGTAGTTTAAAGTTTCTGAAAAGCTGCTTAAAACTAGATGCTTAAGACCGCTTTAGTATAAGCAGGCAATTATTATATTGTTAATATTATTATAGTTATTTTGCAAAGTTATGCACAACTTTAAGCATAGTTTCAATAGCATTTTGTAATCGATTTTAAGTAGTAAGTTTGTAAGTACTACTTTAGACTCGTATGCAAAAATGTGCAAAGAGCTTGCATTGATTATTAAGGCCTATGGGCAAACTCAAGTTGCAATCGGCCAAAAACGGTGTTAATAACGCAAAACAGTTGCGTTTTAACATACTCGCCGTATAGCATGTACTTTATGGCCAAGAGACCGACAGCAGCAACAACAGCAGCGGCAGCAGCAGCAGGCTGTGCAATCAGCTTAAACGCCAACTGCAACTTCAGACGGCTTCAACCGGCAACAACAACAACAACAACCCACTATAACACTACACACTGTAAAGGCGACCGCCCGTTGGTCGGTTGTCTAACTATTTTAACCCAGTTTTGTGTGCTATGGCCACATTCTTGTAGGAGCACAAACCATAAACAAGTTTCAGCCAAGCTGAAAAAAAGCTGGCAAAGAAGTTGAGAAAAAACAGCAAACAAAATGTGTGCAAATTGAAATTGCAGCTAATGAAAAGGCCAATTGCAAAGTGCGCAACATTGCAACCAAAAAACAAAAAAAAAAAAACAAAAACAGAGACCCGAAATAATAAGTGAAGTAAGATACTTGTTACTATCTGTCAGATACGCTAGTTAATGTGGCCCTTTTAACAGGTCAATAGGGATTTACGGTTAGGCAAGCGGCCTTTTCAACGCTTAAGTATCTGCGGAAACTATAATGAGAGCGTCAACCGATTAGTCTACCCCGTATATATATAGACTATATATATACGTTATGTGGCATGAATGAACGCATTGAGTGGGTCAGCAAATAGCACACAATGAGCCACAACAATGGTTATGGGAAATGCGCGAATTGGGCACAACAATGAGTTACAGTCTAAAGCTGGCAACAGTTATGGCCATCATCATCATGAGCCATGGCCTGCTCTCTCGCTGTTCTGGAACTCTATTGTGTGCTCAGTTGCAACTAATTTGGTTTGTCCAATCGACACTTCTGCACCCGATTCATTGAGCACAATGACAAGCAGAATACTGTGCGTCTTTTAACTGTATTACTAAAGATTATGGGAGAGTTAACATTATGTCCTCTATGGTCACTTTTAAAATCTATGCTAATGGCAGAAATTAAAGCATTAAATTATGTATAAACTGTATTAAGTTGGCAAGCAAATTGCAAATGTTCTTCAAGGCTGTTTAGCAAATTAAATTTGATAAAGCAAATTAATCAAATTGTGTGGTAGGAAAGAAGAGGGAGACAGACAGAGTGAGGGGAAATTAATAAAGTTTAATTAAGCTGTGCTTTTTGATTAGCTAATATAATTCAATTGATTAACTGGATGTTTAAAAGTATTTAATATAAAAAGAGTTGACTTAATTATAGTTAAATATTAAAATCTATATTTATATTCAGCATTTAAAATTACTTTTTTCAAACATAAAAATAAAATTTGTATAAACTTAAATAACAAAATAACTGTTTGAAACACAAGAAAAAATTTTGTGGAAATTTTTGTTAAGATTCCTTTTCATAAAAATAACTATTTATAACATTTATATTTTTTGCAGATTACTTTTATTAAAGGGAAAATTCAGAAGCAAGTTTTTTCTGGGTAACTTAGAGCACATTTTTAAGTGTTGAAGTTTAAACTTTTAAAAACATTGCCAAATTTTGACCTTATTATAACTCTTATTATATCGAAAATTATAGTAGTTTGTTTAACATTTGACAGTGCTGTACTTCTTGTCGCTTTGCACACAAAAATCTGTGAAGAGCAAAAGAAGCCCTAGAAACGGGCCCAACCGAAACTTGTCTTGTGTATGGTCAGTAATGAGACAGCGAGTAACTCGGTTGAGTATTCATACCAGTATTCGTATACGTATTTGTGCTGCACTCGTAATCTTATATATATCTTTTGGATCATTACTGTTGGCTACTACAACTACAATTACTACTTGGTATGCCCGGTGCGAGAGTGCGACGCTCTGTTTCAATTGGTGCGGTGGCTTATTAATTACCTCACCGCACAATTGCGTGTGGCGCATATAAAAAAGCGCCCACCATCAGCAGCACAACAACAGACACTGGACAGTATGGGGGGAGGGAGGGACAAACATGGCTGGGACGGCAAACTGTTGACAAACAAACCGGGCCAAATAGAACCCACAAAAGGCGTTGAACGTTTGCTGCTGCGTTTTGCTGGGTAATACGAGCTGTGGTTTGCTCCGTAAATGGAGCGTTGTTGTTTTGATGTCAATGCGCTTCGTAGACCAGTTGAAAGCCAAATGTGTTAAACAGTTAGCTAGCTAAATAAATACCCTGTAAACATGGCTAATTATGGAAAAGGTGGGAAATAATCTGCTGCGGCTTATAAACTTTGCTTCATAAGCTACAAAATTTCTTTAACTATGCATCTCTAGCTGCTCTTAGCTACAGGGTATCTAGTTGGTCAAGCACTGGAATAATAGCATACACCTACCTGTTTTACAGTTGCTTTGCTGTGCAGTTTTTTATTTTTTGTTGCTCGTGCGCGCATAAACAAATGAGGAGTTGGACAAAAATGAGAGTGATTTTTCTGTGGATTTTTTTTTAATGCTATTTTATTTTTATAACTACTTATATTTCTCTCATTTGGCAAACTAGTTTCTGTTGTATTACGTTTCTTTTTTGTATTATTTTTGCTTTTTTTGCCTTTTTCAATTTGCTATTTCCACTTTTCGTTTTGCATATTTATCTTCAAGTGTCATTCGCTGTTGTTGTGTTACTCACTATTGCTTACTTTCAAATGTCAAATGGAGTTGAAGGTGGCCCAGTCTGCAATAGAGTCATACGTACATATATAGACAAAGATATTTTTATATGATTTATATCGAGTCATGTTAGTTGCTGGCGTTGTTTTTGTGACTTTTGTTTGCTTTTAAAACGAATGACTTGAGCAACGAACTTGACTCTGGTATTTTATGTTACTATTTTTTTGTTTTGCTGGACAAAGCTGTTGTGTTGAAGGTGTGGGAATTGCTAAACCAGTTGATGAAATTGCAAAAGCTAAAAGAATCTAACATCTAACAAAGCTTGATTTAAAGACACGCATTTGAGTGTACAATGTGTATTTAACAAATCTGCACTTACAATTTAATTAAATGCAATGCACGTTGCTCAGAAAACTCATTAAGAAATGGCAAACAACTCCATAAACAATTTTCGTGTCATAAGCAAAATCGTGCCATACTCAAAATAACTGCTGAAAATGCCAGTTGAAGTGAAACTTAATGAAGCCTGAGAAAGTTGCAAGTTGTGTTGTTGTTTTAGTTGTAGTTGTAGTTGCTTGTATGTAGTTTGCCGCTTGCTGAACACTGAGCTCAGTACAACACTGCGGGCTTGAAGTGACAATCTAAGCTTTAAAACAAAACCACAACTAAAATGCGATAATTGCTAACAAATTTGTACAACACAAAAGCAACAAAAAAAGCAGCAGCAAAAATATCTTAATATCAGTCTTTAGCTTACAACTAAGCTTTGTCTTCTTAGCCATTGATTCAGACACAATTGCACATCTTCTGGCACTTGTTCTTAAGCTGCAGCTTCGTTGCAGTTGACCCAGTTTTGTGGCAAGTGGAACACACACTCAACATATATACACACAAACTTCAGGTGGACGGCCATAAATAGCCAGGCGCTGATTTCTAGACACCAGACTTTTGTGCCCCTCGCAAACGGCGAAATCTTCACTCAATGAAGACTCAAGTTACAGGTTTCTTGCTCAAGTCTTTCTCAATGGGTTTGACGCGGCGATATCAGCGCTCAAGTTTGTTGCCTAAGTCTTTCGTTCTGAAAGAGAAACGACAGCTTCAGTTTCAGCATCAACTTCAGACACCAAGAGCATGACTCTCTCAAAACACGTTTCTGTTTTGCTTTTTGTGGCTTTGTTTTTGTTTTTGTCTTTATCTTTGTGTGTGTGTTTTTGGGATGCTGCAGAACTTTCTTTCAATGATTCTAGCGGAACGCATATAAATAATAAATTAAGACTTTCTTTCTGTTCAGTCTTTAGTTCTTTCTGCAAAAGACACAACAAACAAAACCCCAAACTGACCCCACAACTATCGGGCCATTCATCTGCGTTCGTCTGCGGTTTTGTGTCACCATCTATTGAATTTCTTAAGTATTTTACTTAGAAGTAAACTCTCTCGTTTGCCTCGTTCCAAATACAAAAAAAATCTCTTTCACCCAAGCCGAAAAACTATACAATCATCATGTGTGCAGCTTGTGTCATTTGTTGTGGGTTCGGTTTGGGTTTTGGTTCGGTTTTTCTTGGCTTGTTGTTGGCCCAACAGATTATCAACTGCAGTAATTTGGTCTGTGGGGAAGTCTCATGCTTTTTTCTATATTTGATTATGCGCTTTTTTATATCGGTGTCTTCATTAGTTTGACCCAATTTCAGCTGGTTACTTGCTACGTTCTTTTTTTTCCTATATATTTTTTTGGTTATTTTACTTTCTATTTTCTCTTAACGATCTTCAGAATTTTTGATAGTCCAGTCCACGCAAAGCCGGCTTGTTAGCATTTCGATTTTATTTTCTTGTGTCTGGGCGTCTTGAGTCAATTTACTTTCATTTGCCTGACAGCTGAGAAAAGTAGTTTTGTGCTTTTTTTATTGTTTCCGATTTGAAGTTAGATTTTATTTTGGTCTTTTCCTTGATTTGTTTTCTTGGGGCGTTGCCATTGCCGCTTCCGTTTGGCATGGAAGAAAGAGTTGCTGCTACTAGAGTATGTGTTGTGTATGAAGAGAAAGGTACAAATTATATGTATAGACTAATGCGATATTGATTTAATATACCATATGTTAGTGTTACACAAGCGTACATGTCTGTATGTTATGTAGATGAAAGACATTATTTAAATGTATGTATGTATATGTATAGAGAGTATGCTGCCATTTACAGTAAATAAACTTATGTTAAACTATATGAGTGTGTGTATAAAAAAATCATAAGCGCTCTACGTAATACTTTGTAGAATTGTTCAGACTATATAAATGTAAATGGCTGGTAATTATAGCTACATGTTAATGGATTAAAAGTGTCACAAGAAGTGAGGTATATGTACTATATATCTATATATATCTAAAAAATGCAACGACTGACGCCGTTTTTCAATTATTTTCAATCGTTTTTCTTAGCTGCCACACACACGCAGTCTCATCCGAAGCATGTCTTTGTACTTATGTTTTTAAAATACTATAAATTATTTATCAACCCCTATGCAACGCTTTTTCTCCTCAATTTCCAAAGCCAACAACTCCATTGCCTTTGATTCCTTTTCCCGCTTTATTTTAAGCAATTCCATTTCAGCCAAATGCCTTTCTTGTGCTCTAACATTTTCCTGTTCATAGTAGGTTTGCTTTGCCAGCAACATGGCTTGCTTGTCATAAGTCATTTGCCATTCATGATGCGCTGCGGCGAGTCGCGTTTCGGGGTGAGTTTCAGGATGCTCGACTTTTACGGGCATATTGACGGCGCTGTTCTCATGTCTGGAGTTGGCGTACGTTGTGTCTATGATTTGATCAGGCGACATATCCACATCACTCAATGGATCTACTAAGCATTTTGTTAGTTTTAGCCACAATAAGAAAAGAAATTTGCCACTTTTATTACATACCATCGCTGCCGAGTGTATGATCCCCGTACAAATCCGATAGATTGGAGAAACACGTGCTTGTCTGCGACTCATCGCCAGTTTTCTCCTTGGCATGATCGCCGCGTATCTTTTTCTTAAGGCACTCATATTTCGCTTTTAGTGCCTGCGTCGAGCGTTGTATTCCTGTTTTTCGGCCAAATACGTAGGTTATATTGTCCCATGCCTCTCCCTTTTGCTTCCATGTGACGCCATCTGCTTTTTTATTCTCAATCACATAGCCATTTGCCTTAACCAGCGCCAGGAGTATTGCTTCTTCGCGTTCGGTGAAGTTTTTACTTCGTTGCCGCTTCATTTTGTTGTTCATTTTGTGGCAATCTTTTAAGTCACTATTTAAAACAATTGGGATGTTGCCATACACTCGCAAAACGTCAGCTGTTTTCGGGCGGCAACGTTGCCACTTAACAAATTGTTTGCCATTCGCATTTAAATGCAACACATAAATGTTTTTTTTTTCTTAACTTTAACTGGCACATAATTTGATTATATTTTTTTTATTAAATAGTTTTTTATTTTATTATTTAAAATTACTTTTTTATTGATTTTGTTTTAATATACAGTTCACTGCTCAAAGTTAATGCTGCCACACTTTTACACAACTCAGCTGTTTTTTGAATGTAGCGTTGCCACTCAGATGCGTGTATGTACAGTATAGCCATTAGCATTTTAAAGTGCCTCATAAAGCAATTAATCGATTGTTTTTGGAGACGCTTACTGGTTTATCTGAAAAAGATGCTATAAGGAACTTAAGACAAAAAACTAAAATGGGTGTTTGCAGTACAGTTAAACTTTTTGAGTTTTCTTGAATGTTTTTGTAAGAATTGAGTTTTTTATTGTGTTTTCATGATTTTATATAAAAGAAAAATATAATTTTTTTAAAAAGAATTTAGTTTAATAAAAAAAAAAACTTGAAATTACATTTGCAATATACATTTTTATGAAAAAATAGTGTTGGGTTTGTTAAAAAAAAAAAAATAAAAAACATTCTTGAAAATAAATGTATTAAAAAAATTAAATTAATTAATTTCGAATTTTGTATCAATTTTTGAAAAAAGAAAGTTAATGCAGAAATAAACAATATTTTTTCAGCTTTTGAATTTTTTTTTAAAGATTTCCGATAAGAATTAATAAATTAATTAAAAATATAATGTCTGCAAAAAAAATATAGTAAAAAAATATAATTAAAATTATTTTCTTTTTAAATTTTCGCATACAATTATTTAACATATTGCAGAAGAATTAATTAAGAATTAATTGTGAATTCGTACATTATTCAAATATCTATACAAATTTAAGTTTGAATTGCATTTTTAACTGAGATTTGGCATCTTATATTTGCTTTATATTTAGCAATTTTCTTGATTTTGATTTCTTTTCTAAATTGATGCTTACAAAAATATTTAATTAAATTTAAAATACAATTTTTAATTTATATTTGATTCTTAAATATTTTTAATTGATTAATAGAATTTAAATGTTGCATGCTTACTCCTGATAACATTTTCAATAACTAAGACTAATATAATTATGGCTGCTGCTTTCGTCACTATGTGGTCAAGTCTCACCACGTTTTTCAATTGTTTCTAACTGCTAATGATCAATTCACGTGTCTAACCCTAACGTAACAAGTTCTTTCCCCTCTTTTTATTAAGGTCAATATTTGGTTTTACTTTTCTTTTTGCTATCTTTTTATTAGGTCAAACATCTTTTAGTCAAATTGGCAATAAAGTTATAAATCTAGCGTGTGATTTTGAAATGAACGTTAAAAGCATATTTTTATGAGTGCAGAAACAAATTGATGTTCGAAAATAGGTTTTAGAATAGAAAGCAGCAAAAAACAATTAACATAAATTTTGATATAAACTGGAAACCACTTGGAGCTGTCAACAGATCTGAGGGATCTTTGTTTTGAGGCGGCTTCTTTTTTTTTGGCCGATCGTTAGCATATCAACCGATTAATTGACAAATGAGTTCAGGTTTTATGCATTTCGAATTGGGTCAAGTGGCTGATGCTGAGCTAAGCTGAGGGCCCCCTTTTACAGTGGGTCCAAAAAATGTTGTTATTGCGAATTATGCAAAAATTCAAAAAGCTGCTAAAAATGTTAACTGACAGTTTAACAGCATCATTAGGTGGTTTTTTTTTTTAGAGAATTTCGAAAATTGATTCCAATCGTCTGCCTATAAGAACCGTTAGGGTCTTCCCATTTGCAGACAGTTGTGTTTAATCTCGCGATTCGTGCGGTTCTCGAAATGAAATCTATATACAGCACTTTGCTGTGCCTCGCTTACATTTGTAGTGCTCTGAGTTATGAGTATAAGGTTCCATTTGGTGGTTACTATTATCCAAAACCAGCTAGAATACCACAGCTGACGGAGAATAAGCCAACAGCAGCACCATCGGCAACACCACCACCGGGTGTGCAGTCGGATTACATAGATGATCTGATCGAGGGACATAAGCAACAAATCTTGTCAAATGTGCTGGGCGGTGCCACTTCAAGCTCCATCTCCTCTCCCATTTCCCCCGCTCTATCGCCCTTTGATAGCAACGATGCAAAGGCTTTTCGCGTCAATCGCTGTGCCAGCTGCAGTGAGTACACATCTCTTTTTGAAGCAGAAAGAGGGAACTTACCTCATTTCGAATCCTTGCAGCCTGCGGCGTTCCCAACGCCAATCGCATTGTGGGCGGCACTCAGGTGCGTTCCAACAAATATCCCTGGATTGCACAAATGATACGCGACTCATTTCTCTTCTGTGGCGGCACTTTGATCAATGATCGCTATGTTCTCACAGCCGCACATTGTGTCTATGACATGGATATGTCTGCAGTTTCAGTGCGTCTACTGCAGCTCGATCGTAGCTCCAAACATCTGGGCATTACACGTTCCGTAGCCTTTGCTCATGCCCATGCTGGCTATGATCCAGTTCTTTTGGTTAATGATATTGCACTGTTGCGTCTGAGTCAACCTGTGCCGCTGGTGCAATCGATTCGACCCGTCTGTTTGCCCAGCAGTGCTACGCAAAACTTTGATTTCCAAAAGGCCATTGTGGCGGGTTGGGGACTCAGTCACGAGGGCGGTTCTACGTCCAGTGTGCTGCAGGAGACCGTTGTGCCCATCATCACGAATGCTCAGTGTCGTGCCACCTCGTACAAGTCCATGATTGTGGACACTATGTTGTGTGCTGGTTATGTGAAAACAGGTGGACAGGATGCCTGTCAGGTGGGTGTTCAGCTCAGTAGCTAATTGAATTTCTATATAACACATTACATAACATATTCTATAGGGCGATAGCGGTGGTCCTTTGATTGTGCCAGATCGCATATTCCGTCTGGCTGGTGTTGTCTCCTTTGGCTACGGTTGTGCCAAACCTAATGCTCCGGGTGTATATACCAGAGTCAGCAGATATTTGGATTGGATAGCGGCCAACACCAGAGATGCCTGTTATTGCAATCAGTAATCAATGGAGTTGGACTTTGCTCAGGGAATTTCAATTGCTAAAAAGCGGATTGATTTTTATTGGATTGGGCGTGTTTTTCCAGAGTTAAAGATTTATTTATTAAATTTTGTTAATTTATTCAATTGATAGTTTGTGTTTTTGAGTATTTTTGCCACTTAAAATATCTTTAAAATTGTGAATAATATTTATTAATTTATTTCTTTGCTTACTTTATTGAATATTTAAAAATATATATACAAAAAATTCTTTTTTCTTGGTGTTTTAATTATTTTGCTTGTTTGATTGAGCACTTCTTTGGTTTCCAATTATTATGCTTTGTATTTTAGAAATTTACTTTTCAAATTTTACTTCAGACATAAATGTATAGACTTTTTAGACTATTCCATACAGTAGATATTCTCAGATTATTGCCTATAATTATATTTATTACAATTTTAAAAGTCTTTTATTTATATTTAGTTAAAAATATTTTAATACTTTCCTGTGTTACTTAAAAAATGTTGTTTGCTTTAGTCTGTATTTCATTTATTAAAAAATTCTTTACATGTCCTCAACAGTTTGTTTTTTACATAAACATTTCGTTTATTAAAAATGCTTTACATATATCTGTCTACAATAATTTTTTCTACATTTTAATTTTTAATTAAATATATGTTTTTTTTTTTACCATACTTTGGTTTGCTTAAATAAAAAAGTAATTTTATTTTCGATGTCGTCCAAATGTTTCTATGCAAATTTTCAATTGCAATTTTTATTCATAGACTAACAGTATTTGTTTGCACCCTCAATCGTTGGCTGCAAAAAAATACTTTCATAAAGTAATTTTAGCTGGGCAAATATTTGTGGAAACTGGTTATTGGCTGGGTTCGACAAGTCAAAGAGGAAAAATTAAATAAAAAGAAAAAAAAATATGTAAAAAATAAATAAGAAAAAAAACAACCAATAAACATTGCTGGCCTTTCACTTTTTTGCACATGTACATACGTTAAAAAAAATCAATATGGGGGATTACAACAACAATAACAACAACAAAACAAGAAGAGATTTACATTTGGTGGCAGAGCGGCAGGCAAAAATCAGCGAACTCGTCACGGTCCATTTTTGGCGACGTCATCGAAGCCAAGGACGTTGCCATTGCGATGCTGCGGAATCGCTGACACATTGTTATCACTTGTCAACGCAGGTTTCATTCGTGGTACTCTCCACACCCCTTCCCTTCCCTCCCCTCCCCCGTTGCTTCTGCTGCCACTGCCTGTGGCGAGTTGACAAAAGTTTATCTTTATCCCTATGGCAGAGTTGCGGTCATGCCACAATTTAATGGATTTTCAAGTTATTTCTGGTATTTTGTTGTAGTTACCGCGCACACACATACGCACACACACAACTTGCAACTTGCAACTGCAACAAGCAATAGCAACAGCGACAACAACAACAACATCGTGGCCACAAACAAAGATATCTCGCAAACTTGTTTCTTGCCTCGAGCCCCAAAGAAAATGCCGCATAATTGCCACAGAGTCACCGTCGCTTTGGTTGTTGTGTTTTGTTTTTGTCTTGCGGGAATCGGAATCGGGGTGGAATGTTGGCCAAATCGACAATGTTGTCAATGCTCTGCCGCTTTGGCATTTGATTTTATTTTTAAACTAGACTGCAAAATGATGCCCGGCATTGCAAGGGTCTTAGCACCAGCAATTAACATTGCCAACTGTAGAAAAAATAAATTGCCAACTATTGTACATACTATATATAAAATATGTATGTGAGCAAATTTATGAAAGTTGTCAGCTTTTATTTACACCATATTTGGTTCGAAAAATAATCTAAGTGCGTTTTAGAAATGCCAGCAATTTGTATTAGATTAGCAACAAAGCTACTGTTAATATGTTAAAGACTTAACATTTAATTGGTAGTTACTAACAGCTGTTGAGCTAGGCAATTTTGTCAGTTTGCTCAATTTTTCACAGAGTTTTGAAAGCTTAAATTACTATGTGGATTTACAACATAGTATGATATTGGTTAATACTAAAGCAACTCTTAAATATTAGGGACTTAATGCTACATTTATGGTAACTGCAGTTAACAGCTGTTAAACAGCAAAATGTTAAATTCAAGCATATTTTCTTTGCAAATTTTATTAACAGAAATGATTATTATTTACTCATGGCATTGCATTTACTATTTTAATCAATAGAAATCAGGTTTTCTAAAGATTTCTAACCTAGAACTCAACTATTCTTCAATTAATACTTTCAAACACACACACTTGTCCTACACAAATTTCCCTAAACTTTACTTCAATCTTTGATAGCAAATTACATGTTTTTAAAATACTTACATATAAATACACACTTAATTGCAACTTACGCACCACTTTTGTAACTTATTTATATGAATTATTTAAAAAAGCAATTACAAGCACGCAAAGAGATACAGTAGAGATACAGATACAAGTACTAGACAAAGATACACCGTCACATAGTATATCCTAGCTATTTATAGCTTCAATTGAGACTGCTGCATGGACAGTCGAAGTCGACGTCGCGACGTCTGTTTTTCATCTAGTTGTTAATGCAATCTATAAAAAGAAGTGGATAAGAATTCGCAAACAAGTGACTTTATTCTCAACTTTGAACTTATCAGCCAGTCTCACCATTCAAGCATAACGTTTTCTGTGGCGTAACCACTTCAAACGTTCAATGGATCTGACTACAGTTTCCAATTCCCGCTGGACATTAACGCATTCCACAAGCTGTTCCACACAACGTTCCCAATTGCGTGCGGCCAAGCGTATGCAATGCGGCACCAGTTTGCCAAATATATGAGTTACTGGATCCAAAAACCCTCTAGATATGTCCACGCCAAAGCGGCACAGCTTTAGGTTGCTACTACCCCAGGCGACACCCTCTGCGACGAGTCGACACAAGGCTCGGTATTCCTTTGAGCCGGGCAAATGTACGGTCGTCACTGTTTGGGTGTAGGTGCCCTGCTGCAGGCGATTTCTGGCCAGGCTTAGACGTGCTCGGGATGTGTGCGTCTGTAGTGCAAGTGATTGTCTTATGTGTTCCTCCATCAATTGCAGCATATGCAAATGCAGCACATCAAGCAAACAGTTGGTTTCTTCAGCACTTGGTTCTACTTCCTTTGATTGGTTATTGATTGCATATTCCGAACTGAGTTCCTTTCTCAATAGTTCCTTCTCAATCGTGCTCATTCCGTCTAATAGCTCTACACTTTCTATTTAATAAAAATTTCTGTATTTTTAAATAAAACAAGTGGAATTTTAAGTAACATTTTTGAACAAAAATTCAAGGCAAGTGACATATGTTTTTCACTGAAGTTTAAATTAGGAACTATATATTTTTGAGGAAATTAAAGGCATTAGCAACAACTATTTAATTAGGGTTTAAAATGCATTGAAAATTGTTACATCTTAATTATTATTTTAGTTTAAAACAAATTTCATTAAATTTCTTTGATTTTTTTCTTATTTTGTTGTCAAGTTTTATAATAGTCAGCTATTTCTAAAGCAAGATACAGTTTAATACCAGCATGGAACCCACTAGATTGGTAAGCAATACTATCAATAACCAAACTACAAAACTAAAACCAAAAAAGCTTGTGCTAAACTAGTTCTTTTGTTACCATTTCAAGTGGCCCTCATCTGTGGCAAATAGATAGATATAGATAGTCTTTTGCTTGTGGTTTCATCTGAAAACAGTTTTGTTATTTTTGGCAGTTAAGCAGCTTTTGAGGAGGTGGAAATGGTAACGCTTCGTTTGAGATTTTAGCATATTTCTCACATAAATCGCCAGCGACTTGGGTAGAGAAATTTTCACGCCTCGCTGGTCAATGGCCAAGGCGCTAGTATAGTTTTGCTCTTTAATCAAAATTGTGTACAAACTAATGCCAAATAGTTCCTCTATATTACCCACTCACCACCCCTCTCTGCTGTTGTTTTTGTTGTTGTTGTTAGCCGCAAAGCATTTTAATAAATTGTCAGTTATTAGTTGTTGTTGGCAGAGCAGGAAAAAGTGCAATTAAAATGCATTCGAGTTGCAAGATGCTAAAATCATGGCAGAGGGTAGGAAGTTGACGCAAAAGAAATTAGCATAAGCATTAAGGCGAGTGACAGAGATGGCCTGACAATAGATAGAGAAAGAAGCAGAGCAAAAAAAAATAGCAATAGCAAGATAGTTTCCCATAATTTGCGTAGCGCTGCAAACATAATGAGCTCAAGACCAGAAGATACAAGAGAGACAGAGAGAGAGAGAGGCGGTGGAGAAGTGAGAGCAAGCGGAAAGGTGTACTGTGGTCAGTCGCATAGTAAATGGTGTGAAATTTTCCACAAAGCCATTGCGGAAGGGGAAACCAGGGGGCGGTGTGGGGGTATGGGGTACAGAAACAGCTGTCTGAACTGCATTGTTCGCAACCGCACTTAGTTTTTGCCATTATTATTATTATTGCTGTTGTTTGAAATTAGCATAAATGTTTTTAATTAAAGCATTTAAAGCATATTTTGCTAAGTGGCTATTGCTTAGCTTTGTGCGAGCATTGAAAATGTTTAACAAAAATGGAAAGGTAACTGGCACAACAACAATAACAGGTGAACACTAAACTTGAAAACTCAACATAATTAGAAATACTATTAGAAGGAAGACATTGAAGGAAATGTCGGCTAACCAAAGGAAAGGGAGAGTCAAAGCTAAAGAATATTAAATTGAGAAATTACAAAAATTATTGTTATTTTAATTTAGACATTTTATATTTAAATGTAAAATTAAGTGCACTTTCAAATAGGTTTACGAATAAATAAAATTAAATTATTAAATATTGTTTAATTATTAGTTTATTTTAGTTATTTACTTTGAATTTAATTTAATTTGTTCCTTAAAGTCTATAGAAAGATTCCCATTGTTAGAACCACAATTATTCCTTACTAAATTCCCATAGAAACACGCTGAACTAAGAACTGTCACAATTGAAAGTAAAAGACAGCTAAAAATTCGACTGTCTGTAGAAATATTTCTTTGCCAGTCACAAATGACTTTTGTTCCATCTCGCATCAAATGGATTCTCTTTGGGGAATAGTTATAATTTATTAAAACATTTGCTTAGACAAAACAAACGAGAATTTTCGCTGGGCTTTCAGTTGCTCATCTAACTAATGGCTTCCCATTCGCAAAAGCTAGCAATGGTGTAACAATTTTCATTTTTCCTTCTACTTCTCCTCGGCCGTTGTCTGCCTTTTGTGTTGCACTGTCAACAGAGTTGAACAATTTTTATTTATGCGCTTTTGTAGCGCCAAAATTCTCGACGGCAGCCGTCAGTCAACACTGGCAGAAACGATACCAAGCCAAGGGAGGTGGACAGCATTAGAAAGAGAAGGAGTACGATAGAAGCGAAAGAGTCAGAGATAGATGAACTGGGATATGGACAGTCAACAGTTGCAAGTTGCTAGTTGCAACATTGTGGAGGCC
Source organism: Drosophila tripunctata (assembly GCA_035047385.1). NCBI lineage: Eukaryota > Metazoa > Arthropoda > Insecta > Diptera > Drosophilidae > Drosophila > Drosophila tripunctata. Next base: position 11,596,641 of record JAWNPS010000101.1, on the reverse strand, counting down.
GTTGGAACGATGGAAAGCAAACAAACTGTAAACTGGGGAACGTCACTCAAAGTCGCGTCGACTGGCTTCCTGGCTGACACACTTTATGCCACGTCCAAAGAGACGCCACTTGTCACTTGGCTGGAACGGGAATGCGAATACGAATGGGAATGGGTTGGACGGGTATATAGCATAAACATAGAGAGTGTAGTATCGGAAGCCTTTTCGGTTGCCACTCTAATTGAAGTCGAGTGCAGCTAGTATTTTGCTGTGGCAGCTACAGAAACTAACTTTGACATTATGCGCCACAAATTGTGGCAATTTAAAGCCAATTTAGTTTAGTAGCTGCAATACACAAATATTTCACAGCTTCACGAAAAAAACCAAAACTAAACCCGTTCAATGAGGCGAATCAGATCCGTTTTTCCCCTCCTTTTCTCTGCCTCTTTGCAACTGCTGACTGCTGTCTGCCACATCGTCTAAAGGTAACAATTTATATAATGAAACTGATTTCAAATTTGTGATGTACAGGCCGCGAGCGCGAACCGAACTTGGTAATTACCCCTCATCCATCGTTCCTTACCTCAGCTCTCCATTCACCCAACTGCAGCTCCAGTTGCAGGCTGCTTTGCCGGTCAAAAACAACAGTTATAAAAGAGGCGTTCAGAAATATCCGAAAAAATGCCAAAAAAACGATAAGTCGCACTTTAAATACTCTGGGAAATGCTAGTGATTTTAAAGCATAAGTGTGGATTCAGTAGTTTACTTACGTTTTCTAGGACTTCTTTCGGTTATAAAATGCTGAAATGTATACGTACCAAAAATTTTGTTCAATTTGCATATTTGCAAATATTTTAAAGCTTAGAAAATATAATAATTTAAATCAATTTAGTATACTAAATTAATATTTTTAACCTAATCTAATGAGAATCTACAACAAAACTGTCTGAAATTTAAATATTTCTGAAAAATTTTAACAATTTTCACTACAAATTCGTTAAAGCACATGATACAAAAAGGAAAAGACGATTGTATATTGTCTAATTACAATAAGCGTTTCCTTGTATACAGGAAATCGAGAATAGAATGTTTATATTTCTAAGAAAATTCCAACAAACCCAAAAGTAACCAATGGTTCCATTAAAAAGCCACACAGTTATAATGTCTGCTTTTATAGGGTATCTGAAATTGTACAGAAATTAAAACAAGTTTAAGAACTCAACCGACTAGTGTTTGGAACTTATTGCCGTTGGTCACCTGTTTGGCCGGCTCGTTGGGATACGTTGTTTTTTATAAGGTTGATGCTTTTCGCCTCTGTTGTCTTCGATAACCAATTCCAAAAATGTATTTGTGCCGGAGTCAACGAAGAAGAAGAAGAATCGCAACATGATTTGGCAACTTGGCAACTTTCTTGCAGCAGCAGCAGCATGTTGCAGTCAGTGGCAAAGACAGCGAGTGAGAAAAACCCGTTGGTAAATCATCTGTTGAATCTTGGAGCACTCGCATCTCTCCTGGTCGGAACCCAACCCACCTGACTAGGCAACTTTTCGTGTGGGAGTCGTTTTGCCAGATTTTTTTGCGGTTACTTTGAAAAATCTTTGGAATTTTTTTGTGCACATATATTTTTGTGTTTTTTTTTTCTTAATTCTTTCTTTTTGTTTGGATAAAAAAGAAAGTTGACATAAATTGTTAGCCCGAAGTATTTTTTTTTGTTTTTGGCCATTTGAAGTTGCGGTAGCTAAAAAGTTTGCCAGTAGTTGTTGTTGTGGGGCGCAGGAAGGAAATATCTGTGTGTTGGCAGTGGGGATGAGGCGGTGGGTATTTGCGGATAGTTTTTGGCAAGATAGTGTGGGATTTTCGGTGATGAAACGAAATGCATTTGAAAGTTTTCGTAAAACAAGTTAATCGCCTTTGTCTGCGCTGCTTTAGCGCTTGATGAATGGTTTCGATGGACAGATAAGCCAAGTGCCAAAAGCGTGCTGAATTGGATGATTGAAATTTAAATGATTATGCTGTGTGAATAATGGTAAAACTGTAGATTGTGTTCGCTCTTTAATTATTTATTAATTTGTATATTGTGTAATGCTCATAAGCATATCATTTTATATATATTTAATTATTTCTTTTTTTTGCTTTTATATTTGCAGCACAAAACTTAGTAGAGACAGTAACCGCACAACTGAAGTTCACAAAGCAAGCTTAGTTAAGGCAACAACGCAAGCGACTGAATCGGTAAAGTTTCAGCGCATGCATCAACCAAACTACAGGCTGCTATAACCGTTTTAGTGTTTAGCGTGTGCTCAAACCCAGCAGCGATCAATAGCCTCACATGCTTGAAGCCTTCCAACAACATGGATACAACAGTAACAACAACAACAACAGTAGCAACGCCAGCTGCTAACGGCTCAGCAACGGATGATGACTACATAACCGTTGTTGAAGTTGACGATTCCACATCGTCCACCAAAGACACAAACCATTTGAAGAAACTAGTCAAACGGCAGAGTTCTGTAGCCGAAGACTCCTCATTTATCACCGTGCTGACCATCAATGAGCAGCAACAGCTACTCCAGCAGCAACAACAAGAGGAACAAAAGCAGCAACAACAACAACTGGAAGCAGAGTGTACGGAACATGTGACAGTTTATCGCTTGCCAGGTGAACGTTTAGGCTTCGGCCTAAGGTTCCAGGGCGGCACACGCAATACAGAGTTAGTGCACAAGTTATATATACAATCCTGTGCCAATGACAGTCCTGCCTCCAAAGTGGCCACCAGTTGGGGTCACTTGCGAGAAGGTGACGAGATCGTCAGCATCGATGATCGTTTAGTGGCACAAATGACACGCATTGAGTGCGTACGTTGTCTTAAGGATAATGTGGCAATTAAGCTGATTGTACGCAATGGATATGGACAGAAGCCGCCCAGTGAGGAGGATCAACAGCTGGAGGTATCACTGTCACTGAATGCACAACCACCGCCACCACCGCCAGTGCCGCCACGTAAACTGGTGAAGCGACAAAACTCCAAGGAAGGACCATCCACAGTCCAACTTGTGATTGAGAAACCTTTGACGCCACCGCCCGATGCCGAGTACTACATTAATCTGTTTGCCGAATCGCTTAAGGCAGGCTCCGAGTCAGATGATACAGCGAGCACTATATCCACAGTCATTGATAAGCTCTCCATGGGCTCCAATTACTCCTCGGACACGGAGTTGACCAGCAGTCTTAACGGTCAGGAATTGGCCAAGTTGGTCAAACCGTTTACACTGCTGGAGCAAGAGTTTCAGCTGGAACAGCCACTGGGACAGCCCAAGTTGATCATACCCGGCAATAACTATGAGAATGTCGAGTTCAAGACAGAGAAAGTCAATGTCTATGAGAATGTGGAGCTAAAGAGTCCGCTGGGCACTCCGACGCCTAAGCCACGTGTAATGCTGGCCACTGTGGAACCAAAGAAACGTTCCATTATTCCGATGCCGCGTAAGATTGCCACGCCTAGTAAGCTGCCTATAGAGGTGGCTCCGCCCCGAATTCCCCTGGACTCACCCACAACGCCCACCAATGAGACTCCTGTCCAGCCCGAGTCACCTAAAACGCCCACAAATGAAACTATCAAGGAGTTTAAGGAGACGAAAGAAGTTCGAGAAATCAAGGAATTTAGCACAAAAATACCCAAAGCCAAGCTCATAGTCAGTCCGGGCTTCTCACGCGCCAAAACTGAAGGCGAGATTAAGCTGCATCTTCAGCCCATTAAGCAACAGTCACCGCAGCTAAAGTCTCGCATTCCGGTTGTGACCACTCCAGTCCAGAAATCACCTCTTCCTAGCAAGTTAACAACAGTTTCCTCACCGCCGCCGTCAACTAGCTCCAACATTCCTCGTCTACTGCAGAAGCAAAAGTCTGAAACGGATCTTAAGTTGGGTCACTATCGCAGCAAATCAAAGGAGTCTAGTCCCAGTCCCGGGCAACTGAGAGCTCCACTGCAGCGCGCGAACTCAGCGGAAGCACCGTCCAGAACACCCGAACGTACCTTCATCCCGGTGCTGCTCAATAGCAACTCCAGAAGCAATTCCAACTCCACGGAATCGCTTAGCTCGATTTGTAGCACTGGCAGCAATGGACGTACACCCAAGGGACCCAAACCTAAGCCACCGGAGCGTGTGCAATCGCTGCAAAAGACTCAGATACCAAAATTACAAGCCCTGCCAACAACACCACCGCAGCAGCAGCCCAAGTTGAGTATGCAGACTTTCAAGCAGAACAACGATAATTCTCCTCCTGCCACGCCCCGAACCACACCAGTGAATACGCCGTCGCCTACCAGTAATCGGGAGATACGCTTCAAGATACAAACCTATGAGAGTAAGGAGCAGGATGAGGATAAGCTACCTAGTCTATTCGATCTAGTGCACAAACAGGACACAATAGAGAAACCAGAGAGCTCACCGAAACCTCATCTCGATATAACGGCTCTATTGGCAGCAGCTGCAGCAGAGGCGGCCGATCTCTCCCGAGAATCTCCGCCTCCTTTGGTGGTGGGCAAGTGTATGAAAGTTGTGGATGATAATCAGAATACCACCTGCTACTCCAGTTCCAGCAGCGATGATGATGATGATGCTGAAGAGGATGATGTAGACGCTGCCGAAAGGGAGTACATCTGTGAGGATGGAGAGAAGTTGGGTCCACCAGAGCTAATCAACGGTCCGGGTCCCTCAGAGGCGTATTTCAATATGTATTGGCACTCGAATATGCTGCCCACCATTGGAGAGGTTGAAGAGGAGTTCTCCTCGCTGGAGCCACAATCATTGACCAATGGGTAAGTGGGGAAAACTTTTTGGCATTGAGTTTGGAAGGAATAGAATGCTAACAAAAACCTATTAGACTATGATTAACATTCTGTTTGATTCTGTTAGGGATACCTAGGCCAACGATCGATTGCTATTGTTTAAGTACTACATAGATTAGATAAGTTATAGATAGATTTAGATTAGCACTCAAAGCGTTTGAATGCCCTTTAGTGCAAATCAGAATATTAGAAACCGATTGATACTACGATACTATGTAGATTAGTATAAATAAATTCTTATGCAATGCATCACAACTATTTTTTGGCTTAGATAAAGTTTTGCCAATTTGCTAGCTCGTTTTATTTCATTGCCAGTAGAAATTTTGCACAGAAATCTAGTATTTATTTTGTGCTAGTATAGAACAATAAAGACTTTCACACATCGAAAATGGGCTTGGTGGTTGATGAGGGGAGGTTATTCCCTTGCTGTTTATAGACCTGATAAGGTTCCAAATGCCGGTGTGTTTACTAACACCGCCAAGCGAACTGATAATGACTGTGCAGCGGATAAGAACTTATGGCAAAAGGCATTCGTGTTACGTTTTTTTTGGGCCAATTAGTGCTATTTTGGATGCGAAAGGCAATAGGTATCGGGTCTAGATTCCGTGATATTTTATTTTGCCCAGCGAATTTCCGTTTAACGACAGGTGCGCTGACAACTAGACAATTAACATATCAATTTTGATAAGAGTCAATCAATGTAATTACTCAATGTTTAATTTTCGTCTCCCTCGCTCTCTCTCTCTGTCTTCACAGCCCACCCGGTGCGATTGTGGAGGAGTTGAAAAAATTACCGCAGTACGTGCAACCGCCAAAGGTGCCACAGTCGAGCACAGTCAAAATGGAAGTTAACGCAGATACGGTCGCAGCTCAATTGAAGAGCGACGATAAGATAGTTCTCCATGACGCAGCTGACCAAACAGCTGACCCAATCATTGAGACTAGCACCGCTAGCACCACAACGAACCACAGCGAAACGAGCAGCAAACAGGAAACTAGTGAATGCACTGAGCAGAGTTCTACGAAAACCCAACGTACAATAACCACAAAGGTAATCACAACCAAGACAAGTAGCAGCAGCAGTAGCAGTAGCAGCAGTAGCAGCAACATTTCTTCAAGTTTCAAGAGTCCCACTGGGGATATTGCCTTTAAGCTGCAACCCTATGAGGATCGTGAGGACTCTACGACACCGACAACAGCAACTACAACGACCGTACATGAGGAACGTCGTGTGGTTAGCGAACAGCAAGTCCTTAGCGAATTGCGTACCAAGGATGCCTTGACCGGAGAGGAACAGCTGCTGACCAGCGCCGAGTCAAAGTCAAGCAGTGCGCGCTTCAAGAAGATCAGCAGCAACGACAATCTGCTCGACCTGGCCGATGTCGAGCAGCTGCAGCCGTTGACTGCCACCGTCTCGGCGGAGACGCGTCTAACGGAGCGCCTTGAAAATCCACAGGATAAACAGAGTATTGAAACGGGTATTTTGACCTTATCCGAATGTGGCAAACAGCTGCAGCTGTCCGAAAATGGTGGCATTAGCTACACCGAATGCGAATCGACCGAACAGCAGTCCTATCTACAGGGACAACAGATCCTTAACGATGAACCCGTCGACGTGAATGCTGTGCCGACCCTGGAGCGGGAACTTAGCGAAACCCTAACGGTTAGCAAGGATGGTGAGAAACAGGTGACCAAGCGACTGGAGCAGAGCAAGGAGTCAGCCTGTAAGAAGGGTCCCAAGCTGCTCAAGAAGACCGACGAGGAGCGTCGCCTTGAACAGGAGGCGCAGAAACTGATCGAGAGCTATCAGAAGGTCAAAAAGGAGGCAGAGAAGCTCTACAATCTGGAGTTGGCTGATGATGAGCAAGGTTTCGATCTCAGCGCTTTTGAACAGGTCGAAAATCCTGCCGAACAGAAAGTTGAAGCGGAAGTAGAGAAACGACTGCAGGAAATAGCAGTTAAGGAAATTGTGGAGGAAGTAAAACCTACACAAACAGTTGAGGCAATAGTGCAGGAAGTTCAGGAGGTGATTACACTGCCCGCTGTAGAGGATGACTTGGGTTATGTGCTGCACAAGAACATCATCGATGCACCCAAGGCGGAGAAAGTGAAGCCCAAGCTGTCGGAAGTGCCTAAGGCAAAGCCCAAGTTGTCGGAAGTGCCTAAGGCAAAGCCCAAGCCTACAGTGCCCAGCAATAAGCCCAAAGTGACGCCAGCGGTCATCAAGCCCAAGACAGCTCCACCCCCGGTGCCGAGCAAGCGTAGCGATCTGGGGTTGGGAGCAAAACCGACTCCAACGCAGCGACGCAGCAGCCTGGAGCTGACTCCACCAAAACCCCTCGAGCGTATTATTGTGGGCGTAGAGCAGACTGAGCCAAGTCCAATTATCACACTGGCCAGCGTCGATCTGCCCGATGTAGTTACAGTGGCAGCCGTAACTACTACCATTAAATCGAATGCTGATGACAATCTGGTCGCTCAGGCTGTGGATTTGCTGCAGGATGAGCTGCACTTTGAAAGCCATCAGCTACCGAATGCTGAAAAACAGCGACAGGTGGAGGGCGAGGTGGACACTGAGGGAGAGCAGGGCAAGGGTCAGGGTCAAGTCAATGGCGGTATATTGAGTGCCAGCTCATCGATGACATCAACAGCTTCGTCATCGTCAGTAACGACGCCCATAACAACACCAATTTTGGTATCAGCAACGTCATCACTAGATTCGGTCAAAAGCGTCATCGAGGTCATCAACGGACAGCCTGTCACTGACAGCAACGAGAATCACAGCAACAGCAACAGCAACAACAACAACAACACAAACAACAACAACAACAACAACAACAACAACAGCGATAACAACATCTGCAGTTTGAATGACGAAGGAGGCGTCACAGCTGTTGAAACACCTAACGAGAAGGCGGACGATGTGCAGGATGTGTCAACATTGGCGTTTGATAGAGAACACGAAACAGGTGAGTGCATGTCATGTCCTGATAACATTTGTGTGGGTGCGACGGAATTGGGTTTAAGCCAAGTGCATTGGCAGCACATACGGCTAATGGGAAAGTTAGGCTATATTTTAAGGTCAAGTGATTTTCCTTACATAAGCAATAAAAGTTGTTATTAAGTTCTATTGAGTATTTTGAGTATGAATGGTCACCCTAAATTTTGTCTTATGTAAAATTTGTTAACGGAACTTTAACTTTATTTTAATCACTATGTTTCTATGTTGGATTAGTTTCATCAATTTAGTTCGTACGGTCACTCTAATATTTAAAAATTTAAACATAGACAATGTCAACTCTCTTTACGTTTTGAAGAAATTCTAGCATTTACTTTTAGCTAAAAGTTTTATTGAATATATGGTCACCCTAATAGTCATATATCTGTCTATAATAGAATATATCTATCATAAATCTATCGTTAGAATATAATAATTAACTCTATGACTTTAAGTAGTATATGGTAGTATATGGTAACTCTAAAAACTTAATTCTAAACAGCAACTCCTATCTTCCTCTTTAACTCCAAAGTTTAAATTCTTTTCGTACTTGTCCTGTTTCAATTTGCAAAACTCTGCAAAACCAAACTGACAATCAATATATGGTCACTTTAATTGCCACAGCAGTAGGCAAAGCGCTCGTCTTGTTAAATACTTTAGCATTTGTGTCAGCAAACCAAAATTGAAGCTGCAACTGAACGAGTTGAAACTCTAGAGGCTCGTGCCAATTTTCGATAATATTATTTTGCAATTTTTGGGTGGGAAGTTTTCTGTTAATGGTCGGCAGAAGCTATCGACCACCCTCCTTCCCCCAAAACGGTTTGGCATTCAATTCCAAATTTACCGCAAATGTGCAGCAACTGCAACTGACAGGAGAGAGTGAAGTGTACGAGGTTTTTGTTAGTCGACTGCACTCGGTGGGCTGATATAGGAGAGTGGAGTGTAATGTACTTTGCAGTGGTTGCTGTGGGGTTCCCCTAAGTTGCATTTTGACAACTTTCGTCTCTAAACCGTCAGTCCGTTCAGTCATAGGCATCCAATTATTGGTCACTATTTTGAGTTGGCAACGTACGTCTATCTCTCTCACACACTCTCTCTCTCTCTCTAGTGACCGCAATTTTGAGCATTTTCCCACTGTTCTAAAATTTTTTGTTTGCCTTTTCCCATATGCAAAATGCCACTAATGGACTTGATGCCCAAAAACTGAAACTGAAGCGCTGTGCCGATTTTGGACAACAGTTTTGTTTGGTCAGTTGGCTCTTGTTATCAGTGGTCAGCTTTATATCAAGAGTGTGAGAGAAATTTTGGCTGCAACTTTTGCAGGAGTTTTACTTTAATGAATGGAAGTACTCACAAAAATTTAATGATCAATTAAACAGTTGATAATGACTCAAATTTATAGTAATATTTGTACTACTTTGGGGTAATACTAATTTATTTCTTTAAAAACTAAATTGATTTGAAGTCTTTTTACTAAACCCAATTCACAGCAATATTCAATTGCCCCAAAAACGTCGATAAATGTAACAATTGATTCGACTCCTACTATAGAATTCATTAATTCGAGTATAAACCTCTTTTGGAAAATCAAAATATTAATTTTACATACAGTTTTGCATGTAAAACGTAATGGATGAAATATGGTGAGTTTGCCGTCGACAATACTGTGAATTTATATGCTTAAATATGCCAAAAAATATTATTATTTTGCCATATAAAACAAATTTATTTTTATTTAACTTGCATACTATATACTATATATATATAGTATAAACAAAAATCACTAGCAACAAAAATTGCAAACCAAAATGCAAATTTTTGGTTTAAATGCTAACAAAAAAAAAACAAGAGAAAATAATATATACGATTGCATTGCGTATACGACGCGTATGCACACATGTATATCTATCTCGCTCTAGTATAATTGTTTGGCTTAAATATTTCATGTGCATTGGATTTGCGTTACCTGTGCAAACGAGTCATTTGCATTTTGGTTACACAAAACAAAAACAATCCCAATTGAATGCAGAATGTCTGACCACAGAGCCTGCTGCCTGGTGCCGAGGTGTAGGGATTGTAGGGATCACACATAAAATATTGGCAAAATGTTTTAATTAAACAAAAAACTGACAAATATTGGCACCTGGCTAGCACCAAAATCAATAGGTGTGAGTGTGTGGCATGCACCAAAAGGAATTTGCATATCAAAATGCTTTTCGTTTGCAGCCAGATTGCTGCACGGTGGAGCCTCGTCCAAATATTTATGCAATTTGGCTGAACACTGAATTGCAATTTACATAGTGATACAGTGGTGAGCAGGCACTTTAATTTTATTTACTGCAAGCAATAATTAAAGACAAATTTTATTTAATTTTTATCACATCAATAATTGATTCAGTAGCCATTAAACAGCGCTGTTCGAGGTTAAATTTCATTTATTTTATTGCGGTATTTATGGTTTATGGCTAAATAAGTGTTAGATATTTTTGCTGCCGCACCCATTCCATTGGTTACTCAACAAATAGGCGATTTATGGAAACATGCTGTGAGTTTCAATCTTCTACTTTTTAATTTTCTTTACATTTTTTTTGGGTTTCCCAAACACAATTACAACTTTTAATTAAAGCAGTATTTTTTTGTCTGATATTCTGTGGTCATAAATGGAATTATTATCACATGGCGTGGAATTTCATAATTACAATATTTTGCCGCTGTCACTGTTGTAATTACGCTCTCTTTCACTTCTTCTCTCTTTGTTATTAATTGTTTTTCATAGCAAAAAGTGCATTGATATTGATTGTGGCTTTTTCTTATCAGCTGCCAACAAATTTTGTCTGTGCTTTATGATTTCGACTTTGCTGTCCATATGGCGATTTCACATTTGCCAGATAACAGCTACGTTTTCACCACATTAAAGGGTATCGCAAATCCCGTGAACACTAACCAGTTAACCGCACCGATATAAGCCAACTTCCTGCTGCGGATTTCAGCTAACATTATACATTTGCCTACTGTTTGCCCTTTGTGTTGCTTACCGAGTCAGAGTCAGTGCACTCAACACTTTGAAATTGGATTTTGAGACATAATGACCGACTAACTGAATGGCTGCCAAGCTGTGGTCTTTACCTTTCCACCCTCAGTTAGTATTCGATGCCACACAGTCAACGCTTCGTATAATTGCTTTTGGACACATGACACCCACTTAGGCGTCTGCGGTTCGGGCAGCAACTAGATGAAAACTCCCCGTTATCCATCCTCCATCCAACATGGGGCTAATGAAAATGCATTGCAAGTGGTTAGAGTATTGCTATGCGGCAGGAGAGTAACCTACATTTCAAATGGTACTTGAACCTGACTGCAAACTGCATGTTGTTGAAATAATTCCCTTTTGGTAATCCGACAATTGAAATTTTCTATTGCATACTTTTGGCTGTCTGCATAAAATACCAAATGCTGTAACTGTTGTGGAGCGTTAGTCATTTTTCATAGCACCTAAAAGAATGCTAAACTTTTTTTCTGTTGCACGTGGTGTGAATTTGAAATTCTGTGTGTGCTGAATTTAATAGACTAAATGCGTTATATTTATCGAAACAAAAGTTAAAAATAGCTAAAACTAAAAAAGCTACAAAAATTCCAAAAATATTTTTTCCAACAATTGCTTTTGAATGTTTACTAATAAACATTTACCACTGGATGCGCATAAAAGCATGCTACAAAATTAAGCTAGTTTCCTCAATGCAATCAGCTTAAAGATTCTTTTTCAAAATACATATCTTTCCAGAAGCTAAACTTGTTCTTTATACATTTCAAAGGCCTAAATGAAAATTACTTTTTATTTTACATAAATAACGTTTTTATACTGCTACTTGAAAGCCTTTTGTATCTGCCAGCAAGAGCACAAATTATTCGTCTATACATATTCTCAACTCTATTCTTGCATGTTTTATTTGTACTTTGGCTTACAATTTTCAATTGACAGCCTTGTCTGTTTATTTGATTACAAGTGCTGTAGACATTTGCAGGTCGAGCTTCTATACTCTACCCTTACCCACCCATGGTTTTGTGTGTGTCACGAACATTGCGCAAAATTTATCGCTTTTGTGAATTCGAAATTAATTTGAAATTAATTTTGAATTCGATTTCCAGGGCTACCTTCTCGTTAGATTTGTGTGTGTGTTGTCGTTGGTTTTCATGTAATTACATGTCGAACTGGTTGATTGTTGTTGTTGTTGGCGCCTCGGGGTCTTTTGATTAGATTTTGTAGCTAATTTTGTTGTTTGCGGTTTTCTCGTTTGAAATTGTTTGGTAAATAAAAAGTGTCGAGTGTTGACTTTGCTTGTTGGTTTTAGTGCAGTTGCTGTTGTGGTTGCGGTTGTTGCAATTGTACTAGTAGATTAAAATAATTTCCATATACGTAGTGTATATTAGAAAATTTGTAGTTAAACATTTATTATTATTAGACTCATTATCAATCGAAAATGATTAGCTGTCAAAGTGCCATCAATTGGACAAATTAATAGCAATCAATATGAAACCTTGAGATAAACCGCAACGCCAATGGGTTATCGGTACATTCGTATTGTTAGTAGCCACAATGCGATTGAAACCACAGAGCGCTGTCAAATTTCCAGTTGATTTGATTGATTTTAAATGGCATTTAATTCGACAATCGATGAGCCAGAAAATGCAACACTTTGTGAGAGGCGTTCGACCGTAGGTCAAAGGGCAAACTCATTGACTGATTCAATTGCAATGCGATGCGATGCGATGCCATTCGATGCGCTTCGTTGTGAATCGGTATCGATTCAATTTGATTTGTTGCAGCTGCCATACAGTCATTCACCGGTCTGCTCTATAAATATGCAAAATAATCTTGCGATTGGCAAAGTAATTGCAAAACTGGCAAACAGTTGAAGGGCGAAAAAGAAAGATGCTAGAGCAAAGGGCAACCGATGAAATTGCTCATTGACTTTACCATCCATTTGCTTTTACAACTGAATATCAACCAATGTCGTTTACTGTCCACTCGACCAATTCACTTGCGAAATATGAATTCAGTTTTGCCTCCCCCTCTGTCTCTCTCTCTCATGAGTAGGAAGCATTCTTTGTACCTTTTTCTGTGGTTATTGCCATATGTAAGTCGAGCTGTATATTGTATATTCGCTTCAGACACAATACAAACAGTACAAGGGGTATAACATAAAGTTAAACAAGCATCGGTTATTTTACTTTATGCCTTGGGTCAATATTGTCAGCACATTCAAGGATCTTAAATGAATGATAAGCAAACAATGCAAAAAATCCATTGAATTGGTCACTGACCCAGTTTGAGGCTGCTTAAGGAACTTCAAAGAGATGAAAGTGTTGTATTGGAACTTTTATCAATTGAATTTAGTACTAAAGGGTAATGTAAAGCATTGAAATTATGTTTTGGAAATAGTTTTTATGTTTACAAATTGAGGAATAAACTTTTAAAGTAAACAAAATTATTTACTTTATATTAAAACATTTTATAGAAATACTGGCTACATAAACTCTAGACCGCATTCTCTAGTTTGCGGCATATTAAAAGCCACAACGTCTGTTGGTCTCAAAGTTCAGGGCGTCTAGAAAAAATATAAAAATAAAAAACTTTAGCTAATTATTTAACACTTGCTGCATGTCCAATTTGGTGCGCAAGTCAAGCAGAGCAGACAGAGAAAGAGACGTAGAGTGTGAGAGAAAGAGAGAAAACGATTGGGAAGTCAAGACATGACTTCATTTTCATTGTTTTATCGCACAGAAATCGCAAACGTTGTACAGTACACACATCATAAATGTCAACCTGGCGAGAATTATGACACACACAAGGTGGAAAGAACAAAAAATATGCGACAAAAGCGCAGAAAAACAAAACCAAAATAGAATAAAGGGGAGAACATAGGACTGACAGTGGGGATAGGAAGGAATATGAATTGAGGACTGAGACTGTGACTCTGACTGGGACTGAAACCGGGACTGTGATGAAGTCATAGACTGCAGCGTAGTTTCGCTTGGGTTCTACTTATGACTGTGTTTTGGTGTTGCTTGCTGCTCCTATCTGGAAGTTAAGATTTCGTGGTCCGTGACCATTTGGCAATGTGATAATTGCAGCTGCAGAACCAAGTGTCGAGTGCCTAAAACACTGGAAGAAAAAACAGAGCAGGCATGTGAAGAATATAGTTTTTAAGAATTATTAACAATAATTTATGAAATGAAGAATATAGAAAAATTTATTTAAAAATATATAAAATTAATTTGCTAGTAGTGAGCTTAGAAAGATAAAACTAACAATTCTTATCGAAAATATATGAAATTGGGAATAAAGAAAAATTTATTTTAAAATATTTAAATAGAAAATCTATCTCTTAAAGATATTGTAAGATCTCATAAAACATTTCAAGGTACTGGAAATTATTTTAAAGCAGTTTCTTCGATGCCTCTCAGATTTATGCTATTAGAAGTTTAAGAATTATCAATAAGATTAATAAGAACTTGAGACAAGAGAATATAGTATTACAATTCTAATGTATTTTCTTGTCGCAAAAAGTCTTAATAGATTTTCAGCTTGTAAACATAATTCTATAAAAATTTTTTTATAAGTGCATGTCGTACCCAGAAACAGATCTTTGTAATGAGGCATAACCATGAGGTTGACTTGGGCTTTAGATTCAGCTTCGACTTCAGTTATAGCTTTAGGTTCGGGTTCGGGTTCGGGTTGGAATTGGGGATTGGAGAGTTCGGGGTTCGGCTTGGCTGCGTTTGACACTAAAGTGCAGCTGGGCTTGGCTCTTAACAGCATTCTCTGGCTATCTCTCTTTCACCCGATCTATCTCTCTTTCTCTCTCTCTTGCTGCTACCGTTGCTGCACACATTTTCGCTTTGTTTCGCATTTAATGTGACAATGTCAGTTTGTCGTTGTTGTTTATCTGTCTGTTAATTTGCAACGCGTTGCAAGTTCACACTCTTAATTGGATTTGAAAGTGCAGTCAGCAGGCGCAACAGTTGATAGTTCTGCTCCTCCTTTTCCCCCCACACTTCAATTACTTTCCCTCTGTTGGGCAAACAGTTAAGAAGTCTTAGACATGACAACTGATTAGTTTGGGTTTGTTTTGGGCCAGAGCGAGAGCCTGTGAATGAGGTTAACCCCACAGTGTAGTAGGAAGCTGTTAATGAGTTGAGCTTAATGATAATGCCGCTGCAATCGTGCAACTTGTGGCAAGCAGAACCATTACATTAACCTCTGAAAAGTTATTGAATTGACTTGGATTTGGGAAGTTAAGCCGAGCCTAAGTGGCGCAAAGATTTGCACTCTGAAAAGGTTTATCGACTGCCTGCCACATTTGCCACAAAAAAAGCGCACCCAAAATACTTTCTAGGCAGAACGTGCCATGCAAACTGAAGAGCTACTCAAAATTAATAAAGATGCAACACGTTGCGACGTTGCAACAACACATTAACACCTCTGCAGAGGATCGGCTGCAGGTTCGGGCTCGACGTGCGGCTTAAATTAACAAAATTTAACGCATCGCAAAATTTTAGCAAACTGCGTTTCCTTTTTTTCTGTGTTTTTTGTCAACGTGGGCAGTGGGTCGAGTCGGTGAGTCTGCGAGATTGAAGACAGGCAGCCGCATGAGGAACTGTTAGGCTGGGGTGGTGCAGAACAGGAAGGGGTGTTGCCATGACGACGTGGCGCGGACAGGCAAAGCGAAAAGCGCAAACCAAGCTGAAAATTGCTTAATCCTGCTGACAAGACAGCCTAGCGCTAAAAACGAGAATTGGGTCCAAAAAGAGCCGCTGTGAAAGGATACCAAAACCAAAAGAAGGAGTCGTGGAGCCAAGAGGGTAGCAGAGAGCGGTCTGCAGAGCAGCAGATCTGCTGACTGGGCAGTCGTCGTCGTCGTTTGGAGCCGCTGACAGAGGGCGTTGCAGCGCATAATTATGCATATTGCAGACTGTGGCAACCCAGACATGCAGACGTAGGAACTAGCAGATGCAGAAGGAATCGGAGGAAACTGAGACCTCGCCTCACTTTTTTTTTGCGGTAATAAAGCAATGCATCAACCGACAGTGCGTCGTTGCTGCCACACTTCCTCTACACACTCTCTTCTCTCTGTTCTACTCCCTTTTTTTTACTCTTTCTTACCTCTAACTCTGGCGAGTGTTTTGAAAATGTTGACGCATCGTAACTTAGCTTATTTGTGGCCTTGAGCATCAAATGTTGTAATTGAGTTTTGTGTTTTATGATTATGCGAGTATCGCGTTGTACTCAAGGTAGGAGTTTTATTAGCCCTACCTCACGTGCCCCCCATCCTTTCGCTTCCGCCTCCCCCATTGCATTATATGTGTAGTGTGTAGTGTGTGGGCCTTTAACGCAATCCTCACTCTTAACGTGGCACTTAAACTGGCCAATAGACATTTTGCAGCTAAATTGAATTAACCACACGTCCGCTGAGTGAGTTATTTAACCTGGCCTGCAGCATAGAGACGCTTCTTCCTGGTTTAGTCAGATTGCGCAGGCGATTTGGTAACATTTATGATGATGATTCTACATTAGCATTGACAACTTTCACGGGAATTTCTGAGATCTAGTAGGGGTTCTTATAGGGACATGGATTTTATAGAGATCGAGCTAAGATTATGTTGGATAATCTTTATATACACTTGCTAAAGGATTTATGAAGGCAGAAAGATTTATGTAATGCATTTATGGAGCTTGAAAGCTTTAGTTTATTGAAAAAGTAGTTGAAATAGTAATAAAACTAATTAACTAATAATAAAGTGAGGTCTTAATAGTAGTAGAATTTGTAAAATAAAAGTAAAAATGCTGAAATGGTAAAAATATAGTAAATATAATTGAAGATTTCAGATAAATTTAAGTAGAAACTGCAGCATTTTTTAAATAAATAGAAATGCAAAGCTGAAGTGTTGAAATACGAGTATAAAAGGCATTAAAGTATTTAAAAGTTTGTTGATTCAGAATTACTCGAAGTAGAAAGTATTGCAGAATTTTAGAAATTATGAAAGCATTTTTTATTTATCTTATTTTCCTATTATATAGTTTGATCTGACTCAAAGCATCACAAACTTTGATCATATTTGATCATATTTATTTATACTATTCCATTCTATTTATCAATTACTTTGTTAGAGTATTTAAACTTTGGTGCCAGCAGTACAGAATCTCTCATTGCTTTCATTTCCTTTTGCTTCTCCAGTTGATGATCTCTTTTTAGCATTTACACGTTTTACACTCATATCGGCCAACAGCAACTACATCTGTGGCTTTTATGTGCCATGTTTTCTGGCCAACTCTTCTCTGCACTGATTTGCGCAATCATGCTGACCTTTTGTCACCTTCTCGACTGCCTCGACTGCAGGCTCATCACAGCCGCAAAATAATCAACAACAATCAGAAACGAAACTGCGAGACGAACAAACCGACAATTTGACAATTCGCCAGTTGCAGCTTCGGTACACATATCGCATTACATTTCGGTTATTATTAGATGTTGGCAGCTGCTGTATTACTCCTGTCTCCCTACCTTTATCAGCTCCTTTACCCTTCTTCTTCTTCTTCATCTTCTGCTTCGCTCCACCCACACGCTGGCACACTGTCTGTCTAGGCCTTGTGTTGGTCTGCCAGTTTCCAAAATGTAAACGGCAAAGTAAAAATTAAATTCGTGCTGCGCTTTTGGTGGCTGTCGAAAAGCCCCCTACTGCACAGTGACTATCCCTATCCCCTATATGCTCTTCCTCTCTTTCTCTCTATCTGTGTGGTTGACCGCACCCGCTGGCTGCCACCGCGTTGCCTGTTTTGTCGGGCCAAACTTCAGCGGTTCCGACTGGCGTTAATATTAAAAATAATTTGCGTGCGAAATTATTCATGTTGCACAAGGCAAATCTTGTGGCAATTATCGCAGCACGTCGCGTCTGCCTTCAGGTTGCAAGCCAGTATCTGTCGACGTGTTTGTTGTTGTTGTTGCTGTTGTGGTGGCGGCAATTGCAAACAGAAAATCGGTTTAAACCGCAGCGTCAAAAGGACAGCGCTTGCATGGTTGGACTCGCATCATAACGCCGCATTGGACGATGATGATGATGATGATGCAGCATGCAGTAGGCAGCAAGCCGCATGCTCCAAATGCACGAGGCAATGTCAGCAATGTTGCCCCAAAGGCTCCGACATTGCCTGCGTGTTGTTGTTTGTGTTGTAGTGTGTGGCAGTCACATCCTGGACAGACGCTGTGCATTGCCAATCATCAGCATTTGGCACATGTTGCAAGCACACGAAGTATAAACACACACACATATGTACACATACATATGCATACATATATCCCTTCTATTGACATTGACAGTTATGGCCGGGAGTATATTTACACAACAATACGGAGACAGCTAACGAAACTGATAGGCCACTATTGAGTTACAGCTACAGATAGAGATACAGATAGAGATAGATATACGCATGCAGCTACATAGATATTGCTGTTATAATTAAATGGGAGTAGACTGGGGGGTTAGATATGTTATCTTTGTTAACTAATAACTTATATTCTACTAAATACACAATGCAAATAGTAATTTCTGTCTTGCATTCAACAATATTCAATAAATATTGTCAATACTTGCCATGCAAATATCAAATTAATAATGAACTAAATATATAAATTCCATAAAAATATTTTTAAAATTTGCAAGATTGAACTGTTAGTGTGTTTAGTAAATTTAAGTACCATTAACCATTGAAAGCTAAGCTTAAATTTATTTCCATGTAAAAACATTAATGAGCTTCACTTGAAATTGTCGTGTCGTTGGCTAAAAGCGCCATCTATCGCTCAGGAATGTTTGTTAAGTTTCCCCATTGCATACTTAAAAGCATATTATGTACTAACTGAAAACGTTTTAAGGCCTAATGTTTCACACCTCACGCCAACATGCTAATCGATCCAACAGTGCAATCCAATCCCCTTATTTTTCACCCCCACACTCTTCCCCTCTACCCACACTACACTGTACGTACGTATGTCCATTAGAGGAACAGAGCAACCCACCAGCATACTCTTAGGCCTTGGCTATCACGCACAAAATTGCCCGAAAACAATTTTCCACTCAAGCGACGCAGGCAACCAGCTAGAAAAATGCCAGAACCGTGGACATTGTGGCAACAACAACAACGCGTCTTCACTCTAAAAAGAAGAAGTAGTAGAAGAAGAAGAAGAAGATGCAAATGTATCTATTAAACAGAAATCAGGCAGAGAAGACGCGACCGCTCTTAAAGCCCGCAGCAGGCTTCAAGTCGCAAGTCGTAAGCCATCGAGCCATCCCAGATGCAGTCGAGTCTGTGACCATTGCTAAGCACTTCACACCAAAGTGTCAATTGCATTTTTGTGGTTGGTCGCAAGTGGCATGCAACTCCACTGCTTTACTGCTTTTCTGCTGCTGCTGCTGTGTTGTGGCACCGGGCACTTAATGCAACAATAAAACAATCAAAGTGTCTAGAAAATCGATGGAAATCAAGGGAACAGCCAAACGACGCGAGTCAGCTACAATTTTAGCCTTAACTCCAACTTGCAACTGCAACAGCAGCAACAGCAAGAGCAGCAGCATCAGCAGCAAACCTCTCCACCAAGTAGCTTGGCCACTTTAAGCCCTGTTGGCTGGCCAACAAATGGAAATTCAATGTGAAGTGTGCGTATCAGCGACTGTCGCTCTCCAGTGCATCCGAAGACCACACACTTGACGTGGCTGTGGCAACAACAGAGCTGCTACAGAGCACTGTGCAACCATTGGCTGCCACAGGGAGGCAAGGGCAAGAGAGCCCGCTGCCACTGGAGAAGCACTGAGCTAAGCTGAGTTGAGCTGAGCTGAGCTGAACAGAGTTTGGCTTTTGGTTGCCAGCCACTTGATGCTTAAATTGGAGATGAGATGCTCAAGAACGTGAAATGTTGAGAACGAAATGATATTTTTTGGGGCGGTCACGTTTAAGCAGCTATCGATTTACGATTATAATCGATAGAGCAATCGTTTTGCATATAAATTAATATCTGGCACATGGATTGAATAGATATGCAATATGTTTTTGTGCAGTAAAGGAAAAAATTGTTATCGATTTTCGATAAATATTGAAAATGTCGAAAATACAGATCAGTCAGAAAGATTTCTGTGGAATTCATAAGATTTTCTAAAAACTCATTTATGTTTTGTAGTGAAGTTTGGTTACTGTATTAATAACAAAACATAACAGATGACGATTATCGGCACAACGATAACGATAACTACATTATCGATAACTGATACCAATCGATATGTTTCATATTATCGATAACTTCTACCAATTTATATATCTTATAATTAGTATGTCTTCGATTACTTCTAGTAACTGCATTATTTGTAGAATATACATACATATATATAGAATATCCAACCAACATTTTGAGACTTTTGAGGATTAACTCTATCTCAATCTCTAAGTGATACTTATCGATAACGCTTCGTCACGCTGTCATCTCGAATCCTAAGTAAATATTCCGAACTTGAGAAACATTGTTACATGTAAATGGATGTCTGGCCAGTTGCCCATTTCACACCTACTACTCCTACACAAATCTGGCTACTGTATGGGGGACTCATCGATGACTTTTCACTCTCCCTGTCTGCCTCAATTTCAATGCTCCTTCGCTCTCACTCATTTCACGTGGGTGTTAATTACCCGTGTCCAGAGTTTGTGCATCAAACTGAAAGAGAATAGCAACAACTACAACTACAACAACAACAACTTTTGTCAACGAGACGCAGATTTTTGTACATGTTGTTGCTGTTGTTGTTGTGCAAAGTGCAATCAACTTTGCTGCTGCCCATAAAAGTTGCGCCCTGGACATTTGAACAGACATTTTGGACAGTTTGGGACATTTGTACAAGTTGCAAGTTGAGGCGGCATCGTTGCAAGCTGCGGCAGCTTGAGCTTGAGCTTGCCACAAGTCCGTGACTTGATGGACGGGGCGTGCAGCGGCGTGCAGTCGCAGTTAAGGGACATCAAACAAAACTTGAAGGGATTTGCGCCCCAAAATGGCAATGGATGGACCAACTGGCAAACTGGACAAAAACGAACACCAACAACAGCAACAACACCAACAACAAAACCAAAAGAAGCTACGAATTGGGTTTGGGGTTTGGGTTTTGGGTTCGGGTTTGAGTTTCACTGCTTTTCGGCATTTTAGCTTTTTGATCATTTTTCAAATGTTTGGGCCATGCCGTGTCAGGTAGAAAGATTACAGCGAGCAGCGGCGGTTGCAGGAAGGAAAGCCAGCAGCAGAAGAAGCTGAGAAAGAAACATGAAGTGCGGCAAGAAGTGATGCAGCCATTCGCAATGACAAATTGTTTGGCGAGGTTCCTTCTCCCTTTCGTATAATTTATGGTGTAAAACCGCAAAACTAATAGTGCAGATGTCCAAGATAAGGCAACAGCTCTAACATGGCTTAAAGCGTAAAGAATCTACTTACCGATCAGCTGTGTCCGAAGCCTTCAAAGATAGTCAAGTCTAGCTTTGCAGCTCTGGCTTGGGTTCAAAAGAGGTGTCTTTAAAACTGTAATTAAATGTTCTCTTTTAGAAATTTTTAATAATTTTAAATTTTTTGAGGTTTTAAAATATATTTTTTATTATTAAAAATTTTTGCACATATTTATTTTGAATTAAAATATATATTATATAAATATATTTTTCAGTAAAAAGTAATTATTATATGGCTGCTCTTTAATAATATGTGTTTAAATTGCTGATTAGATTATAAATGGAAAATTTAGTTCGTAGCGTTCAACGTTTGTTTTGAGTGATACTCGAATGCGTTGAAGTCTTTCGATTGAATGCACTCAGAGAATGAGAATCCGTTCAGTCAGGACGGAAATTGCCACTCAGAATTGCCGCGCGCATTTCCGTCAGAATCAGAATCAGAAACCGAGTACGAGTACGAGTATGAGTATGAGTCTGAATCAGAATCCGAATCATAGAAGCCACAACTTGAATTAGAGTTTCAGACAGGCGGCAGGTGAATGCAGCAAAACGGAATGCAGCTGAAAATGGTCTCTAATAGACCATGATATGAAACCGAAGCTAAACATCATTTCCCTTTCAGCGAACGTTGCTGAAATTGAAATGAAAATTGCGAAATCGAAAAGGCAACAGTCCAGAACCAACTCAAGAATTCTAAGTCCAGAAACTGAGTCGAGTGTCGGGGATTGTAAGACAATTTACCAACTAAACAACTTCATCTGTCTGCTGTACATTAAATGTGTTTCTCTATATAGCGAAACGAGTTGCGAGGGGAGGGGCTGGCTAAATTGAGACAGAGGGTTGAGTGGGCTTCTGGGCAGAATCTGCTCTTTCTCTTCTTCTTTCTCCGTGTTAGGCCCCCACGGGGCAATGTGCTGGAAGATTGACACAAACCAATTAACATTTGTGCCTTTTATTTCCATGTCAGTTGCGGGTTTTTTTTATTTTATTTTTTGTCTATGCTTTTGAATTTATCGCACGTTTGACTGCGTTTACCAGTCAGATCTTGACTTTAACTACGTTTTGCGCTTAGTTCAACTGAGATACTATAGATAGAAGCAGGGTTGGGGCTATACCAGATGTACCCCTTGCTCTCTCTTTCACTCTCGCTCTCTCCCTTTAAGTTGTGGCAATAACTTTTCCAAATGTTCAGTAGAAAAGCAGCAAGAGGAGCGGAAAGTTAGAGGGAACGCAACTTTGTTGCCCGTCAAAGGCTCCCTGACTCCCTGAGTACGAGCTAATCCATTTATCTATGCCCATAACTCTTAAAATAGCCTAGGAAAATTGTGCAGGGCCAAACGGCCAACTGGCCAAATACTAAAAGACGTTTAAAATGCACTAATTACCCATGCCGAGGCAAGAATGAAATCTTTTTATGCAGATTACAAGCCAAGAACTGAGCTCCATTCGCGTCCTATGTATGTATGGGTCCCGTCCAAGTCCGACACTTTGCTGTCCATTTGGAAATTTGCGCGCTTATCTGGCGGTCAGGCGGCTGCCAAGACGCCCAACACAGGATAGGACACGAGCGGACAGGACTGGACAGGCAACAGAACGGAACAGAGACAAGGCAAACGAAAAGAAATTGAGCGTAAGGCAGGCAGCCAACAGTTGGATACAGGTCCAACAGATAAGCATATACATAGCAGTTGAATAGTGGAACTCACGGGGTTAAGGGGGGAGTGATCTCTTACAGTTGGCTAATTAAAATTAAAAAACTATGCAAAGTTTTGTAACCAAAAGTTGCAAAACTGTTGCAGCAAAATGTTAAGTAGACAAACTGCAGCAGACGTAATGAGCGAACAAATAGTTTGAGAGATTGGAGTGGTTGTGATTGAGAAATTTATTACGAAAGAACTGGAACGGGAAATTTTTAGCTATTAATTGAATATTTAAAATAAGAGTCTTAACAAATTTATACAGTATAAGCTACATAAACTCAATGGATGATTTAATTTGCTGACATAAAATTTAACATTAAAAATTTATAATATAAAATAAATTTTTAAAAAACTATTTTATCTTTAGATTCATATCAAGAAAATATAAAAAAAAATATTAAATTTTTAAATATAATATTTAAAACATAGTAATAAATATTTAATATATTCTACTTAATAATTTGTCTGAAATTAGTTTAAAATATGCATTAGAAAGTATTAAGAACTTTAAATAAAACTAATACTAATATTTAAATATTTTCTTTTAATTACAGGTAAGACAAGAAACCCAGTCAGAATGTATAACTTTTCCAATTGTAAGTATAAGAATTATTCTTATAAATATTTAAAATGTTTTGCCACTTTCAAAACTCAGCTGAAAAGCTTTACACTGAAATGTAGAAAATTCTGTGGTTAAGCTGCAGTTTCCGTATCTCAGAGATACTTTGTATTTCAACTTATTTTTATACTGAATATTTGACTATTACATTAGTTGCAGTTTGTGTTTATGTGCTGCTGGCATTTATTATGCATATGCAATTTGCATATTTATAGTAGAGGGAAAAAAGTAGTTACCAGGACATGAAGTGAACAACTTTTCTACATGCTAACATAGAGCAATAACTGAATAATTTCATTAAAGCGAATGGTAAATATTGCCATATAGTAAAACATTAAACTTAATTTTCCGCCCACTCGAGTGTTGCTGTTCCACTGTTCCCTTTACCCTTCCCCCTTTGCGCTGTAAGTTGTCTTTACTTTCATCTCTTTTTTTTCATTGCATTTACTTCCTTTTGCTACTTGTAAATTATGCAAAAGGCTTTGCAAAATTGCTGCCAGCTGCCTCTTTTTTCTTTCTTTCTTCCGTCAGCTGAAAAGGATGCGCTTGTGCTCTGTCTCTGTCTTTCTGTCTGTCTGTCTCTTCCTTTTTCGCTCTTTTGGTCCAGCCCAAGTCCAACCCATCCCATTTAATTAGCCATTAAATTTTATTGCTCGCAATTTTGTTTAATTTGCTTTAAATACAGCAGAGCAAAAAGCAAGCGAACACAGCCAACTAGTCTAGAGAAAAAATACTAGTAGCTAGCAGAATGAAGAGGCGAATAGTGCAGTAACTGGTTAGGTGGGTGGATGTTACTACTGCTCCTTCCCCCAGCTGCCTCTGCTTTGCCTGCAGCTGCTGGTCTGACTTGACGCCGGTCCTTGCCGGTCAAATGGCCAAGAGCCTCTCGGGCAATTCACAGCGCACAAAAAACTAGATCAAATGGCGTAAAACTCAAAAAAGTTCTGTAGTTTTAAGTGTAGAGCTATGTTAAGTGTGGCTTTAATGGCTGTATCTGCTTATTAGCTGAAGTTGCTTTTTTTCAAGCTTAGTGGAATGGAAAAGATTTGTTGTTTGCGAAAAGTTATTAGAAAAACTTTTAATTAATTAAAGTTGCTGGAATATAAACTGTGAATTTAGTAGCAGTTCAGCTAATTGAAACGGTATCTCTTTGAAATTAACATAAAAATATTACTATAAAAATTTCACATTTAGTAATTTAATTTTTAAGAAACTTTATCTAGTATAAAATGAATTATGACTCTTAAAAGTTCTACTTTCTTTATGTTTAACTATTGAGCAGTTTGCAGAGTGTTTACTAATGTTAATGAAATGTTAATGACTTGCTTTTAAACATGGAATACACTTAACCGAATATAAACTATCTTCAGTTATCCTAATGCGCTTAGTTCTCCCAATTTCCGTGTTTATGCATAATTCTAAAAAGTTACATTTTTATAGCTGCTGATATTTGAAAGATACAATCAATTTACAACTAATGCTGGCGAAAATCAAATTTCTGCAATTCGCAATGCAAATAACTATTTTCAATTTGTGTTTGAAACTAAACAGCAACTCGTTTACCCTAAAACCCTTGAAACATGCAGGGAAAATAGGTATAAAAAAAAGGAAATTGGTGAGCTTCGAGAAGAAAATTCCACAACAAGTTTCACAGTGTGTGTGAGTGTGTGTGTGTGTGTGTGTGGGAAAATTGGATTTGCACGCGCGCATTTTGCAATAAGCCATAAAATTTAATTTGATTATAAAAGTTTATACAACATGGGAAGCAACTGCCACAGAATCCGGAACGAACTATAGCAATATCATTCCATGCAATTGTGGTGCTACGAATAATCGTCTATATGTAGTATGTTATATATACTATTTACATATACCACTCACATGTGCATTTAGGCAAGCGTTGAGAATGTTGCCTGGGGGAGAAAAGGGCGAATTGCCATTGCATATGCTGACTGACATGCGGCGGCAATTTGAATGTAAAATGTGCAGTTTGGCCCCCCAAAGGCAACAGGAAGTGCAGGTAAAGGTAGTTGCAACAACAACAAAAAATTGTACAAATTGAAAAGGGCCAAATTGCCTTAACTAAAATGCAAAAAGGACATTGGCAGCAAAACGGGAATGGCATATTGAAAATGCGCATTGCAATGGACAGCAAAAAATGGCAAGAGAAAGCCAACAGGGAAAGCAGGAAACAGTGGAAAACAGAGAGAGGAAAGAGCAAGGAAGCGAAACGGTAAAGTAAGGAAAGTTCTGTGGGATAGAAAGGGTGGGGGTGGGGGGGATTCAAAGGCCAGCAGGACAACTCTTGACATTCAACTAACTTAAGGGATTTTAATGTTATTTAGGTGACTCTAAGTAGTCGTACTTTTTGCCGACACTGTGCAGCGCAAAAACCAAAGCAATTTTGCAAACACTTTATTTTGGCAGAAAACCCAAGTGACAGCTGTTAAATAAATACAGAAACAGTGGATAATAAGAACAATTTTAGTGTTTTAGAACAACTGTTTTGGTAGAAAAATAAATTAAGTTAAACTAAGTTGGATTGCTAGTTATTGTGTGTAGAATTATACACAGATTTGGGTAGTTTTTTTTATTGCAAAAATAATAGTTAGAAAAAATCTCAATTCTATAAGAAATTTTTAAAATTTATTCTTAAAGTTTTATTTAATACTTTCTTAACAATTTTTAGTAGAACTAAATACAGAAAAAATAGAATAATTTCCAGTACTTTAAACATTTTGTCTATTCCAAAACAACTCCACAAACCGAGTGGTTATGTTTCGGTTTAGAAATGTTTGTCCACAAGTCACAATGCAATTCAAAACTGCATATAACTGCTTATTAAGTATACGCCCTGTGTACTTTGATAGCAAATGTTTACAGTTCATTTACCTGTGGCTCAACAGCAAATGATAAATATCAACGAAGCCATAAGACAAAAGTGGCCCTAAAAACAAACCGAAAATGGCAAAAGGAGAAACCTTTTGGGCATTAGAAGCACAAACAGATACAGAAGTTGTAAGCCGAAAAGAGAGGGCATGATAGAGAGAGAAAGAGAGCGAGAGAGATAGAGTAATAGAATGGCAACTGTTGCCCAAGAGACGACGACAACAATGAGTTTGTTTTTGGCCACGTTGCCTCACATGCTTATGAGCATTTAATTAAATGCAAGAACAAGGAGACATTGTTGGCCCAACAACAACAGCAAACAGCAGCAGCAGCAGCAGCAGTAGAAGCAGCAGTAGCAGCAGCAGCAGCAGCAAGACAACAGAACGAAACTGCATACTTAATGAAAAGCAGCTGCCTTTTGGGCTGCCCCAAGAGTACCCAAAACTTGCTAATTAAAAAGGCAAACAGCAACTGCAACTGCAACAGCAACAACAACAGCAGCATCAGGAAGCAGCAAACAACATCAAGATGCCGCACGAACCGAAACGTACTCCATAGCGAATGTTGTTAACCTTTTCAGCAGTAGCAGCAACAACTACAAGGAGCTGATGCAGTTGCAAGTTGCTGCTGCTGCTGCTCGTCTTTGACAAGCCAAGGAGCAAACGCTATCACCAGGGACCAAAATAAACAAAAAAAAAATATACAGCAACCGCCTAACGATCAATAGAACAGAAGCGAGCTGAGACCTAAGATAGAGGATGAGGCAATTGCATGCTGCAGTTTCAGTAGCTGTTGCAGCAGCAGCAGTAACATCAGCAGCAACAACAACAAATGCATTTGCTGCTGCTGCTGCATTTTCGTGCAGTTGACATTCGTGCCAAGTGGCAGCAGCAGCGTCGGCAACTGTTGCAAGTTCTTAGAACGCGCCACATGCTGCGCCACGTTCCGCTGTTGCCATCATCGTCATCAGCAGCAACATCATTGTTGCTGTTGCTGTTGTCGTTGTCGCTTTAGCTATTGAACTTGAATTTTAAGTGCCACTGCGGCATGCGGCAAGCGGCCTGTGTCATGGCGAGAACAACCTCTTAAAGTTTAGGGTTAGATTTAAAGTTAGCTACTGTTGACATTCAGGTTGATAACAACAACCCACGCTTTGCTTAACTCAACTTATCTGCTCAACAGTTTGACAACAGTTGTCAAACAGCACTCTAAGTCATGCCGCTCAAACTGTAAACGCTCTCTAAACTGTGCTCAAAATTAGCAACAATTGACACTTGACAACAGAACCGCAAAAACAAGCATCTAAAGGGCTGCCAGGGAGTCCGGGAAACGACGTAGAGATACCACGCAAACCTTAAAAGCTTTCGGTATCCTAGGGGAATTGGCAACAAAATAACGAAATAAGGTAACACAATGCTGTGTGGTGCACTGGCAACAGTTGACACTTTGCAAGGACGCAGTAGGAACAGAATGATCGACTAACGGATACTCTGTAAAGTTAAAGAAGTAAAGGAAAACGTGCGGTTAATATATGGTAGTAATAAACAAAGAAATATCTTGAAAGTATTGATTTTTACCAGTTATTTTTTATAGTTGACTAGCAGCTATCCTGTAAATGATAACAAGTGACGTACTGATGTATACCATGAAAGCCTGAGATTTGATCGATTTCACTTCATACAATAGAAAAGAAAAGACATAGGATATTAAACGATCGGTCAGTATTCAAATGCTTGCCTACTTTAGTCAGTGCCAACATTTGGCTTTACATTGTCTACAGGGTATAAAGACGAATCATAGAAATGCAAGCACAACTATTTAATGTCACTTTGGCACTTCCTTAAAAGTCCAGCGTCTCCTGTCGCCATTCGGGCAACAAAAATATTTCTTCAGCTTCTTTTTGTGCGCTAAGAATTTCTAATTAGTGGCGCCATATTGTAGAACCCCAATGGGTGTCGTCGTCGCCGTCGCCTTCGCCGTCGCCGTCGTCGTCGTCGTCGTCGTCGTTGTCGTCTGGTGACGCCAATCACAAGCTGTTGCCAGCATCTCTAACTGCATCTCTTACTGTTGTTGTTGTTGCTGCTGCAGTTGCTGCTTGCTACAAAAGGCAGCGACGACTCGACAACTCGCATGTTGCAAGTCCCGAGTTGCTGGTGGCCGGTTTTCACCGAGTCGGGCAGCTTGTTTGCTGCCTTAATTCGACGCAAATATTTTAGCGGCTGCTGCGCTTCTCTCTCAGCTAATTACGTTAAACATATTGCGTGACACGCCTCCCCAACGCCTCCTCCGACGCAACAGTTAGTTTTTTTTTGGTGTTAATTACATGGCGTTTTCAACACACACATACACACAGTGCTTCTCAAACAGTGTTTGAACAAAACAAAAAGAAATAAAGCTTCCGGCACTGCTTTATTGCCACATCAAGTACTCTTCAATATCGCTAAACAATCAAAGTTTTATTAAGTTACATTTTTTTTGCCGAATAAGAAAATCTCAAAAGTCTCAGCTCATAAATCTCGCGTGCTGCAAATCTCAGCTCAATTCTTTCATTTCATTTGATTTCAGATTTTTGCTGTCTGTTTGTCTGTCCATTGTGGCCATAAGGCTATAAAGACTTTTGAAGTTGTGCTATCAAGTGCCGCACATCGCCAAGTTGAAGACCAAGTCAACGAAACGAAAACGAAAACCTTTTGCATTTGAATCTCAATCTCAATTCCAATCCCCAAAAAGCCAAACCAACTTGGAGTCTCAGTCTCTGCAATCGCAATCGCAATCCCTTAAACCTTTTGCTTGATGTTTTGACCCTTTTCAAGATGTTGTCTTCATTGCGTGTCTGAACGGGCTTAGAAGTGCATAAGGAAGCAGCGGCGAGAAGACTCTTTCCCAAAATGCCAAAGTCTCTTTGGAGTCTCTTTTACTTTTTGTTTGTTAAAAAACTTGATGAAAAAACTCGCGATAATAATATTTATTTGCTGTTTCCTCTCTTCCACGGCGCTAAGCGTGTCTTGTAATTTATTAAATATATTTGTGATTTTTATAGCGCAATTTGTTAAAGAAATCGTACGACCTACAGTTTAACATGCACTGTCTCTCAAACTTACAGCTCCCTGTTAAGTGCTTTAACAGAGCTGCTGCTGTTAACTTTGTGCCTGCTGCTGCTTCCTTGTCTGGCGATCATCAATAGAAACATAATCAACCGCTTAAATACCACAACGTAATTAACATTACACTCAATTAACATTTTCTGTTGGCAAACTGTTTACTGTTAAACGCTGTTGTCATGTTAAGCTACAGTTGCAGATTCCTCTGCTCGTTTTATTTATTTATTTTCTGTTTTTTTTTTCTTGTGCTATTCTAGGCTCGTTTGCTGCCCACACAGCAGTAGCAGCAGCAGCAGCTGCTACTTGGCCAAGTCAATAAACGCGTTTATTGTCTTATCCAACACCCAACATCTCCCTCTCACTCGGGTGTTTCTCTGTCTCTTTCACAACCCTCAACCCCAGCTTACTTCCTTCCACTCGACTCCAGAGCGTCTTGTGTACATTGTCTGTGTTGGTGCCAAGAAAAATGTTGCTGTCGCGCCAACGTTTGCCATTGTCGTCGTCGTCGTAGTCGTAGTTGCTGTTGTTGGCGTCGTCTCAGTTCCCCGCTCTTTGCTCTCTCCTTCACTCTTCTCTCTCTCGTCTTGCTGTTCTCTAGCGTTCTTAGTTCTATTCGTAGTTCTTGTGCCAACTTTTGTCCATTTTAAGGCAGCTGGAATGTTGCTTTCTTGTAAATTGTTTAAATAAAAGACACAACCAACAACAGCAGCAGCAGCAGCCGAGTTCTTCCTTCTGCTCACTGGCTACTGTTTCATGCCTGCCACATTCCCCTTCCTCACATGTGGCACCTCCTGTCTCTTCCTGTTGTCGTGGCTGCCTTTGCTCAATGAGCTGTTGTTTGACTTTGTTTTGTTTGCCACTTTTCAAATAGCAAAAACTATTTGTTTTGCGCCTTATTTAGTTTTTTGTGCCATGCCACATGCACCTGCTGTTGACTATAACTTCAAGCATAGCATTAACAGCAGCGTTAACAGCGCCTTGCGCATTAACATTAACAGTATGTGGGCTGTGATGCTTGATCAAAACACGCTTAAGATATGCTTAATTGTCATTCAATTGAACTATTGACTAATGTGAACTTGAAATGCACTAACAGTTAAATATTTGTATAACAAAATCTCCTAAAATATGGTTTAACAGGAAATTAAAGCTTTACATAGGCTTAACAGAACGCTGTTCTGCAACACTAAGCAGACTTTTAGTTTAGTTTAAATACGCATAGTAGATACCAAAACTATAGTTTTGCCAAACAGCCTGACTTAGTCCTTAAGCCCAACTAAATTGGCTAAGTAGAGCTGTTAAAAGTTGTTGTAACTCTAGTTAGAGACGTCAGTCCCTGGGCACGTGCTTCAGATTCTAATGCAATTGCAGTCAGATATATTGTACATATATTGTAGTACGTAGGTAAAACAACAACAACAGCAGAAAAAGTGGAAGAACTGAAACTGGCATTCAATCAGAGATCAAGTCGTTTTAATTAGAATTCTAAATGTTTCAGAGGAAGTTGGCGCTTGTTCGAGTCAAAACACAGAGTATCTATCTTCTAGCAGCTTATTAATATTTATGTCCAGGGATGAGGAGCAGCATTTGTGGACTGCATGATGAGGCGACTCTTCTAAAGCAGACATCAGTTCAGTGCCATCTTTTAGTATGTCTATATAGTAGTACTGGACTGGACTTTTGCCACACTTTGAGCGCCCGTCACACGCAATTCTCAGAGGTCAGCTCTCTGTGTATTATCAGAGTTCGAAATCTTAAGTTAAACCAACTGCAGTCTTTTCATCAGATGATCATCATCGTCATCTAATGATGATGGCAGTGCAAAAGCGTTCGTGTTGTTGCTGTTGTTGCTGTTTTCCGCATAAAAATCAAACTAATACCCTGGGCAAAACCTATAATTTATGTGTGCTTCAAATTCAATTTTCATTCAGCAAAAATTGCGAAAACACACTAAAAATGCCGGTGGTCTTTTTATTCAACTACTACTACTACTGCTTACTATATGTGGGAAAAAAGGAGTAGACGTTAAGGTTGAAGTTTTTAGCCAGAACTCAACGGCGTATCCACGGCACAGCCAAAAACTGCTTGCTTGCCAAGAACCCGCAGTAAAAGGCGCCCTTCGACTCGCTGTTATTATTATTATTTCTTTATTTTTTTTCCTTCTCTTTTCAATTTTTTATTGTGTGAGTCACGCGTAAAAAAGATCCTGAAATGGCTAATCTTTTAGATGTGGCACAGTGGTAACTGACTAAAGTTGAATCTTTCGAGTTTGAAATGATTAATGGTGTCTTTTATAATAGGCATTCCTTTAAAAGACTTTTAATTATTGTATTTTACACATATAATATTTCTATTTTTCAGTAAATTAATATAATTTTATTAAGAATAATGTATCTTAATTTAGTTTTCTTTATTTATTATACTATTAAAGCTTTCTAAGCCTACTTAATCCATATTACAACATTTTCCAGCCTTAAGCTTTTTGCTGTTTTAGCAACTTAAGAGAGATTCTACTGTAGTTTGTTGAATATAATCACAAAATAGACCGCACACGTTGTTCAGCGGCTGTCTGGTTGCCATACAGTCAGTTAGTCACCTTTTAGTTTAGTCTGTCGGTTTGTCAGCTTGCGAGTCAGTCCGCCAGTCACTCACAAATATCAGAGGGCAACCATTTTAGCTTTTGCTCCTCTTGATGTTTTGCAGATTTAAACTGATGTCTTTTCTTAGATTTTTTTTTTTTTGAGGTGCGTGAATTTCACACTTTTTTTCCCCAAAAAATATAGCTACGAGATTTTTCAATAAAATGCAGAGTTGAGTGCAAGTGCAAGTTGTTGGCCAAAACTGGCTTCCCTCAAATGGAGCTGCAGTTTAATGTCGTCAGCGTTACGCTTTTGGCTCTTTTGGCTGATTTCTGGGCATTATTTATGGCCATTATGGTTTTTGGTTTGGCCTATGAGGCTCGTTTTGTGGTTTTGTTTGCTTTATGAGCCGAGGTCTCGAATCAGTCAACTTGTAGAGCGCTTTTGTTGCTGTTGCGAATGCAGTTTCAGTTCCAAGAATCCCAACAGAGAGCGAGAGAGAGAGAGACCGAAACGCCAGAGTCTAGACTGTCGACGTCGTGCGACACTTTGTCGCCGTCAGGCTCCATGGTTAACCCCCTCTGCCATACTGCAGCCCTCTCTGCAATTCTCTATAGAGAGTCTCTATATGTATATCTGCCTCCCCTTTGAGTGATCAACACTTTTGTGAACCCATTGGAAGTTTCGGCCGAGACTGAACCAGCATATTGCGCTCAGGTTTCAGGTTTAGTTTAGGTTTTTATAGCCTACAATACAATATAGTTTTGTTTTTTGCTTCGTTCTTTATACTACACAAGTTTTTTTTATATTTCCTTTTTCGTTTGGCTCTTTATTGCCTGTTTTGCCTTGGCTTTTCGTCTTTTGTTGTGCTTAGCACGAAATGCAGGCCAAGGGATACCTTATTCCAGGGATTGAAGCACATTGCGGGGGCTGCAGATTTGTAGAATCGCTACCCTGCTGCTCTCCACTGCGCTCTCTGGTTCTTTCATTCTCACTTCTCATTTTCATTTTAAATGAAGTGTCAAAGACTTTAAATGGCTTTTTATGCCACTGCGAATGAAGCTGTTTTTCATTCCTATATATGTATATATGTTTCGTATCGTATTGCATGTTGCTGTTAGTTTTTATTGATATGGTTGCTGTTGTTGTCGGTTGGTTGCTTGCTCATTATGTTTATCAGTTGTTGCAGTTGCATTTAGAGAATTGCTGAGATTTTATATATATGTACATACATATGTGGGGGTAAATGCAATTAAACTGCGGCAAAGTCAAGTTTACATGTGTAAACTGTATGAATAGTGGGATCAAGAGGGAGAAGTAGGACGGTATATACGTAGGGAGAATGTGAGAAATTATAAAGCTAAAGATTGTATTATTTAGATATAGCTATAAAGAGATAGTGAAAAAAAATAGTAAAAGAAAAAAGACTGGGGGTCAAATCCAGTGATAAAGAAGCAGCTAGAGAAATAAGATGATCATCATGAACATATAAAGATAAAATTAATGAAATTATAATATGATAATCGGTAAATATTGATAAAACTGTTAAATTTAATCCTTTATTGTAAAAAATAATCAAAATGCTTGTATATAATTTAATGGTTTAGATATCAAAAGCTATTCAAGAAATACTAGTAAACTAGTAAAATAAATTAATTATATTTTTATACCCTTTGTTGCTTAATTATTGTTAGAATTATTCAGTACAAGTTTACTAATCTTGGATTATATTTGTTATTTTATCTACTCCATATATTTTATTTGTAATTTGCTCAATTGATTTAAAGCTATATTATTTAAGCTTGTCTAAGACTTATTGACACTAGTGTTAACCATAATCTATATAAACTTTAAAGATAATGTCAGCATTCAGTTTAAATCGCAGTAAATTTAACCAACGCTTGATACGTAATTCACTTGTTTGCCATTTGTTAATGCCGATTGCGTTTTGTTGTAATTTTCTGAACAAATATTTCACGATAATGTGCATTTAGACAGACAGAGGTAGAGAGGTAGTAGGGAGAGAAAATGTAGGGAAAGAGACCTGACAGATCGTTTGGTTCGCTGACTGTTGATGGGTTTGTTCAAGAGGCAGCTTTTGCATTGTTATTGTTATTGTTGTAATTTCTGTTGTTATTGTTGTTATGGTACCAAAAGACACTCGAAACCGGCAGCTGTCGCACTTCACTTCACTCTGCAATCTGAATGTTTTTAATGGCTCACAAAAATTCTTAAAAGCGCGTCGAGTGAGAGAGCCGGAGTATAAAAAGCTTCCGTATAGCCTTTTGGCAAATATTTACAGTTTGTTTTTATTTAATTACGAAAACTGCAAAAAACTGACAAGCTGACAAATCGAGAGGGGGAACCGAGGCGATAAATATCAAAATGTAAACTGATAGCCAAGAGACAAAGCGTCAGTTTGAGCAGCAGCTGAAGGGCATGTTAAGCTGACAGTGCCTCTCAAACTGTAACCCAAAGCAGGTTGATTGTCTCTCGCTTGCTGTTGCTGACACTGCGGTAGGTTGTTTGGTTTTCAGCTTTTTGTTGTTTATTTTTCATTTTTGTTTTTTGTTTTTTTTTGGGGTAGAAACAGCGTGCTTAAGTGGCTTTAGTTGCTTACTTGAATTTTGCTCAAAAGTTTATGGACAGCAGGGAAGGGAAGAGGGGTTTGAGTGAGAAACAGATGAAGTTAACAGCGTGTGATAGAATTTATGTTTTTAATAAAGACAGGCAGCGTATTATAACTAAATTTAAGCTTTTATCTTTATGGAAATTAAAGGGAATTATTTATAACTATTTTGTTTTTATATTTAAAATTTTGTAAGAATTTTCTTTTTTTAATTTTCTATTTGAGTTTTAAAAATTTATTTCTTAGAACCTCTTCTTAATATCTAAAAGGGTACTTTTACAGACAAATTTGAGATTTATATTTCTATGATTTTATTCGATTTATTCTTAATATTTAAAGTGGTTTTTTTAAGAAAAAATATCTGAAACTTACCATTTTTTGTTAAATATTTTTTTCTATTGCCAGTAAATTAGCAGAACAATTAATTCTTAAGTCCCTCAAGTTGTTATACTTTTTTTTTGGCGCTTTAGAAAGTTAAGTTTAGTTTTCATATTATTGTTAATTATTTATATCTGTTGTTATTGACTTTGCCTGTTTTTTTGGCATTATCTTTGTGGGTTGCAATTGGCGTTTTGCTGGCCAAATACTTAGCCAAGACTCAAGTTAAACTTCTCGCGCTAATCTTCATCGCAAGCACAATCGAAGTTCGAGTCTGAGTTTAAGCCCAAAATCAAATCCCTATTGGCCTGGCTGGGTGCAGCCCATCATGAGCATTGGCCATTGCCTGTTGAATGTTGCACGTTGCACGTTGCCTGTTGCTCGTTGCCCATTGCCTGTTGGCTGATCAATCGTACAATTGAGTAAAATCCAACTTTATTTGCAGTACTTGCAGCAACAGGGCAACAGGCGATGCGACGCTTTTTTTTGCTGCTGCTGCTGCCTCCTGTTGCATGTTGTCTGCTGTGCAACTTGCCTCGCCTGGGCTTTGGCTTTGTTGTTTTAATGGCTTTCGCTAACATAAAAGCCATTAAGATAACATTTTTATAGGATTTCAATGGCAGTCACGGCAGCAGCGGCTACAGCGGCAGCGGCAGCAACAGCAGCCTCTTGACCAGCTTCGAGGCAACAAAGAAGAAGCTTTGGCCATTTTTTATAGCCGCGCGGGAGCACAGCCAGCAATAGCCAGCGGAAGAGAAATATAGTGGTGGGGAGAGAGGGGGTGGCAAGGGAAAAGGGGTAGGCAGTTAGAGCCCTACCACAAACCACGTCGAAATGTCATTGACTATCAATAGATGTTGCGGCCCTGCACTTGGCAACAGGTTGGTAGCTGCTGCTGCTGTTGCTATTGCTGCCTTTTGTTTTAAACTGCGCCCAGTTAGTTACCGGGGCTCAATGTGCGCTTATTAAACGCAATATTTGTGGCAAGTTGCAGCCGTTGCAGCAAGACCCTGACTGCGACTCTGCCTCGGCCCATTTGGCCATAAAGTGCGATTTATTTTTGTTGATTTTTTGCGTGCATTGCTGGCCCCCAAAAGGGTTTTTCTTCTACCTTTCTTTCTTGCAGCTTGCATGTACACAGACACTTCCTACTTCCAGGTATGCTGCAGCAGCATCTATTGGGCTGCTGACCAGTGCACTGGTGGCATGCTTCACCCAGCCCTAAGCTCTACTCTACTCTGCTCTGCTCTGCTATGCTGTACTACAATACAATTCCCCTATCGAAGCTGTAGTCACACTTTTGCACTCTGTTACGAGTGCTCAATGTGTGCTATCCCTTTAGCCTACACTTTACACCCGCCTTCTTCACTTCCATCACAATGCCACTCGATGATGCAATGCTCTGACTATGACTCTGACTATGAGTATGACCCTGCCACTGCCACTGCCTCTGGTGGCAAGCAGTGTACAGTGGTCCATAATAAGCGAAAAACCAGACATATATCGGGAAATATATGTTTTCTTGGCGAATACCTCAGCAACTACAACACTTAGAGCCAACAATTTTGGCATGCAGGCTACTAGATGCAATATAAAGGCAATGCCACCGTAATCTTTATCTGCCACCACACCCCCTTCGGCCGTTAGAAACAAAACCAATTACAAATTTGCATGCCTCCAACTCACGTATTTCTAAACGTATAGTCTTGTAACTTTATATTTGTTAAGAGACAAGCAATCTAAAACCATTCTGAAAATCGCATCGAGATCGCATTATAATCAAGAAAGGTATCACTTATCGAAAAACGTAAATTGTAAGCAGATTCGCAGCCACGTGCCTAGCCCTAAGCAGCGTAAACGAAAAACTTTGTGCGAGCGAGACAGACTTATAATTACATGTGCATGTTAAGTACTTGCTTCGATTTGAAGTCTTATAATGGAAAATATATGTCAGGGATGCCCAACTGAATTTTTCTATTTTCTAGTTTCTGCAAAGATTTATTCGCTCTTTACGATACCTTCACCCACTGTGCAGTCTTACCGCACTTTCAACAAATCGCTTCACATTCTTTTTGTTTCAGTTTAATGTTTCGAATTTTTTTTCTCGTTTCATTTCGTTTGGTTTTGTGTTTTTTGTGTTTCATCTTCTATCTCTAATGCCCGACAATTGTTGGCACTTCTTCTTCCTAGTTGGCTTTAGCTTTTGTTTTGGTTGTTGTTATTGTTTTCTTTTGATTTCGGGGAGCGTCATCATCATCATCATCGTCGTCATCGTGTTGAGCTCTCTTCAGTTTTGCAGCTTCCAACTTGCAACTTGAATGTTGCAAGAGCCCAAGCTCCCCCAGCAAAACGTCCATTATGCAGCATTATTTGCAGCTACTCTTGTTGTTTTCCATTGGGGTCTACAGCTGCTGATACGGAATCCCAGAATGCCCAATGAGAGAAAAAGAGAGAGAGAGAGAGAGCGTGAGAGAGACGTGCTCCCTAACTCTGTCCCTATCACAATCCCTATGGCTCTACCTCTTCTCCTTCCCCCTACAATATACAAACCAAATGTCTCTGCCCTTTGCATTGACCAGCACAAACACATAAATTGCATTTGTCGGTTTGTTGTCGTTTTCATAAATAAGATAAAGATAAACGACCAAGTTGCATATTATTTGTAATTGCATTTGTTGTTGTTGTTGTTGTTGCTGGTTAGACGGCAGTATTGATAGCAGCAATGTTAGCAGCATTTGAATTTATTATTGGCTCAAACAGCATCGCTTCGCATCGCTCTTCTTGTTTCTTGTTTATGCCAAATTGGAGAG
Source organism: Drosophila tripunctata (assembly GCA_035047385.1). Lineage (NCBI taxonomy): Eukaryota > Metazoa > Arthropoda > Insecta > Diptera > Drosophilidae > Drosophila > Drosophila tripunctata. Next base: position 11,558,582 of record JAWNPS010000101.1, on the reverse strand, counting down.
CGTTGAACGCTAAATGGCCAAAACAAATGTGTAGCAAATTTCTCAGTTGTCTGTTGGGTCTAAAAGGCTTTTAACGAGATTCCCGGAAGGGAAACACTTTGAAAACTAGCTTATTATTGATATTAATATGAATATTACTTTACATTTGGCTAGATACTACAAAACGGACGCTTAAGGGCATGACAAATCTTTTTCAAAGGACTGCGGCTGGCTTAAAAACAAAAACCTGGTCTTAAGTATGCCAGACGTCATAATCGATTAGTTCATTTGTCTCCACAGTTTAAGCTATATCTACTTTTTTGTGTGTACATTTTTTTTAAACTTGGCTCATTTGATGGCAACATAAACTGATTCAATGCGACAGAGTTGCGCATAACTCTTGGATTTGTTATAATCTTAAGCTAGACGAAGACAGAGAGAGGGAGCGGGAGGTAGAGAAAAAACTACAATAATTTATTGTTGCCACATATAGTAGATATGGAGAAGTCGTTGTAGTTGTCGGCTTATATAAATGTGAAATTAATTGCTTAATTTAGTGGAATGGATTGCGAGAGTTGCTCAAAAAAAAGCCACTTTTGTTTTTCTTGCTCCACGACTTGAGCTCTCACAGTTGCCACTCTTGACAGTTTTTATCACATTATTAATAAGAAATAGAGCTGTGCGGCTGTGTGTGTGTGTTTTTGTGTTCAGCAAATAATATAAATACCAGGAACAACAATTCCATACTATTCCATGCCATACCATACCATACCCATTCCCATAGCAGTGAGCTCTCTTTTGAGATCTGTGCGCATCTGTCAAGTTTTCCACGCCCTCGCCTGGGCCAAACTGTCAACGTGGCCATAATTCATAATAAGCGGCCAAAGAACGGCGCCGATTCCATTCTACATACATTTGTAGCTAGTAGCCATGTCCCGTAGGCTAAAACCAAAAGTGTTCAGCTGCAGAAGGTTGCTATACGACTAGTAGATTCCCTTTAACAATTTATAATATGACATTAATATATAAAATTTATTAGCTGTGATTGTTCTCAATTAGTCGTGATTTATTTTTTAACTTGTTAGTTTTAAATAAAAATATTTAATATATATTTTTTACAAGTTAATAGAATAAAATTCATAAAACATTCTCAAACATTTAAAAGTAATTGTTTTCCATTTGAAGATTTTATTATCATTAAACTTATAGGTTAATTTTTACAAAACTGGTAACAAAAATATATAGAAATCAATGGGAATTTGATAACTTTTCTTAAATTGAAGTAATCTTAACTACTTATTGGTATTTAGCAGCATTCTTTTCAATACCTTCAAGATTATATCTAGCCATTTAAATTTTACATTTATATTTGCTTATTTCTTTTAAATTTAATTTAATATTAATAACCTAAGATTTGGCGAAATATAGAAAAATTTTCAATAGTTATTCCCAGTTTTAGTCTCCTAATTATTATTATTTTATTTAGCATTTTTCTCTCAATAATAGTTAACTTTTAAGGTAACTTAGCAGCGAGCATGGCCATTAAAATTATGCGTATAAACACAATGCTTTGTCTGTCATATAAACACAAAGCTATAGATGGATATAGCGTACACAGACAGCAAAGGGGGCGTAACTAGGGGGGCCAACAACATTTAACAAAAGGCAATCGCAAATATTTTGCAGCGCGCAAAAAGAGAAAAAAAATCTAAAATGCCGGCAAAATGGCAACTGTTTCAGTAAGAGAAAAGGGAGAAGAAGTGCGAGAGTGAGTGGTGAGCTTAAAGTGGAAAAGGGAAGGGGAAGACTCATAACTGCGTTGTTGTAGCACGTATAAAACTAGGTGTACAGAGGTATAATATAGACACAGACACATTTTCAAATATTTGTAGCGTTGCCTTTTGTTATCAGTATGAAGCGTTGACTGCCGCGGGCAAGCAGAAGAGGCAAGAGAGTGTGGAAAAGAGAGAGAGGGAGAGAGAGAGAGATAGCCAGAAGGGTAGACAGACAAAGCTATGAACAAATTGTTGACTCAGCGCCGTGCAAATTGTTCAATGCAATTTTTAGTTTAGTTTTGTGCAAAATGTTCGCTGGATGAATAACAGATTTATGAATGCAACAGTTATGCCAAGGGTGCAAATAGAGTGGATTGAGTAAACCAGAAAGGGGTTTGGTAAATATTTGCATAGCCAGACCAAAAATATTGTGAAACAGCGTTAAGAACATCAGCAAACAAAGCGAACTGGTAACAAGACTATAAAGCAAACTAATAAAGAAGAGTTTAGTGTGTTGACCAACTAACTGTATTAGTTCATTAACTAAACCAAATTATTGCTCTATAAATATAATTTATTTATGTTTGCTTTTATTCTGTTCTATTTGCAGGTGAGTTTTAAATGCTGGCAAATTACACATACGTCAGGTTGGACGGCGGGTAAGTCTCTTGAACTCTGGCTATCATTAGCTCGTTTTGTCAGTATCTGTCTTCCTCTCCCTCTCTCTCTCTCTCTCACTCATTCTCTCTTTAGAAATGTATCTTCTCTCGTTCTTTAGCTGTTTCGCTTTCAAGCTGCGTCTAATTAGGCACATTTGAAATATTAAATGCAATTTCATTCTCATCATTTCCGAGCGGCGAGTTTTGTTTGCTTCCCCCAAAAACCTAATTGAAATTACGTAACGTTCATTGACTTTAGAAATTTTCTTGGCCAACTATTTGCCAAGGCTTTTTGACGCTGGTTTCCTCTCTCACACAAAACTATTTTTTTTTCACTTTTATTATTACTAGTTTGCTTTTGGCCATTCCCAGTGTTGTATTAAGCGGCTCTTTTGCCATAATACGCGAAGCTCTAATGTAATCGCATTAGTGCGCTTTATTGCCTGCTCACTCTACGCTCCATCTCTCTCCCTCTCTCTCTCTTTCTCCCGTGTTGTCTAGTTGAGGCACAACAAAATAGATTTCATTTAGACACGATCATGCCCCATAATAATAAGCAAACGATCTGACTAATGACGAGCCAAAAACGAGCCAAAGTTGCCAAGCTACAAAACATAAGCTGATAAGACTCATGTTGTCAGAACGTGAAACTACGACTACGATTGATAGAAGGAAGTGAAACCTGTAGAGGAAGAACTGACTGCACTAAAGTATGATTACATAACTTAAGACGATCTTATAGATCGGGTAACCGCGAATCCACTGCTGTCAAAGTTATTTTTTGCAAATATCGTTTTAATTGATTCGTTTTGCATCTGAACTGATCGCTTCAAGGGCGATCTAGTAATGGTTCTAGCTGATCATTATGTGGCAGCTGCACGATAAATCCCTGCCACACATAACTCAGCCATAATTAAACTGTTGAACTCAAAGCAATGAAAATCAAAACGAAATCGAAATCAAAAATTAAACTCAAAATCAAAATCAAAATCATTGCTCAGCGATTGAAGTGGCGACGAGTTTTTTGAACAAAACAAAAATAAAGCGAAATCGAATTCAATAATAATCATAATAAATAAAATAATAATGAATACAATCAACAATATATTCGTATATATAAAGGGGAGAAAAATTCAGATCTCAATGAATGCTGAAGGTCAGAATGCTTAAGCCTTAATCAATATTGAAGACAGACGACGGCAAGTCGCCAAAAATATCTTCGAACGAATACGTTGTCGATTATGAGTACCCGTAATAACAAAACAAAAATATATAAACGTATTGAAATTGTATCGATTGGCGAACGTTGTGCCAATGAATTCATTCTTTGATGCTTAAGAGTTGTCATCACAATTAAATTCCAATTGAAATTTACTCGCATATTTCGCTTTATTATGTTTTTTTTTTTGGTGAAGCGCCTATATGTTGTTATAAATTGTTATTAATGATTTTGGTTCTTAAATTGTAGATGACAAATTTATGCAACATTTTGATTAATTTTCAACTCTAAATTGATTTGATATATGAATTGGAATTGAAAATGGAATTTTGTTGATTTCCATGCTAATCTCTGTAGCATAATTCTATATTTATAAACGCTGATCTATACGAAATGTTTTGCTCGCGTGACTCGAACATGTACCCTCTCCCTTACTCGTTCTTCCTCTCTCTCACACACACTATCTCTGTGTGTATCTCTCCCTCTCGCTATCTTACGGGTATCCATTACGGGAGCAGGCAGTTCAATGATCGCATTTAATGATTTTTGTATGCGAAAATAAGTAGATTTGTAGTTTTAGTTGTTTTTTTTTTATTTTACTTATTATTTATATACTTTTTGTTCGAGTGTATTGAGTGTATATGGAGTGTGCAAAGTGAGTATCAAGTATAGTGTTTTGTCTGTGGATCGTTCGTGCAAAAAGTTTGTGTCTGGACCCGTGCGGAGCTTTCTTTTGTTATTTGTTCAAATCGTGTGGTAAATTTCGAATGGTTTTTAGCTTTTAATTTTATTTTTTTCGATTTGCTCTCTTGTTTTCTTGACTGTTGAGTTGGAGGAGTTGACCCTCATTGTTGTTGCTGTGGTCTATACACTTGAGCTGAGCTCAAGAGGTTGAACAGCTTTTGGCACAAGGCTTATGTTATGCAATAAGGAATGTTTTTTGGTCAACGTTACACAATCCAAACTCTAAACTATATATTTCTAAATTACATTCCTCTTAAATCTCTAATTAATTTATTTTTATTATACCCCCAAAACTAAATAAATAACCATATCTATTCACACCTAACATTGAACGATAAACAAACTCATAAGACCTCATAATTACATCATAAAAAGAGAGATATCATCAAAACTATAAAACGTATCCATAAACAAATTGCTGAGGGGCTGACTTGACAACTTCTGTATTAAGTGCTGGGGCCACCAGGTTGGGTTTGCTTCATTTTCATTTAACGATGACGACAATTTTATCCAATTATGAGAAGGTTCGACTGTAAAAACTTAACACTTGAAAGAAGTTACAACAATTTTGCATTGGACAAAATCAATAATCAGCTCATCTACGTAGAGAGATTGAGATTGTTAGCAGTAGATCGATAAAGACCGAGCTGGAACGTGTAAACGAGACATAAAAATTAGGAGACCCTTTTCAATGGAGGGAGGGAGGTAGAAAGGGGGCTATATCGTAAAACGATCAGACATCAAGAATGTGCCATAAGCCATAAAGCGTATGCAGTTTCGGTATTTGATAGTCGTTGACCATAAAACTTGATAGCAGAACTTGAGTTTTAAGTGCCCTTATAATGAGGCACAAAATGGGCAACAAAGTTGGTTGGAACTGCTTTCAGTTAAAGATTGGATATAGAATACCATAATAGTTGGAACTGGAGTTAGGGCTGGAGCGAGCACTTGATTTGACAACTCAAGCGAATATATACATACGTAGCCATAAAGCGTGAGAACATATTTATAAGTAGATGGAGGTCGATCTTTATCGCAACTGTATGTATGAGTGAATCTGCCTCATGAATACCCATACGAATACCAAATACAAATACGAGTCTGGCATGTAAATTTTATACGGCTATCCCGACCGCAAATATTTTGTCAGTCTCAACATTGAAAAAGTGATCTGCAAAATTAGCTTTGTTGTTTATTTTGAAGAGTTTTTTGTTTTTATTTATTTTTTTTTTTTCATAAAATTAATTGTCTTGGTCCGCAAACTTTGACCCACTTAGATCGAGATTCCAGCTCATACACCTCAATAATAATACAAACATTTCTTCTATAGATACAAACATATATGCAGAGTCAGTGTCAGTGTCAGGGTCTGTGGATCGTAATAACTTATTTTGCTCATCGTAGGTGGATGAGATGGAAAGCCAAAAACACAAATTAATTGGGTTTATTGAACTTGATTAGCCAAACTGTTTTTGGAATGTTCTTTTTGTCGGTTCGAACTGCTTTTGGCACTACTTAAATTGCTTCAGATGCGATGCCTAAGATTAGTTTAAGCCCAAAGCAAAATATATACACAAAATATGCTTTTGGCCTACATTTTTGTAGATATTCATTATGTCATTATTATAAACTGTTTATAGTTTGGTATTTATATTTTTATTTTGCGCAATACACAAAGCGTTTATAATTTCAAATTATCTGTTAACAGATTGACACTTAATTATGCATAAGTTAAGTTTTTGCAGATCATTTGTCAAATGTGTCTCAAATGCATTAAATATCTAAATTGATCTTTGAGATATAATTAACAAACTGTTGGAGTCAACTTTGTTTGTTTAAACCTGCATAAAAATCAACATTTATAAGAAAAAAATGTGAAGATTACTGACAATTTAGTTGTTTAAGCTTTTGAGCTAAAACTTTTTTTGATAAAGTAGTTAAGAGTTAGTTTAGCTAGTAAAGGTAAAAATAGCTGGTTATATTTTTGGAAATATATTTTATACATTTTGGTACTAGAGTTTTTCGTATAAAATATTGTAGACAAATTATTCAAACATAATTTAAGTAACATGCAATAAACTGTTTAATAATATATTACAAATATCATAAAAATTTTCTATTCTTATTAAAAAAGTATCAGTAACGCTATAAACTCAAAGCTCAAATTCTCTTGTTAGTTAGTCTACAGTTTACTTTACCCGATCTGATTAATTAAACCTCTACTTACTAGTAAAAGGTCTAAAAAAACGCAAAGCGACACGCAAAAGTCTTAAACTAGAGTTTAACTTCAATCGTTTTAACAAAGTTGCGTATGCTCCATTAAACAACTTCCCTATTTTTCTTAAACTACCCACATCAAGCTAAACTTCAGCTAATTTGTAAAAGAAAACAACAAAAAAAATTGCTTACCGGCCAAGTTCAGTGTCAAAGCGTTGCAGCATTTAGTTGCCACCGCGATCGAACCACATGCAACATGTTCGATCAAGCCAAACACCGCATGCGCTTACTCTCTTCGCTCTCTTAAGTTGCCACAAAGCAGCTCTTAGCATTCATACTCTCATACATAGGCGGCACATTGTAATGCCGTCCAAGACCAACTATGGACAATGGAAACAAGTTCTTATTGTGTTCATGTACATTTTGCTGTTGTTTTAAGCGACTTTTGTTTACCTTATGCCTCGTTAAAGATCAGCACTCTCTTCTGCATAGATCTAAAGAGAGAGAGAGAGAAAGAGTAGCAAGAGAGACTCTCCATAGAGAGAGAGAGCGCGACTTGGCCTGGCCAAACAAGTTGCAGTTGTTGGTTCTGGACAAGACTCCTACACGGGACAGTCGCAATATATATACATAGTTTTTTTTTGCTTCTTTTCTTTTCTGCAATGCCAAACAGCAGGAAGTTCAATTTCAGTTCAGTTGAATTTTGCACGTCATCTTAAGCGGTCCTAAAAAGTTGTTGCCTCCATTTCAAAATATATCTCGAGATTCAAGACAACGAGATCGAGTTCGACTTTAAGCATTTTTTGTTGTACTTTTCAAGTTCTTTGCTAAAGATTTTTTAGTGATCGCGTTTCGTGGAACTCAAATGGCGCATGAGTGTGACTATATGCATGAATATCTATCCAAAACTCTTGGTATACATATTTAAAATGAACTGTTTTTGAAAGTGTGTGTGAATAATAGTATAGAATAGAGCGACTTTTCTTAGTTTCGCCATAATCGTCGTATTGATCAAGTGAACATCAAACAACATGTATCGACTGCAAAGACGCACAGCTCTAATAGCCAAACAAGGTAAAATGCTTTCAAATCTATTATAAATAATGGAGAAACCCACTGACTAGCTATAGAAAAGTACACAACAATCAATGCAAAGTCAAATTGAGTCATTCTGCTGTGTCATTACTCATACGCCACGTTAGACACACGCAAATATTATAGATCATATTTAAATAATCTGCGGTTTTGCGGTTTGCTCAGAGGTGTGGTCAATTTTATGACCAGATGAGGTAATTTCAGCGCCAACATCTGTGTTACTCAATTAAAAAACTATTTCACGCTAAATAAAACACAATTCTAATAGCAAAATATCAATTACAGCTGCACAATTCCTTTCCCTCTCTCTTGTCAAACAAATCATCTTCATTTACTTTCTTTACCACAAGAAATTTGTAGAGGGAAAACTGAGAAGCATGCAACTGGGTCATCAAATGGCCAAAAACCGACCCCAAACACGATGTGGCAATCATTTTTACTTACTTTTGATTATAAACAAAAGACCCCCAACAACAAACAAACCAAAACTTATTTACAAACTTTAATCGCCGGCTAAAAGACGACCCAGAAACCCGAACAGCAACAACATCTTCTTGAGATGCCAAGATCGAAAGACAACAAACTTATGCCGCGGGCATCTTTCTATTTCATTTGGCAAGGGCTTGATTTGGAGGTTTGGGGTTTGAGTTTGGGTTTGGAATCCGAACCAGGTGAAAGAAAACCTTCAACTTGCAGACTTGGAATTGCTCTTGACTGCATGTCAATTCAAGATTCGTGCTGGCTGGCATATAATTTCATTTAGTCAGTCAGTCAGTCAGCCAGTCAGTCAGTCAGTCTGCTTGGTTTTGCATGCCCAAACTCAGGGCCTACAAATGGTGTCCTCCTGACCAGCTGTGGCTAAAAAACACACACAAAACCAAAACTAAAACCAAAACCGAATCCAAAACCAAATCGAAAACCAAAACTAAATCCAAACCAAGTTCAAAGTCGTGCCAAAGTAAAATCTTTCGTTATTAGCCACAAACTGAAAAAAAATAGTACAGAACTCGGTCTGCTCTCTCAGCTTTGCACATGGCCAAAGAAGGTCATGGACGGATTTAAGGTTTTTTTTTTCTTTTCTAGCTCTGGTCTCCGTCTAGCCTGTATCTAGTCCCCCACTGCACCCCTTCATACTCCATCTACATCCCAACGCTGTCTGCACTTGGCCAATTGCCAAAGAGATTTATTATTGAAATGCATTAAAATATGGCCATGGCTGGCAAGCATTGCATTGCCATTTCCCTATACATATTGGCATACATACTTATAGTATATATAGTATACATACATATAAATTTTATGGATTAGTTGACAGCAAAGTAGAAGTTATTGCAGTTCTTTCTCCATCGCTGTGAGTTTGTGTACTTTCTAAACTTAAAGTATGCGTGAAAATTGCAGCTATTTTAATATTTTATGTGAACTAACAAGCTTATCAAATGCCATAACTATTATTTAAATAATTCCAATTGAATTTATGTTACATTCACATAAAATAGTATTCAGTTGCACATTTTGCAAGCATATTAAAGATTCTGCAGCTTGCCTGATTAATTGCTGCCATAAATTTTAATTATAGCTAAAATTTGACTGCTGCCATTATAGCTTAGAAATTCTAATAAATTTCTGTTGGGATTTTAAAGAGTGTGTCAGCTAGTTTTGAAAGCACAATCAAGCTGGCAGTCAGCTTAAATTTATTCTTACTATAAAATATCAATATCATTTTAAATTTTATACAAATTTACATACAGAAGTTAAAGAAGGTTGATAGCTTTAAGCTTAATGTTCTCTTAAACTATTAAATTTACTTTAAAATTGTCAATAAATGTATAACAAATAAAGCAAATTTTTTTTTCATATAATTAGTTAAAGAAATTCATTTGAAAATACCAAAAAAAAAAAACCTTCAATGATGTTAGCCAGCTTACTAAAAACTTTTAGATCTGAAAATTTTGAAACTCAGATCAAAGTATTTCCTATAAGTATTTCATTAAGCACCTGCATTAAATGCCATACTAATAGCTATTTAAAATAGAACCAATCAATTTTAATTAATTTTATTATTACCGATTTTTTATGTTATTACACACTTTAACAATTTTTAACATCTTCAATTCCAAAATTCGTATTGCTAAAATATATTTCACAGCTCTTAACGTGGCTCAATGCAATATGAAACACTAAGGTAACCTACTGTTAGCTGGCCTAAAGGCAATACTATATTTAATTGCAACTTTTTGTAGCTAGAGGGTGTGATGGGGTGGGGTGAATGGGGAGAGAAATGAGACATACCCAGTAGCCTAGGCCATGTCTAACTGTTAAACTAGCAAGTTGGAGTCTTATTTAATGTATTTCCTTAAGACGACTGGCGACTATTTGACTGGACACTGGACGTCAGTTAAATTATTGTTGTTGTAGCTGTTGCTGTTGCTGTTGTTGTGGTTGTCGCTCTTTTATGGCCAAGATGCACGCATCAGTCAGACAGCCGTGTTGTCCGGAATGGTTTGAGACTGGCTGGCTGGCAGTTGCTGTGGCACCCTCATCCTCCTCCTGATTGTGGCAGGCAACAACAACAACAACACACCGCGTTGCTACTAGCAGCAAGTTTAGTGTTGCTGCTATTTTTATGACCTCTGCCAACACCAGAGACGCTCCAAACTTATCTAACTTAACTAACTAACTAAGTATCGAGCAATTCTAATCTAATCACATGGCTGTTAGAAAGAGAGAGGAATAGAAACATGTTGCTTGCATTGCATTCATTTTACCGTAATGTTTGGCTCTCTAACGATGAATGCAACGGTTGTTTTCCCTTTCTGGTCATCTTCAAAGTCGAGATCGTCGTGTGTGCATCCCAAAATAGCCAACAACTACAGCAACTGCAACAACAACAAGAACAACAACAACTTGCTACACGCGTGACTGCTCCACGCCCCTTACGCCCTCTCAACATACCCCCTCTCGCTGATTTGCAATACCAATCCCAGTACCAGTACCAGTACCAGTCCCGGTCTTTAGCCTCAGTCTACGTCTACATCTTCTTCTCCATATCCGTCTCGCAGTCTCAGTTCTCTTTGCATTACAATCCAAAAGTCTTCCTGTTTCTTGTTCATCTGCATTTTGCCTGCCATCTCATTTACACACACACTGCTTCTGTCCCTTTCAGCAGACGCGTTGCAAGTCTACATACGTCTGCTGTCTTCTGTCTTCAGCGTCTTCTTAAGCCTGTGCAGTTAATCAATTATAACGACTCTTGATTTCCTTCCTGATCTAGATTAAGATTTTTATGTGGGTTCAGGCTTGGGTTCAGGTTCGGGGTTCGGTTTCGGATTCGCGTGTCTCTCTAACTGTGACTACGACTTGGTGGGTTGTCTACACTGAAAGAAAAGTAAAGATATTTTTAAGCTCACTTTATATATTAATTTCAAGTATTTTTTAAACTAAAAATAGTCTACGAAATTTTGATCTTTTAATATAAAATATAAAAAAATATCTACACCTTTTTTGTACAACAGTTTTTAGTGCCGTTTCCTTAAATCTCAATTATATACCCATTTTTTTGGTCAGTGCACATTTACAGTTAGCTTCTTCTACGCTGTATACCATGTCTTTTCTTGAGTGCGATTAAGTCACATTCTGATTTGGCGATTCTTTCAACTTGAGTGCGTGTTTTGATGATTGCTCTATCACACTTTTTATAGAGACATTTTGCTGCTGATTTGCCGACTTAATTGACTTTTATGTGCCGCACTTTGAATATATATGTATGTACATATAGTTAGTATGTGTATATTGCATTTCTATGTCTAATAAAAGGAAATGAAAGGCTGTTTTATTATCGTTTGGACTGTAGTGACTGTAGTCCATTATCAAATAAAAGCAAAGTTAATTAGCAAAAATATCTTTGCTTCTGATTGTAGTGTTGTCGCTGTTGTTTGCTTTTTCTATCAATCTATAGATCGCTTATCTTCAAGTTGTTCCATTCACTTGTAGACCACAAGTAGACGATTCTCTAAGCCCAATTCCTTGAAAATTGTTTGGCCAACACAACTCCTTTCCCAGTTTGTGGTAGCCTTTCCCTTTGGCATCATTATGCCCATTTAATTATACCTTTTTGCACTCAACAATTTCCAAATAAATCACTCAATCAAAAATGCTAGAGAGACTGTATACGCTACACATGACAGGATAGTTTCCCACCAATCGCTCACAGCAACAACTACAACTACTACAACAACAACAGCAACAACAGCAACAACAACGTCTACAACAGCAACCAACATAAATACATCAGATGTCAAAAAATGAACTTGACTTGCGGACCCAAAGCACAGCTTGATAGTAGACCCATAGACGTGAACGTTGTTGTAGACTTGCGGCCAAGTCTGCGCAGTTAGCTAGAAGAAAAGGGTAAAGAGTCTTCGTCTTGGTGCATAGGGAACTTGTCTGCTTGGAGGCTGGCCACATTAAATAGCAAATAATAAATTAATATGCCGTAAGTTAATAATTACAAGTTGAAGATGTAACAGATTGTGCCGAGATTGCGGCTACTGTGCGAACACAACTCTTCGACTATCTTCTACATCTGTTGCTTTTCACTCCCTCTCTTCCCTTCTGACTGGGTTACTGCAGCTTTTGGCGCCCCGCGTTGAGCCCAAAGGAGACTCATTAAAAAATGTAGAAAAATTATTTAGCAGGCAATAGCACTTCTTAAATATATATACATATATTATTGTAGAAGTACTATGATTGCTTTTGCTACTAAGGATCATGGAATGGAGAAACACTAACAAAAGGGCTTTCAAGTTATTGTTAAATTTAGAATATTACTGTGGACTGTAGTGCACGTTAGGGACGAAAGCAGAAACTATTGTATATTAGCCAAGTGCAGTGTATAAATATGTACACAAGTTTTGTTTAGCCTGGTCGTTAGCTTAGCTTCTCTAATAGTTATTTATATTTTTAACAATTATCAAGTTAAAGTTCCATAAAATGTATATACTTGACGACAAAGTTATCTTATATATGCTTTTTTCATATAACCCAAATACTTCAAATCGAAACCTACTCATGAAAATTATAACTCAGCTAAATGTCTAACTGATGGAAATGTGATTACTGCTTAAACATGGCTTAAACACATACCAAACTAAACTCAAAGCCAATCTCTGGGCTACATAAGATCTCTTTACATTAGCATATTTCAAATTCAAGAACATGCTGTAGCCCACCCCGTTCGGTAGTGCTGGAAACTTGGCTTTAAGTGATCATAAATTGCTGCAAACTGTAACAGAAGCACACACAATATGATTACACTTATTTTCGTAAGCTTGCCGAATCTCGTTTACAGTAACTTCAAATCTTAAAGACGGTATCATGTTCGTTCTAGTTAGTTAGCTGTTTTTTTTTTGTTGTTGTTGCTGTGTTGTGTTGCACTGAGCTCGTTTCTCAATGAAGCAGAACGAAATTTGCTTTGGCGCAGTTTGTGCGTGGCAAATTAATTGAGCAAAAGTTCACTAAAGTTTACATAACTGCAATAGAAACCGCTATTACAACAACACAGCAACACAGTAACAACAACAACAGCAACAACAACAACTTGTTAGACCAGTGAAAAGCAGCTGCAGCACTCAGCACTTTTCATCATTTTTATGGCCAACATTGCAGCTTCTTGGCAACATGTTGACAACAGCGTCGCGCCCTCAAAGCCAAACAAAAGTCGCTACGGATTGACCAATACCCGAGTCCAGTTACAGCAACTACCAACAGCAGTCAGAGGCCACAACGGACTCCCATTTTCAATTTGCACAGAAAAAAGCTGAAACTGAAAAGAGTTTTATTTGCCAAATGCGTCAAGCATTCCGATTCCTATTCCTGCATAGCTGCTGCACCCCAACAACCACAACGAGAAACCTTGCTGCCATTTGTCAACATTTGGCTAGTATCAAATGTCTGTGGGGGACCGTCTGGTAACCATGACAAATTTGTTGTAATCAGAAAGCACTAACGACAACAACAGCAGCGAGAGCGGCAGCAGCAGCAGCAACACAATGATATTCATTGACGCTACTCTTAGGGCCAAATAAAGTCCAGCTGAGAGCAGGCTAAGCAAGCAGGCTGAGGAGAAGCAGTCAAGAAAAGGGTTACAAATAAATTGCAAAACATTTGTACAATTTATAAAAATCACTTGGTAATTTGTACGTAGAGTTAACATTTGTTTAGAGTCATTGCGAATGACAAATGTGGTCACAATAGATGGCAATATGGCAAGGCATTAAACTGAGAAGAGTTAAGTTGAAAAGGTGAAAAACAGATTTAGTTACATGTAAATCAAACGATATATAAATGGAGGAACAATATGAATAATATAGTAAATAAATATTTAGAAAGTAAACTTTAAAATAAAGAAGTATTTAAAATGCGGCTTACGGCAGAAGCTTTTGATGTATCATAAAGAATAATCTTTAAGAAAACATTTAAAATTCTCTTAATAATTATTTCAAATTATATAAAGAATATAATTTTGCATAAATTATTATATAAGTGTTATTTATGTTAATTCAAATATACACATGTACAGGCATGACATCATTATCTTTTAAGTAATTGTATTTTATGCCGGATTTTTACATAATCCATTAACGTATTTTTATTACTTCAAAGCCCGGACTTGTAGCTCAATAAAAATGTTGATATTTCGCTGATTTTTTGTTATTGCGATTACATCCGTTTATTGACCCATTTCGTAAAATGCATAAATCAGCAAAGATTTTGCTTCCGATCCTTGACCTGCATCATCATCGATATCATCGTCATCACCTGCACCTTGAGCAACTCATTAAGATCTCAAGTGGCGTGTGTGTGTGTATGTTGTGGCACTTTATGACCACATTACAAAACTTCCGTCCTTTTGTGCACATTTTGCACTACAAATAAATAAATAAATAGAAAAATATTTTGCTGTTTACACAACAGCAGAGCAAGAAAGACAGGGAGGTAGAGCCAAAGGAAGTCGGTGCAAGCAGCATGTGCTATAAATAAATGCAGATTTTTTTTTTATTTCTTGTATTAAATAAAAAGTAAGAGAAAAAACGTAACACAAACAAACCCACACACAGCAACAACAAAAAAAAAAAGAGACTGCAGTCCCCTCTGCTAGAATCCCCATACCGGCAGTATCTTTAGACTTCTGGCCAACTCCGGGATCTGACTTCGAACCCTGAATGCGCGTCTCTAACGAATGTTTTAGCTTTGCTTCCGGCGACATAAAACTGCCGTTTGCTGTTGTTGTTGCTGCTGCTGTTGTTGACCAAAAAGCAGCTGCCTATTGGCGTTTACCACAGTTGAGTAATGCGCCTCCGTCTTGCAGTTCGGAATCGCAGTTCGACTTGAAGTTGTAGTTGGACTTTTCTTAGTTCTTGTTGTTATTACGTTTCCTTTATTTTTTGTTCACTATTGTTGTAGTTGTTGCTGCAGCAGTTGTTCTTTTTTTTTGCCTGGGTCAGTTTCAAGTTTTCTGCGTTGGCTTGGCAAAACGGGAACAATATTGGGGCAGATGTTGCTGCCGCGTAGAGTTCAAGTTGTGTTTTGAAAGTAATTCGTCTGGCAAGCAACTCTTGCTTGCTTGCTTGCCACTATAATTGTGGGGCACACGGACAATGGAGAGGTCCAAGTTCAAGCCAACCACCCACATTTTATTGTTATCGCAACAATGGCAGCACACACACACCACAAAAGCGTAGCACAGCTGCCTCAGCCTCTTCCTCTCGCTGTGCAAGAGCAATTTTCTGGTTCTGGTTTCTGCAACTTGAGGTCATAAGTATTTTAGCCAGCAGCTTGTAGATCTTACCTTGTAGAACTTACCTTGGCTTATGCGTGAAGATCCAAAGATTTGAATATAAATAGATTATAATTGTTGAATTTCATTATTATTTTTAATTAAGCTATTGGAAAACAATCCAACTAACTAGTATCTTATCTAGGGTATCTTG
Organism: Drosophila tripunctata; assembly: GCA_035047385.1. Lineage (NCBI taxonomy): Eukaryota > Metazoa > Arthropoda > Insecta > Diptera > Drosophilidae > Drosophila > Drosophila tripunctata. The sequence continues at coordinate 11,542,906 of JAWNPS010000101.1, read as the reverse complement.
GCCATACCAACTAAGCGACCCGTTCTGTGGGAAGAACCATTCTACTAGCCATAGGTAGGGCAGCGTACTCACTCACTGCACTCCACTCAGATAAAAGCAAATAAAAAATTGCATGAAATGCCAGCGGCCGTACAAAATGCATGTAGAGCTACAAACAACGGCGGTGCATTGAACTCCAGACCGCGGTCCTCGGTCCATTCCAGACCAGGCCACAAAACTAGAAAATTGTGAGGAACCGAACGAACCGAAAGAACCGACTGAGAACTCGTATCTGTTCTAAACATGGCCACAGATACTACAAATATACAATGCGAACACATTGCAGAATGGACAAGCGGACAAACGGACAGGAACGGACAAACGGACAATGGGACATTGGACAACGGACAGCGGAGCAGATCGACGGACTTTCGCACGAATGCGCAGAGCGTTCAGAGAGGGAGCGTATAAGAAAGAGACAGAGAGAGGTGGAGAATTGCGGTGACTGGGAACGGTTGAGTCAGCAAGCGATTAGAAGCCTAAAAGGAAGTAATGTTGCAGAAAATGCAAAGAGAGAGAGGGAGTGTGTGTGTGTAGAGAGAGAGAAAGAGAGCTACAGAGAACGAAAGATCAGATTGCTCTGCGTGGACGGACCGGACTCGGGAGTCTGTTGTTTGCCTTGCTCATTTTTTATGATGGTTAAAATTGAAAAAGAAAAAAAAACAACATCGAAGCTTAAGATCACCTCTCCCACCACTTCCACACGCTTCCCTCTCGCTCGCTCTCTGGCTTCTCTCTCTCTGCTTCGCTGACTTGCTATTATTATGTGCTCTTTCTTTTGGCGCGGTTTTGCGGTCTCAGTCCAGAGACCGACTCCGAACCCGACTTGGACGTCTTGCTCTTGCTCTTGGTCTCTTGGTCTCTTGGCGTGTGTGTAATTATCCAAGGACGCCGCTGAGTAATGAAACGACCTTGAGTGCAGCACAGCAAAACACACACACATGCTCAAACATGCATGTGCATGCAAACAAAAGTTACATATTGCAATCTTTTGTGTGTGTTTGGGCGTATTGCAGTGCTGTATATATCTGGTACCTGGTACCGGGTCCCTGGTTCGGGTCTCCAGCGGTCAGGGCGTCATTTGTTACACATGGACAAAAAGCTGATATGGTAAACAATTTGTCAGCGTCATAACAAACCCAGCAAGACGGGAGACCACAAGCTGGAGACTGGAGACTGGAGAGCCGAGAATGGGCAGCTTTGCACTGCATTGGGGACCAGACAAATGGCAACGCCCACAAAGCTTTTGGCTTTTTTTTGTCGATCAAAACAAATATAGAAAACAAAAACAACTTTGCTTTGTTTTCCTCCCCACATTTCCATTTTCCTTTACCCCTTAAAACCGATCGAATTGTTGTGGTGGTGTTGTTGTTGGCCAGACATCTAGACAAGCTAATCTCAAGATAGCCATAGATCACCATGTTGCTGCCGTGATATAGTAGGCAGCTATTGATCGCTCTATCGATAGCTACGTAGTCTACATTCTAATCGTATTTAATATTGTTCAATCTCTAGAGATTTCTCTAAATTAATTCGTTGTTTTCGTTTTATGTTGATTAATAGCAACTTATTTGTGTTTTATAGATAGGAACTGTGGATTGAGTAATGAAGTAGGTATTTTTTGATAGGTTTATTGTTGGTTTGTTCTTGTGACATAACAGGCAGCATTTATTTAGCATAGTTATGTAGCTAGAATGAATTAAAGGCCTTTTAATTTCCATAAACTCTATAGTATATTATTGCGAGTAATTATACATATGCTCTACACTATGAAGTTTAGAAGCCTTTCCTATACCGGTTAGCATTTAATACAACTCTTGAACGTCTATTCTGTTCTTGCAAACGTCTAAATTTATTGAATCCTCAACAAATTAGTCTGCAATTCATTTAAACATTTCAATTTGCCGATGAATTCCTACTTGCCACAAATTGTTGAGAATTGTTTCAGCTACTAAAATGCATTGAGTAGATGAACGGCAAACCACTTTGCATTCTCTATACATATCTCGTGTTCTCGTGTGCAACGAAAGCATTGACCTGTTCATGTTATTTTCTACCTCACTGTATGTATATATAAACACCCCACACCACCCTACTACTCCCCTTTAAGTAGTAAAGGCATTCAACTAATCAGCCAGAGCACAAAATTATTTGCCATTTTTTACGCGCTGCTTCAAAAGCGGCAACTGATGGTTGTGGTTGTTGTTGTTGTTGTTAGCCGCACTGGCATGCCAACAGGCCCCACCATTAGGCCATAATCATCATCACACACGCCTTAGCCAAGGCTGCATCTCCAATTCCCCCAGAGAGAGAGAAAGAGAGCGGTAGAGAGAAAGATTCCGCTAGAGGTGTGCCAAATGCGCGCGCGCGCAATCGCCAGCTTTTGTCTATGATGGGAGATGAAAAAGTAAAAAAGGAGATGGAGCTGCTCAGGGGTTAATAAAGAGTAGAGAGAGAGGGAGACAGAGACAGGCGGAGAAGACTAGCTATTTTTAAGTATGGGTTTCGGTTTCATTGTTGCATTTCTTCTGCGTTTATGAAATTAATGAGCAGCCACAAACTGACTGCCTTTACCTACCTGACTGACTAACCGACGAACCGTCGGCGGAGGCCACTCACCACTTATATAGTAATAATACATACATACATACATGGATATGTATATAGACAAACTCTCTGCTTAGTTTGGTTGCATAATTTGGCATCGCATTTCATTTATTGACCCGTATCTTGGTTTTTTTCGGATTCGCTTAACCCTGAGGCAGCGACTGTCGCCTTCATCAACGCCTTCTTCATCCGGCTCCCGACCTTTTTTTTTCTTAGTCTTACAATTGAAATGTAAATACTCTGACACGCCTGCAACAACCCTTCAGCCCCCGCTTCCCATTATTTGTTTTTTTTTTAGCAATCTTTCATCAATTTTTTGGCAGCAGCATTCCAAGTCCATCTTCGTCAGTTTCAACTACTAAGTATCATAAGATCAAGCTGAATACAGTTTCTGTTTGTTTTTGTTTTTGACTGAGCAATTCCATCACTCTCTCGACTTCAAGCGGGTGTCAAAAGTCCACTTATACTATATTGTAGTAGTTGTTGTTGTTGTTATTGTCTTTCATCGCAGCAATTCACTTTTGATTTCTTTTGCTCAGTTGTGGTATTTGTTTATTTATTTGCTTAACAATTATGCCCCCCAAAAGTACTGTGAGTTTCGTGTTTTCATGCCACAAATAAATTTAATTTTAATGACATATTTTTTAAACAGCTTTTTTTACTCACCTCCTTTGTCTGTTTATTTGTCTTTGCAGGTATGTTAAAAAATGTACTGTATTTAATCAATTGAGTCCAATGGGGTTTTGCAAAGTTCATTGTTGTGTGGGGTAAGTAAAATGTGCATTTAGAAGTATACTTCAGTTTGGTTTTCAAATTGCAGCACTCCCTAAGCTTATCTGTAAGCACATTAAGTTGAAAGCTCACTCAGGATTTCAGCTTTCATTTCATGTGCATTAAGCTTAATCTCTGCAACTTTCTAATGCCATTACGAGCCGATCTCTTTTTTTTTTTGTTTGCCAAATATTACACATCATTATATAGTGGCGAGGACCCCACCCAAAAAATACAAGAAAACAAAAAAAAGACTAGTAGGAAGAGCTACCCATCGAGTGAACCGACTTTTAGAGACCATGTAGCTATGCTACAGAAACTTGAAGTACGCTTTATGAAAAGTTTTAAAGTCAGAAAAGGTTTCACATGACGAATCTGCATGTCGAATGTGCTGGCTCTAGCTCTTAAAGCGCATAATATCCAGGCAGACTGCATTGATGCTGATCTAAAATATATATGCTTTGCAGGATCGGCCTATTACACACAATACTTTTCTGTCAAACCTAATACACCACTGTAGTTTTTCAAAGTACATGGTCTTTACAGACACATTTCGCTTCCTGCTTCCAATTTCTATCGGCAATATAGCGACTGCTACTCCTTTTGCCATCTCTATCACTATCTGGCGTCTTTCTTCTGCCAGCAGCTCTCTTGCCATGTAGCATATTGAAATTTATTGTTATTGTTTCTGGCAGCGACTACTGTCCATAATTTTTCAACAAATCGTCGCTCAGCTGTCACACTAATCTTTGAGGCCACCAAGAAACCAAGAAAGAGCTTCGAGGTAAATTTGCATATGACTCGAACTGAGGTCTGGGGATTGGTTTGCTGTTGGTGTTGTTGTTGTTGCTGTTGTTGCCTTTCTGGCCTGGTCAGAAAGAAATCAAACACACCTACAACAAAATACCTATAAAAATCAACAATTGTGGGAAATTTGTTTTTAAAAAATGAAAACATTTTCTGTTTAGTTGTGAGTTTGTCTGCAAGTGTGTGTGTGTGTGTGTGTATGCCAACGATCACTTATTAACAAGTTTCAAAATTGTTTTAGCCACATTTGGTTAATGCCATTTATTGGCTTTACCGGCTGCTGCTGGTGTTGTTACTTGTGTGTGGGCTGAACCCGACAGCGTCACGCCCACCACAACAACAGCCACTGCAATTTGACAGCAGCTGTAACCAACTGAGGGAGCTGGCAGCAAGGGAATGGGGAGAGACAGGGTGCTTCCATGCAACTGGGGCGGTGCGTTGCATCCGAGAACTGGCAGCAGACCAAAAATGGAGTCAGCTCCCCATTTTAAACTCATAAGATCTGTGTTGTGGGCTTGTTTTAACTCTCATCTAATTCAAATGTCAAGCTTTATGTTTGATTCTAATTGTTTCTGCTCAACTCTTCTGGGGGTTACTAGGTGAAGTCTTCAACTCCATCTCCATCTCCATCTGCCTCTCTGTCTATATGTTTGCTATCTCTAGTTTCTTATTGCGTCGGCAGCTCAAAACACGAAAGCAATTAATCCCGCTAATTGCTGAAAACGTCAGGCCAAGATCTAATGTGCCAGCCCCCATATTAGCTTTTAATGTTTATGTTTCAGTTTGCGTTTATATGTTTCTTTCCGTTAACTGGTCTTAAAAGGTCGCAGTTGCTGCAGTTAAGCGATGCTTATAGGTTTTTTTTTTGCAGAGGCGCCACCTATGTGTGCGACTGGGCATTAAGATTAATGATGACTTAACATAAACATTTGATAGGCTCAGTATCTTAAATGGTTTATCATTAAGCAAATAGCTTTTGTAGCTGTATTAGCGATCGTTTTTGTATATGAGGTAGCTTTGGGATGACCATCAGTTGTCAAAGCTGATCATTTGCTGCCTTAAAACGATAAATTTAGAGCAATAGTATTGAGGACTTCAAATGTGAGCTTTAGGGTTACCGTTTGCTAAAAATACAACGATTAGAAAAGTGCAAAATCTGATGCATTTGATTTACTAAGCCCAAGCTGAAGATCTAGCGAGTGCAAAAATTTCATTAGGGTGACCATATATTTTAAGCTGACCATTTGTTGAATTAAAGCGACATTCAGTTAGCTTAAGTATCACTGTAGATGGCAGTTTATTCTAGTGATGAAAGCTGAAGCTATTATATATGAATTGATATTACCAATAATGTGCTAAGGTGACCGTTTTAAGATAAGCTTGAAGCTCATTCCCAGCAGCTTTACTGTTTTCCTGTTTCGAGTACGATTTACTGCATTCATGATCGAAGCACATCAGTGAAAGCTCTAGGGCGACCGCATACTGACACTATAAAATGCTTATCTTGTCCACTACTGTATCCGTTGAGCTTTAGGGTTGACCTGAAATCCAAATGACCCAACTTTCTGTAAATGTGCTGTGCTGTGGCAGTAACTGTGTAACTGAAACTGTGACTGTAACTGATGCTGTGATGGTAATTGTGATATTTCGATTGTGTTTTGTTGCCATTCCCTGGACGCGCTTAATTGTTTCTTTTAGGCCACAACAAAGTTGGCTAAATGATGCTGCACAAATTGAACTGTGTGCAATCACGTTGGGCTGATTCAAGTTCCACCCCATGTTCCGGATGTACGCCCACTTTTGGAAGGCTAGTTGCCCAATCTCGACTTGAGACTTTGGCTACAACTCAATTTGAAATGGGCCATTAAAACAAATGCACAGCAAACACATCGCAAATCCCAAAAAAAAAACAACCGCAAAAGACTCGCCCACGTTGCAAGTTGCAAGTTGTATTTGTTGTTGCTGTTGTTGTTGTCTGTTCACACACAGAATATCAACATGGCAATATTTATTTATAACATTTCCCCGCACCAAAATCCCTCTTGAACATCAACTCAAGTCGAACATCGTCTGTTGAGACTTTCCACGAAATGTGCAACTAAATTGCACATAAACAAAGTGTCTAGTCCAAATCTTAGGCAGGTCCTTGTCCATGTGCAACCTTTCACTTGGCTCTAACTCTAACTCTGACTCTGACTCTGACTCTGACTCTACTCAACTCTATGCTGGCTGCTGTCTTTCTAAACAATTGCCAAGACTTTTTAGTTACATTTATATAAAAGTATGTATGTATATATGCCATATTTATTTGTATTTGTATCAATAGCAACGTGTTTATAACTTAATAATGGCTCAATAAAAAACCAATGCAACATCCACGATCAAACGGCCACAGAAACTTTCCATTCCTTTTCCTGCAGGGGCCATGCACAGTAGTCAGTCCTCATCCACATCCCAAGTCATGTCGTATTTCGGACAACTTAAACGTGAGCGCATTTAGGAGCTAAAACCGATCCCCCGAACCGGAGTTTAGAAAGGCTAATGGGGCGTTTAGTTTTCCAAACTCTAATTCGGACACTGGCTGTAGCTTTAGCTCTGGGGTCCAAACTGGAGTTAATCAAATGAATTATTATTACAATAAATAAGCATATTTTGACAGTGGTTGTTAGCTAAATGGCATATCAACTGCTAATGACAACAGCAAATGGCCACAAAGAGTTTTACAGCCAAATCTAACAACTTGTTTGGCAATCAAATAATACCAATTACCAATAAAATAATTACCCAATTTCATATTAGTTTTGGCAAATCAGAAAAGTTTAGGAACTGCTCTAAAAGAGTGTATAAACCTTCAGGAAACAAGCATCATTTTATAACTTCAGTCAATAAACAAGAAACTTGAAGTTGTTAAAATGTACTAAAACCTAAAGTCTGTTTACTTGTGAACAATAAGCATAGAGTTTTATGAGAGAAAATACAAGCAATAAGTTACGCTATTATTGATTAAGTTTTATAGGTCTTAAAGCAGTTTCGGACTTTATTTTATTATTATAAGAACAAAGCTTCAATAGATATATAAAATTGTTGATGTAAACTAATGCAAATATTTATAAAAATTTCATATTCTTTTCTTTGAATTAGAATTTAAAGTAAAATTAATAATATTCAATAGAGACAATTAAACAAAATTGTATGGCCATATCATTAGTTACCTAAAAATTTATTAATAATTAACTAAAATATAATCCCAAACAACCATACAGTTTCAACTGAGATTAATTGAATTCTTTTCAATAAAATAAAGCTTACTTTAAGATCACTTTGTTGGCGATTTCTTAAGCCAGTTAAACTCTGATTTATATCTCTCACCATTCAATCGCATTGTGTTACAATATCAATTTTCCCATTTCCCCTACAGCTAAAGGCCGTAACATTATAGTTTTCAGTTAGTTGAATAAAAAAATGAATATATAGCTACATTTTAAAGAGCGTGCAATTGGTTCAACAATTTATTTCCGTTAAATTCGAAAAGTGCCTAAAACAAGACTCGAGTCGAGTTGAGTTGAGTTTTATGGCCATTTCATTTCGTGTTTGGCAAACATTATCAACAATGCCACAGAGCAAAACAACTGGCACAACCAAAGAATTTAAGAACCATAATTTGCCACAAGCCTCAGGATAAACCACGCAAATTTATCATGAGAAACAAAAAAACTGGAGAAAAAACTCCCAAAAAAATATACAGAAAATGCAATACATAAAATGTTATTCGCGGGAGTAAACTTTTTTTTTGTAATACTTTTTTTTTGCGATAGGAAGTGAAAACGAAAAGCATTTGGAATGATTGTAGAGGAGGAGTTACTGGAGGGAAGGAGCAGCAGGGGGAGAGGTGTAAAGTTGTAGAGGCATCTGTCTGGCAAGCTAGTCTATAAATTACAGTTGCTAGTCAGTTTGCTTTTGGGGCTTATAATCAGAATTTGCGCTTTCACACGCCAAAGTGGCAAAAGAGAGAGATAGATTAGAAGAGAGAAAGAGAGAGCACGTGTTGGTACTGTGGGGGAAGTGTAGAATCTTGCTGGGAATCTTAACTGGGGGACAGCCGCAAAGTTCCGTTCCATTCTCTGGCTATGCCTTGGCCTTATCAAGCTGACACAATCAGCAGTGAGGCCAATGCCAAAACGCTGCTAACTGGGCTCAAAGGCTGCCTTGAAGTAGAATTTTGTGTTTTTGTATATTTAGTATACCAAAAAATCTTTTGTGATAAACAATCTGCTCCAAATTCTCAGGTATTCTCTGTTTTTGCTTATTTCTTATTCTTGGCGCTACCTTGTGCTGCAGATTCGCATTGGCAATTTATGTCTTTGGCTGGTTTCTTCACCAAAGTCTAGTCTTTGTTGTAGTAATTGTTAGCCATGTTGCTATATTTAAGCATACTTGTTGTATCTTTAGGGTTCAGTGTTGTACCAGTTTCGAGATAAACTACACATGGAATACTTTAAAGAATTTAAAGCAGATCTAATGATGCTGCGCTTCAGACCACCCACATGCCAAAAGAATTCTTTTCGCTCTCTCTCTCTCTACGTAGCTCTGTCTAATTGCCCCACTTTGGTTGAGTTATGAGAGTTAACGGTTTATGCAAAGTAAAAGTTCAATTTTCAATTACAAAGATCAATTCTAAAGCTGTAGAATAATTATCTAAATGTAGAAATGGAAATGTTAAGCGAAGACACGAAGACACCCACATGCTGTATGGCCGCAATTTAATTAGAAAATACAAGAGACGCAAACGCAGCGATTAATGGCCAATGCATTTGAAAGGAAGAGTTTCCACGGTAGAGTGCCCCTTTCTCTCTTCTCCCCACTGCTGCAGTCTCCTTCTAAAAAGCTCGCTCTGCTTGAGAAATGCGATCACATGCGGGGCGCAATAACAGTAAAAAAGTGTAACATATATTTATCACTGAAAAGCGACAGCGGCACAACCGAAAAAAAAACACACACAAGGAAGTCAGCTCCTCTTCTTTGTCGTCGTCTCTCTCTCTGTTGCTCAATGCTCAATGTGGGTCATACAAGCGGTCGGCAAACTCTGTTGGAGTGCGCCTGTCCAAACAATGAGCGCTCCAGTCGGACAGGCAACCAAGCAAACCAAACGATACGAAACCAATCCAATCCATAGCAAACTCAACACGCTTCACATTTTTCGATGATGATAAATGAGCCAGATGAATGCGACGATAAAGAGGCACCGAAAGGAGTTGAATCTACCTTCCGCTCTTTCACTCTAAGCGTTTGTAACGTGAGTTAAATGTTAACTTAATGGCAGCTGATAATCATTGAATGCTGATAAGTTGCCAAACAAACAGCGTCTGCGGAAATAGTGTCAGTAAATTAAGGGCAAAATGGTAGCTAAACTTTCAGCGAAACAAGCTAAAGATCATTTGTTCCAAGCTTGATTTCTGCATCAAGATGCTTCCCAAGAATTTAGAAATTACCTTTATCTTTAGCACTATATTAGGTCAACTATTAGCAGACTTTATAGGGCTGATTAGGAAAAGAAAGAAATTTAAATTTATAATATAAATTTTTTACTTATCTTAGTATCTTTTCATATAATATTCCAAAATGACCAACATTTCCTAAATTTCCTACTTTACCTTCATGATTTTCCCATTTTATTCAATTGAAGTCAGCTTCCACAACTCATTTACAACTTTCATGCATTTTTATTTTGTTATATATATTTTCTAGAACTTTTTTTTAGCTTAAACCAATATTGTTTGCTTTGTCAATCTTCCTGAAGTTCCCTTCCACAAACTTTCACTGCATCTTATGCATATACTTTGAATTTTTTTGCAATTGCCTGACAGTTCTTAGACACATCAGCCGTTGCAAGTACTATCTTCAAGCCTTCAGGCGACACTTTCCCATGACCAAAAACATTAGAAGACCTTAACCAACCAACAAAAGACAAGTCACGCTGTGACTGCACCAATAAAGGCATACAATGAGGACGCTCTAAGCCCGATCCAGACTCAGACTAAGAGTCAGAGTCGAAGTAAAAATTTAGAGAGACCGAACCCGATGAAAATTGTCTACCCTCCGACACGTTCACGATCTCCTTCTGCAGAGTCAAGGTAATTCCCAAACAAATTCCCATTTTGCATTACCAAAATAATTGTATTACCACTTTTTTTTTGGCTCTACTTGTTGCCATTGTTGTGTGCTTTCGCTTCTCTCGTTGCCTTCTCGCTGCGTCCATGTCGATGTTCATGTGTCCATGTCGATGTCCGAATATATATACTACAAACATACATACATATATATTTATTAGGTCATCTAATTGTGTTTTCCATTTCGACGAGCTGTGACAGCTACAGCAGCGATGTGTTTTTCCAACGGTTTTCCCACACATGCACTGCACAGTGCAACAATTTTTCCAGTTTTTTTGTTGTTGTTGTTTGCCTCCTCTTCTTCTTCACAATGTGACAGTTAATGTTGTTTATATTTTTTTGCGAGTTGGTTTTTCATCTGGTTCCGGCTGCCAAATTTTAATGGACTTTTGTCATTGGTGGTGCCGTAAATTGAGTATTTGTTGTGCAAGGTAAATGGAGTGCACCAGAAGTCGAGAGGCTTTAAAAGTGTCACAACTCTACAGTTATAGTGAAATATGGATGGTGAAAATAGTAGCTATAGTTAGGAATGATCTTGCTTCAAATGTGTCTATAAATAATCTCAAAAGACAGCAACTGCTTTATGTGATGCTTTAAAAGTCTATTAAGCTTGGCTTATTTATAGAACTTTAGATATAACATTATTTATAGCGTGTTTATCGAGTTTCTTATGTTGCTTTCACTATTGCTGTTGTAAAACGTATTCTCACATAGCTAATTGCATATTAGAAGTGTGCTTGTAGTTTTATCGATAACGTTTGCTTGATTTGTATCGATAACTGGTTAATTTTATTATATTTGCCATTAGCTTACCAGTTTTCACATGTTTGTAGGGTAAGTCGCTTAAATATATACGGGATATCTATAGCATATCGAATTTTATCGATAAGTCATCGATTAATAATCGATTTCCTTAAAACTTTTACCGATTTTGATATTTTTGCTGACCGATCATTGCATTCCTGGCTGCTTAGTCAACCTGCTTTCTTGTTTTAGCCCCATCATAATGGCCACCAACACACAACCCAAAAACTTAACCAACTACCTCTTTGGTGCCTGAGGGAACCCGCATCAGGCCAGCTGGTGGCCTTTGCCAAGCTGCAAGTATCGCCCCCAAAACGACATAAACAGACAGGGGCTAAGCGAGAAAGTCTTAAATTACATACGCACCCACACACACACACCAAGAGAGCGGTAGAGAGTGGGAGAGAAGGCGTTGGCAGCAGAAAAGAGTGAGAGATAGGGAGGAAGAGAGAGAGCGCGATCCCAAATGCTGGCCAGCAGGAAACCTTCCTGTCGCTTCTTCCTTTTGCTGCTTTGCCGCTTCTTTCAACCAATTTGGTCAATGAATTAAGTTGGTTTTTTTCTTGTTGTTTCTTTTCTTTTTGGGCGCGTTGTTGCGTTGTGGCACTGTCGTTGTTTGTGGCCAACACCTCGGGCCATAAGCATTCGCAATTCGCATTCGAATTCGGCAAATTGCCGAGCGCTCAAATTACAGTTCATTGAGCCATTTGGCGAGAGAGTTGAGTTGACTTGAGTTGAGTTCTCTTCTGCTCCTACTCCTAAAATTGGCGACACTTGACGGTCTTCCTGTGTGCCTGACCCCATTTCTGAGTTTTTTGTGGACTTGGCCAGCTGCACTGCAGAGAGACTTGTCTCCAGTGCTCTCCTCTGCGCTTCTCACCACGTCTACACGCTCGTGTGCTCTTATGATAAATGAACGTTCATTTCGTGGCGTTTACCTTAACCCACAGGGACTGTATACTGTTTTTTGAGTTTTCGGTTTCGATTGCTGTTTCTGGGTTTTCGCTTTTGGGCAACATTATTATTTAGCCGTTACTCACATTTTGGCCACTGCTGTTTTGACAGTTTTTGCTGGCCAACTGGCCATTTGGCCAGCTGACATGTACACAGGACCCCGAACATGATGTCCCATTGTGATTTATGATGCTCAAGCGTTAAAGTGTTTTATACATACATATATATATTTTTTCAGGCTGCCATTGTCTTTGCCATTTATCTTGCTGCACCTCTCCCTTTCTCTTGCATCTCTCACTATCTCTCTCTTGCTTTGTGTGTTGGGCCCTACCTACTTGTCCGCACTTCGTTGAGAACATTTCACTTTCCCGTGAGCTAATTGCGACTGCGCCTGGGTGTTGCCTCATATCATAAATCTTTAAACACTTTCACATTCATTCATGTACCAAGTTCCCAGTTCCGTATTCTCGTACCCAATTCTCATATCAGCTAGTGCATTTACCTTTTGCCAAAAACGAAATATCATTAGCACGTCGCGACGTTTCTTAAGTGCTTCTCAACCCGCGCGAACTTTGGGCGCGGTTTTCTTTACCAGGTAGTACCCAAAAGATCACCAGGTAGCCAGGCAGTCGTCACCTGCTGTTCATTCACATACTTTGTTAGTGTTATCTTTCACAATTTGTTACACTTGTGCTGTGAATGACAGCGCCTGCCATAAAGGATAACATCCTAATGGTTTGTATCCCTCCTACAAAAAAAATAAAGAAATTGAAAACATATTCATTTTTTAAGAAATACAATTCAGTTTTTTAATTTAGTTATACTGAGACATTTAGAGGACAAATACCTTAAAAAAAGGGTTATTCTTCAAAGTTATAATAGTTTGGAGTACAGGAAAAGGGTTCAAATTTGATGAAACATAAAATTTGACTTAAGACTTACAGTAGCAAAAGTTTTTCGTTGAGAATTGAAACTTTATTTAACAAAATTGTATAAATAAAGAAGCTTTAAAATCTGTTGTCTATATAAAATTTTATTTATAACTAACAGTAGCAATAGTCTTTCATTGAGAATTTAAACTATATTTTGGAAACCAGAGTACCAGTACATTTGAAATCCGCCTTCTATTATATAATTTACATAATTTCACAATACAAATCGATTAACAAATAAACTTAAATTAAACTGTAAACCTTTCTTTCGTAATTGATTTAACTGGCACTTTCTATTTCTCACAAAATGATTAAATAATTTTTTCGGAATTGTAAATGACCCGCATGATAAGCGAATAATAATGATAATCAAAAGTAATCAAATTTGAAGACCCTAAAGAAATGGGAACACTTACGGCACACGCAGCTGCCTTTGGCAGCTACAATTTCAGTTGTTTAATAAATAACAGATTTTTGTTTTTAATATATTGTATGCACGAATATATCGTGTATATATATATATATATTGTAGTTGGTATAGTATAACGTATAGTTTTGGAGAATTTTTATTTGCATTTAACCTGCTTTCACTTCATGTCATGACACTGACTGCAAAAAGTAGTTGCAGCTACATACATCTACTCTTGTAGAACCAACTGGCGACCATGAATATCGTACTTGCCACAGTCCCCCACCCCGTCCCACTGACTGCCACGTCTAAGCTGACACCGCGAGTTCCGCGTGTGGGTGGGCAAGTAGGTGAGGGGGTGAGAAGGTGGTGTTTGCAACTGGAGGACTGCGTTTTAATCTCTCAATTCAAATTCCAGAGCTTCGACTGCTGTGCGGTGAAAATAAGTGGCATGCAACAGTGGCAAGCGTAGAGTAACTGCGCTTATTTTCGCCAGCTGTTGTTACAACGTGGCTGTGGCAGTGGCAAGGGATGGGGAACACTGCCACAACAACAATAGCAACAACAACAGCAAGACAAGCTCTGACCAGACTGACCATTTAGGGATTGCACTCTCTCGCATCAGATTGCAGCGAACGCGTGGCCAAATTGGTTGCAATTTCTAAAGGGGCAGGAAGAAGGAGAAACAGGGGAGAGAGAGAGGTGGGCAGGGAGAGTAGAGGGAAATGTGGAGTGAAAAGCCCGCTGAAGACAGCTTTGTAATTGAAGCTTTAAGGGATTTGGCACGTGGTATATGCAGATTGGCAGATACCAACCGGATATCAACTTTAAAGCAAATACAAATCGCATCAAAACTGCTACACTGAGCAAAAACAAACACTTACAACACATTTCAATGGCAACTGGCTTTTAAATATAGAATTTTTTGGTCTAAAACTATACTTATTAAAGGATACTTACAATTAGTAAATGTTTCCTGGTTTTAGAAATCTTTTTTAAGCCAAAAATAATTTTGTAGAATTTTTTTGTGCAGTGTAAAGCAAGTGGATTAAGAGACTCGATTGCCCACACTTGCAGAAAAGTCGGTTGCGGCTCTAATTCGGTTTCATTTTGGACTCTTGCTGCATCTCTTTCTAACGGTCTCACTCTCGCTTTACTTATAGTAAAGTTCGCATTTGATTTCGAATGCGATTCCGTCGCCGCAGTCATAACATCAATCAAGATTTGATTTTCACATGTCAAACAGGCAGCATCAGCTTGCAACATAAATTCAAATCGAATCGACTGGCAAATCGGCAACTTTCTCAATGCGTCTGTGTATTTGCAACATTCTGAGGCACACGCAAAGTGGAGGTAGCATATATACATATATGTATGTATACTGCACATATACTACAAAATATATTAGCTATAGTCAAAGTCCAAGTTGAGTTATCGCCGCGACACAATCACTTGTCATAAACATTAATTGAGCGTGAAAATCAAAGTGAGTGTGTGCAACTTCCTCTCTTTCGCACTCTCTCTCTCGCTGTCTCTGGGGATAGAGAACGCTTGAGAATGAAATGCTCTAGAGATGGAGCGTAATAAAGATGAATTGCAATGTGATCGAGATGAAAAGATCGATCGACGACGATCGACGATCAACAATCTTTTTGGCACATACCGAGTTGAAGCGGCCTTTGGCACCCCATTAAAAAGCGAAATTGGGTCACTTTGATGACTGGCGACTCCTCATCCTGTCTGCAGACAGAGATAGCCAACGCGGAGGGAGTTGCAAAAGAGACAGAGAGAGAGGCAAGCTGTTGTCTTTTACTTTCGGTTGTTGCCTTTCTCATGCCACACACTCCAAAAAAAACAAAAAAACTAAAAAAGTGACCTGCTTATCGCCTGAGTGTCTGGCACAGTCCCCTCTCTACTCTCCGCTGCTCACTGCACTGCACTTCTCCTCACTCCACTAACCGAATTTTCGATTCTTTTGGCGCGCGAACTCATTAAAATCGAACTGTTGATCGTAATCGATCTGCGATCTTCGATCGCTAAAAAAAAAAACGATCACTGATCGACCCATTGCCAAACATATTTTTCATATTTTTTTAAACTTACCCCTCTCTGCACTCCGCCGCCCCCCCTTTGACAATTCTGACTTGTTGTTGTTCGAATCGAGGTCGTGCTGTAAAATTTCACCGTGATATGTTTTTTTTTAGTAAGTCGGTTCTTTTTTTGTGGCTTCCTGAACATTGATGTCTATTTTGGAGCGAGCTTTATAGTTTTGTTGTTGTTGTTTGAAGTTCAAGCAGCATTTGCGATGCTTTATGCCAATGTCAAAGACGTCGCCCACTCTCGACTCTTTTGGCCACATGTTGCATATGAAATTTATGCAAATCTACATGCAACAGGCAATGGAGCAACGGAGCAACAGGCAGCAGGCAAGTGGCAAGAGGCAACACAACAGGCAACAGCTGCCAATAAGCAAGCATAAATTATATACATTGCGATGAGATTCAAGATCCTTGTTGGCATTAGCATATAACCTGATGCCAGCTGCCGCAAGAGAGACGAAATCGAAATGGAAATGGTAATGAAATGAAAGACCACAAGACTGTAGACAGGCACACTGTAGACTGTAGACTGTCTTCAAAAAATGGCTTCATTTTGGGCTTCTCTCTTCTCGCTTTGTCTCGCCTGTCATTTTGCCTGACACAATTAACTGCAACTTTGTGCATTTTATGAAACAATTCAAAAGTTTCTCAGGCTTCCGGACCAAACTTGCAACTACTGTGTGTGAGAGAGAGAGAGAGGGGTATGTGTGAGTGTGTGTGTTGATGAGCTGTTCTCATTAGCAGCAGGGAAGGTGGTGGCATCATCATTATTAAAAGTTGTTTCATACCATATTTCTGATTATTAGCCTGATTCTTGACGGTGGGAAACTGTTGCCAGTTCTAGTTCAGCTCCGGCTTGAAAATTATTAAAATTACTTGGCATGTGGTCGTATACTTAATATTATAAAGCGTGCTGTCAAAATTTTAAACTGCTCAAATCTACTTGCCTAAAGCGTAGTCTGTACAACTCTCTAATTGAATTTAAGCATTTGCAGTTGCAACTGTAAATAACTAACAACTAAAGGCAGTTTTGTTTAGTTGCCCTCAAAATGCAATTAATTACCTATGCGCTAGCAACACAAAACGTTGCTTCTCAACATGTTGCTTACATGGGCTTGGCAACATTTGGCTCGTGCGCTCTTTCACTTAAGCCGGTGTGCCGGCTTACTGTTTGCACCTCTCTCTCGCGGACGCTCTCTCTCTATACGTGCAAGTGCAGCAACAACTTCCATGCGCAGATCTCTCACTGCGATCTCTGCTGACAGCCTCTGCTGCTGTCGCTGTCGCTGCTGCTGCCCGGCTCTTGTTGCTGCATTTGTTGCCTTTCATTCCGTCCAGTGCACTTTTTCATTTCCGCGCATTCGGACGTCGACGTCAACGTCTCTGCTACAAACTCGGACATTGTTTCTTTACGTCGTCTTCTATGCGTCGCGTGTGTTGCTGTTGTAAATTCATATTTTCACTTTAGCTGCAAATATTTATGGAATTTTCATATTGAGAACAAGAACGGTGCGCAAAAGAAAAACTGCTGTGTGCTTAGAATGAAAATTTGATCGTTAAATTGTTGAAATCGTTGGCTAGAAATCTGCGTAAGTAACACAAATTTTCCATTGCTCAATTAATTATGTTATTGTTATTGTTGCTGTTACCGTTGTTTTGTCGTTTTTCATGTTACATAAACAAGTTTGACCTTTTCTGCGTAGGAGTTTCTCGAGATTGTTGTGTGACACATTTATCTGATTAATTTTTGACAGGCGGCAGACAAAAAGTTGACCGATAATTTCAAATTGACTGCAACAACAACAACATTAACAACAACAATAATAACAACCAAAACAACGGCAATGACAACCGGCAAACAACATGAACGGGAGACACAAAACATGGCCCAAAACAATGTTGACCCCATTTCGGTTTCGAGTTAGAGATTTTTATGTTTGTGTCTATCAAAGACTGCGAGAGAGAGAAAGACAGCGAGAAGTAACTGCAATTACGCAAATGACGTAACACGCGACGTAAGACGTAAGACGGCACACGACAACAACAACAACAAACACACAAAGCAAACACCCGAAAAACGATATAGAAAAAAATGCAATACAGCAATTAAAATGTCATTGCGGCAAAGAAAAGAGTAGAAAGAGCAAAAAAAAAATTGAATAGGAAAGGCAACAGTTTAGCCTGCCGACTGTAAAAGACCCAGTACTTACTCAGAAGTAACCACAAGCCATAAAAATAGGAGACGTTTCGAAACAACGAAGTTTTTCGAACATAAATATATTTTTAGCTATAATTCCTATGTAAACTATAAGAAATTACTATCCGATTTGTACAAAATATTGTCCAGATATATTATATAATGCAAGCTATATGTGAGTATTGGTTGAAGTTTTCTATCTTTAAGGGCTAAAACTAGTAACTCTAGCTCTGGAAGTCACTGAAATCTAAAACTTTATGGACTGCTTCTGTCTAATACACACCTTTTCTTTTAACAAATCTAATAGACCCTTGTACGTTTTTCCATGCAAGGTCTAACGAGAGAAAAAAAGAAGTTAACAACTGGAAAGAGTGGGAAATGGGCTATAAAAAACGGATATGAAGGCACAGATACCAGCCACAGATACAGGGAATAAAGAGACCACTAAAAGTATGCCTCGCATTTTTCGGATGGAAGTCATAAACGCACGGGGAAGTGGCAAAGTGGGTGGAAGTGTTGCCGTAAATTAGTGCAAGGGGAACGGGGTAGCCGCAATTGTAATACGTCAAATAGCTCAGCGTATAGCGTATATAAAGCGGCTAACAACAAATGTAACAAAAAGATAACACTAAAGATACAATTCGAGAGTGGAAGCGAGAGAAAAGACAGCACGGCACACGCTTTGAAGTGCGTAGAATTCGAAATGGAAACGCTATCAAAATTTGGCATCCGGGCATCAGAACAACTCTGCTGTACCTTTCCATCTACCTTTCTCTCTTACTCTTGCTGTTCCATACCATTCCAGCAGTTGATAAAACAAATTTTCCGATTGGCTAAAACGTAGTTCGAACTCCGGACTTTAAGCAAATATTTGCATACAGTTTGGACTCTGGCTTCGTTTAGGGTTGCCTCAAATTGTTGTTTGCGCAATGTGCCCCAGCACAGTTAGAATGATCAAGTGTTGTTGTTGTTGTTGCTGTTGCTGTTGCTGTTGCTGTTGCCAGTGTTGTTGCAGTTGGTATTGTTGTTTGGCTTATGAGGCGCTCTATGCACTTTGAAACCTTTTTGGTTATTGCATCTTCTGTTTGCAGTGATTTGAAATGTTGTGAGAAAAGCAAATAACTTAGATAACCCCGAGTTCATTCCACGTTGCAACTGCAGTGAATGAATGGTTTGTGGCAAGCGCAAACATTAGCGGCATCAACAATCACACAATTTATTTAAAGAAGATTATTATGTGATTATTACGCTGATTAAAACCCAAGCAGCTATTTGTCAGTCCGTCATTTATTAGTTTTCTACGATTTTCTGTGGCGCTGGAAAAGTTTTTATGCATTTTTATTGGGAACATACAGAAAATTTAAATATACATAAATTTTGTTTGTAGTTGGATTGTGAATAAAAAAATAAAAAAAAAAAAATTTGAATAAATAGTTCAGAATATTTTTATTAAATTTAGAAATTATGCTATTATAGTTTATTTAATTCTAATGTAAAGAAATATAAACAAAATCAAGCTTATCTATTATTTTTCATTCATTCAGATCTTAGCAAGGCTTAAAAAATATTGTGTGCCTTAGTAATTGATCTGAAATCAATACGATTCCTACTAAAATTTGGTATATATCGTATCATAACTTCATTTTATGCCAAAGCTTTTCAATTAAATTCTTGTCTACCATGGAATATCTGTGTACGCGCATAAATATAACTGAACTGTCAGTGCAAAACATTGCAACGAAATCCACAGACAGCTCAATATTTTGACAGACCCACCAACAGAAAAAAAAACAAAACAGACAAAACAAAAATTCGAAAAAAATACCGCATGTCAATTCAACTGCAAACAATGGCAAACAATTTTTATGCATTTATGCAAAAACAAAAAATATAAAAAAAAGGGAATTCTTCACCGCTTCCCCCCTCTTTTAGAGCTGTCAGAAAGGCGCGTCGCTGTGGCAGACACCCAAAAGTCACACCAAGCAGCAACAGCAGCAGCACACAACAACAACACCAAGGCGAGGTCCAAATTCGTAGCATGAAGCTGTCAGTTAGCTGACGCACTGAATTACATGCAGCTGGGGGTAGGAGGAAAGTCGGGAATGGAGTCGAAATAATATTGAAAAACCGCACAAAGAGTGTTGCAAGAGTATAAGCATACTACCATCACATACGATCACATGAGATGAGATCAGATCAGATCAGATCATATCACAGCCGCATCACGTTCATGATTTATATGGATCTGACCTTCAGTCGAAACCGCAACTAATGTGCAAGACCAGAAGCGATTTCTGTTTTCCATTGTGCCTGGTCAAGTTTGCTTTTCATAATTAACGCGCATTAAAGTCAAATTCAGTTGCAGATGCCAAGTGTTTGATATGCGCTGACTCCCTAAAGATCTACACTAGACAGCAGATCCTCCTTCTCCTGCCCCTACTCCACTTTCGGTTAGAGCTGCCTTTAATCTGTGCCTAATTCGCCATGCAGACGCCTCGCCAGGCACTTCTCTAGAGAAGCAGTAGCACAAGGAAGAGGGGGAGGAGGAGGAGGAGTTGGAGCAGTGCAAACTGAGTGACTGAGAACTGGCGCTTGCTTTATTTTTAGACGTGCCCAGAGAACCAACGCTGGTCATTAACATTTGACGGACAGTGTGTGGCATGTGGAGCCACCGTGTGGTGCCACTTCAAGCTTGTGTTTAGAATTTTTAATTCCAACTCTCTCGCTCTCTCACTTTTTCTGTCTTTCTGTCGCATTTTGGACTGCAAGTTTTGCAATTGACTCACTGACTGACATAATAGAAATGTCAACGGGTTAAGCGCTGATTTGACAGCTGAAAACTGAAGGGGTGAAGTGGGTAGATAGGGAGTTTGGAAATGCAGTTGGAATTGAAATTGGAAATCGGGTACAGCAAGGGCTTAGGAAGAATCACTACTGTTCTCCAAAGACAGACAGACAAATTGTTTGTCTGTTTTGCAGTTGAAGTTTAATTGATTTTAATTGCTGTTGATTAGTGTGGCCAGAGTGCTGCGATTTTGTATTTCCAAAGTACATATAAGTAGACACACAGTGGGGAGCATGTGTTAATCAAAATGGGAAGTGCAAAGTGGCGATGGCTTGATTGAAATGAGTTAAAAAGAACAGTTGAAGTTATATAATTGCTGCAGTGCGGTTCAGTCAACCGCATTTCCTGTCTTCAGACGGCTCTACAACTCTGCACCCCAAACCCAAGCAAACAACAATGGAAAGCGAGACGAATAGGGTTAATAAGACGACCTAACATCACTGTGTTGATCAGTTTGTAAAGAGAGAGACGAAGCAAAGCTTATTAAATTTCAAAGTGACCATGCGTCTTGTAAAGCCTAGTTTTTAGACCTTGGCCGTGAGGTTACAACCACGACCTTACACAATACTTATCAAACTGAGTTCAGGGTGACCAAACTGAACTGTAACAAAGAACAGGCGGTAAGTCAATTCAAACACAGTTGTAATCAAAGTAGAGACTGATTATGTTACCATTCTACAAAGTTAATGGATTTGGCTCTTTGGGGTGACCATACATTAGAATTAGTTAATGGTGATGTAAGTAGAAACGTATTATGCTACCATTCTACAAAGTTCATTGGCTTGACACTTTAGGATGACCATACCATATTTTAGGGTGACCATAGCTTCACTTAATGTGCAGAAATGGTTAGTGAGTTGTTTAATTTGTAAAATTCACAATACCCACTGAATTTTTATATTTTTGGGTGACCATATTCAGTTAATATTTTTAGACTAGTAAAATAGCGAAGTTTGCAAGTTAAAATTCACCTTCAGGGCTGGAATGTGTGGTCATTTTTGACAGACATTTGGTAAATTATCGATATTAATGTGCTCAATTGGCTTGTTGAGTGCTCCACAAGTAGCACAACTCATGTCCAACAATATTAAAGCACCTCTCACTGTCCAAAGTATATCGTTGAGTTGAAAGCTATAAATAGTTTTATGTCTACGAATATTCGGTCATATGTTCACTTAAGAGATCTGGCGAATTTCATTGACATTTTTACAGTCTGTTTGTTCGACCAGAAATGTGAATTGTGCAACTTCAAGGCTAGGCAAGAGATGTGGTAGACGGACACTGAGACACACAGACACCAGCACACAAGCATACACAATTACAGTAAACTATCAATAAGATAAATGAACTTAGGAGTGTGTTTTAAGCTGTCATATATGTGCGGCGAGTAGTTGGCGACGTTGTCATTAACCCCAACGACTTGGCAACTTTGCCGACTTGCCGCCAAATGTCACAATGACAGTTGCAAATTGTCAGCATGGCAAGTCGTAGCTCCTACCGTCTGTTGTCCGTATGTCTGTCTGTCTGACTGTCTGTCTCTGTGCCTGTTTGACTGTCACAAGTTTAGCAGCTAATTACAAAACTAACATTTGACATTTGCCAGACAGTCAGCTGCAGTTGCAGGAGTCTGGGGAGGGTCATTTTGACAGTTTTGGAGCGACATTTATGGTCAGCTATGGTACCCTATGGATCCATCAGTCCAAGTCCAGTCTAGCCGTCCAACGGTCCAACTGTTCATTGGTCTTTCGGCTTGCCGAGTTGATTGAACTGCAATCGAGTGGTTTTCTTGTTGTTTGTTTTTCCGGCTACTGTCTCTCTTGGAATTGTCTATTTGGTTCTCACTTGTTGACAGTTTTTTTCCACGTTTTTTTTTTGGTATTTAATTTTATGTTTTGTAATTTTCTATAATGAATGCATTATGCAGTCAACCCTTTGCCCCCCAACCCTAATACAAATGCTCTCACCCATCCTTATGATCTTGGCCATGTTTTGTGTTTGTCATGCAGTTAGAATCGAGTCAAAGTCTTTATACTTGTCGAGTCATGTTTAAGGCGTAGCCAACAAATTGAGTCTAATGATGGATAACGCTGACACTGGCTATACATATACATATATGTATATAATAAGAAAAGGAAAGCAAGATGAAAAGAAATGTAGAATAAACACATTGCACTTGAGGCATTGGAAACTATTTTGTGGCAGTTATTGAATGGTCATTGACATGAAATGCCCAACAACTTTGAACAAAGTGTCAACAAATTGTGGCAAGAAATGTGTGTGTGTTTTGTTTTTGTATTTTGTTTAGTTTCTTCAGACTTTCAAGTGATATCGTGATTAATCGTTGGCCTACAATAACAGTCTACAGTAGTCTCTGAGAGCGCTTCAATGTTTAAAGCGTAATAGAAACATTTTCTAGCAGCGCTTTGCAATCTTTGGCTTACTTTGCTTACATTACTCACACAGTTATTTTTCAGCAAACATTGCAGAACATGTTTAATCAAGAAATTAACTTATGTTGCTTTTTCTAACCCCAAATCTACTAATTTATTTTTGTAAGCTTCCGTAATTCTCTAAGAATCTTACAACATTGTAAACTTCTCATTCATAAATAACTAAAAAGTACCGCTTCCCACCAAAAAGACATAAATCATTTCCTGCTTACGATCCTAAACAGTCCTAAAACGAACAAAAAAATGAAAGAGATGTGTAGAAAGGTCCGATTGATTTTCAGAGACCAATGGACATGCCCAATACCTTTTTTTTAAGCAAATCAAATTGCACTTCTCGCACTCTAAAAAGCATTTAACAGACATTCACACGACCTTTCAACTATGTATGTTTGTAATAAGGGGGATTGTTTATTGTGGGGAAATGCATTGGGAAATGGAAAATGTTTTTGGTACTGTGGTCAGTAACAGGGTCGTGACTATTTTGATGCTACTCTCTGGACACCTACGAAATGTTTTAATGATCTATCATTGTTGGAATGTCTGTGGTCTCAAGATGCGCCTGCAAATGCCTGCTGTATCGGAAATTCTCAAAAACTTTCACTTAAAGGGAAAGTGTAAAGATTGATAAGGCAGCTGAAAAATTATATTAAAGAAGTACGAGGCGTATTTTAAATACAAACAACAAATGTTTTGTGTATCTTCTTGTAATAACTTCAATGCCATAGATCAAAGTTATTCCTAGAGGAACTTTTTATTGTTAGTTTACCCCCTTGCAATAGACAATATGGCAAAATTACTAGACACTTTACAACGTTTCAAGCAATGCTAACGGTACCGTCCAGAACTCTAAAAACATTCAATCAACAAAGAGCAGATGAAAAAGAGAAGAGTGGGGAAAAAGAACTGTAAAGAACTCTATGCAAACTAAGTGCAGGTTCTACAAGATCTTAACCCGCCCGACCGGGCGGTAACTCCTAAAAAAAACGGGCCATCAAAAGGCGTTACAAATTTTGATTTCTTTTGAAAAGTAGCGACGCCCCAAACTGAGAAGAGCGACAGAGTGACAGGGGCACTATGTGTGCAGAGATAGAGAGGGAGATGTTGGGGGGGTGTCTGAGAGTAGAAAATATCAATTACAGCATAATTATGTGTGACGCACAATGGGTTGGCAGTATGGGAAGAATTGTGTAGAGTTCGGCAGAGAGAGCCGAAGAAGAAACTTACATATGACAGCAATGATTGATTTGTGGAAAGAACGAATCTAAAAAAAAAAATAAAAGGGAACTGAAAAGCTTCATGGTGTTGAACTTTTGACACATGCCCCCAAGAACGTAGTGCAGTCTACAAGAATAGCTGAGAGAAATGGAAAGAAAGAAAATTCTTTTCGTTTGTCATCGTATAATTTAATTTTAAACGTTTTGATTGACTGGCCAAAACGGTATACGATACTCCAAAATCGAAGACGTAACCCCGCTACCACTCACCCCTCGCTCTTCGCAACTGCCAATTGTTAGTAGAATCCATTGTCGTTTCTAAGCTCTCGAAAGTCCCGAGTCTTCCATCTCATCTCATCATCATCTCTGTCGCCTGTAATTGCATATTAAACAACATTTTCCAAAGTAATGTTTACATTTTTAACTGGAAAGGTCTAACAGTACACCTTGAAGTTTCTCTACCCTGCCCTCGCCCCATCCCCCCACCACTTTACACACATTCTTTCCCCTCTTCTCTGAATGCGCTTTTGAAGTCTTGTTCAATGTCAATGTTGTGACCTTTGTTAAGCATTTTGTTTGCTCGCTTCGCTTGAGGTACGCTTGAAGAATCTCTAGCAACACTCTCTTCCCTTCCCCTACTCTAAGTAAATCTTTGCATTGCTTTCATTGAAAGCAAGTACCGTTGTAATTGTTGGTTACAAAGTCTTCTTTAAGAAATCAATTGCATTGTTGTAGTTGTTGTTAAATAATATTGCGCAATTTTTATTCAAACAGCTAAAGAAATGGGCAAGTTACGTCTACTGCTGCTTTTTCTTCTTCTTCGACCTCATCATCGCAGACTTCTTCTTCTTTTCTTAGGAAGACAGCTGAAGACAAGCCGCAGACAGCGAGTCAGAAGATTTGTAGAAAGTTCAGCCAAAAAGGGAGGAATATCTGAGCTTTGTTTAGGACTTTCGGGCGTTGTTTATTTTTGAAGCTGGCCAGAGTTGTAATGAGTTGAAAGAAGAAGAAAAGAGGCAAAAGAAGAAGCAGTACGGCTGGTCTAAACATAAATCTTATGGCACTGCAGTCAGTTGGCATTCAATGCGGTCAATAATATTGTCAAGCGACGAAAGAGTGAAGAGAAGACAGGAGAAGGGTATAGAGTGTAGACGGGCAGCAGGCTTAGGGGTATATGTTGGGGGGTAGGGGCAGTTAGTGGGTGTCATTGCAAGACCTCGATGCATTTTTTATTAGCTGTAAATTTTATTAATGTGGCAATAAATTCAAACAATGTGCAACAAGATGCAAGTAAACCAAACAGAGAACCACAGCGAGAAAGAGAGGGTAGTCACGAGAAGAGTAGGAGTGGTGAGAGAAGGAAACGAGTCTTAAGGGGGGTAAGAGCAGCTGGGAAAATTGCCAGACAAAGATGCCTGCTAAGCGATTGGAGGATGCATGTAGCAACAACAACAAGCACAAGCACAGCAACAACTAGTAGTAGGAGACGAGTGAACGCAACTGCAAAAGACGCTGTATAGAAAAGAGTTAGCAAAATACCAAATACATACATAATTTATTAATTAGATTGAAATATATATCTAAAGAATTCGATGTGCAACATCGTTTCTTATCTACTATATTATACAGCTGTCTGCATAAGCATTCTGGTAGCTCTAGCTCTTATACTAAATTAAGTATACTACATAAACTCCTTATACTTTTCTTGCTACAGGGTCTTGAAATAAGTTGCAATGTGGTAACTGAGGACATTTGGGCAGTGTGTCGTTGTCAACGATGTTGTTGTTGTAGTTGTAGTTGGTGCAAGTCGTATCGGCGATGGGGGAAATGGGGATTGTGGACTTGTGGATGCTGGCGTTGAAAAGAAATACACGAGCGTAAAATTTATTTAAGCCAAAGATAAGCGGCAGTCAGGCAGCAAGGCAACTCCAATGGCCACAAAATATGCATAAAACACAAGCGACACTACGCTACACACACAAGGGGTACATAGAAAGGAGAAGGGAGTGAAGCTAGCAGCAAAGGGGGAACAACAAGTTTGCTGCAGCGACAGGAACTAAATCACGTGTGCCGCATTGCTGCTGTTGTTGTTGTTGTTGTTGTTGTTGTTATGCCTAACTTGACTTTGGCCAAGTCATGACGACAGGTTCAAAATGTTGCTAAACAACTTGGAAAAACAGAAGACGAAGAAGCCCGAAGAGAGTTAGTAGCCAGCAGCAGTCGCAGAAGAATCATCGGAATCACAGCTAGAAGAACATGCAGTTGCAATCCCATATGCAATGGGCAGAGAAGCGATAGAAGAGAGAGAGAGCTGAAAGAACAGAACAGAAGGTGGATCGTCAGGCTGCTAAGCAGAGGCTTACACATGTTTGTTTGTCTTGCTTGTGGCTGCCACAGATGTTGTTGCTGTTGTTGTTGTTGTTGTCGTCTTTTGTTGGCCAGTTACCGTTAGAATCTATGCAGAGATTTGCCGCGAATCGAATGCGACTTTTGCAATCGTTTGCAGAAGACTCTGCGCCCATTGCCATGTTGCCATGGAATAATATCTAATAATGCATATAATTTCCACATGCAACATCGATGTGAAGCTCAAAAAGAAGAAGAAGCTGAAGTGGGAGAGGATGTAAAAGCAAAACCGTAAAATATTACGATCAAATAGCAGAGACAGAGAGAGAGAGAGAGAGAGAGAGAGTGAGAGAGAGAGAGAGAGATGAAAATAAGCATTGAGCTTTAATGTTATCGCTGCGATAAAGATAATGAAGCCAGAGCTAAAGAAAGATAGAAGAGATTACAGAAAAGGAGCTATTATTATGTAAGCTGCAAAACTTATAAAAGTAAGCTTTTGGATTAGTACATGATATATAAAAATATAAATAAAACTATGAGGAGTACAAAGAGTAAGCTAATAGGTTCATATAGAACTTTACGCATGATCCTCTACTTTAAAAATTTCCATCACCTGAATTCCAACAGTCCAAAGAACTGATCTATCGGCATTAATACCGATATTCATCAATCGTTTTCTATAGCAAACTACAAAAGTTATATAAAAGCGTGAAGACACAAAGTTGAAAGATTAATTACTCAAAGATCATTGAAAAAATTATCTCGAAATGTTGAGCAGTCAATCAATGCAATACCTTTAAGGCTGGATTTGCCAATGGGCTGTTTACCTGCCCAAAATCACGAGAGCATCTTCGCCAATTTGTATGGGCCAACATTTAATTACAAACAATTTATCAATCGAATACAAAAAATCACCCTTCAAAGGCGAGCAAAAAATAATCAACGCCAAATGTTGCACAATTTGTTTGTATTTCCCAAAAAAAAAATCTCATTGAATAACAACAACAGAAATCAAAATTGAAGACTTTCTTTTATTTTTTTGGTTTTTGAATAAAATATTTTATCAAATTGCTATCAAAATGGGCACATTTCTACCAGTTTTGCTTTTGTTTCGTTTTTGAGCTTTTGTTTATAATTAATTACTGAACTTTAGCAGCGGCGCCTCACGAAATTTCTGGCAATTTTTTAACAAAATTCCTCAAATTGTTTTTCTTTTTACGGATGCTGTAAAAGACTCTTGTTGTTGTTGTTGTTTTTGGTGTTGCTGTTGCATGTGCAAAATTCATAAAATATTTGAAATAATTACGTATACGGCACGTTGGCAGCTTTTGCTGATTGGTGTGAAAAGCCAAACAAAAGCAAAGAAAATGCAACGGACTTAAACGAAATTTATGTGGAGCAAAGAAAAATAATATTTAAATTGAAATTTTATTATAAATGCAATTTATTTATGTGTAGCAAATATGCAAGTTTTATTTAACTGAAAGCTATAAATAAATATTTAGTTGACTCGGTGTTCAGCCGCGCCCCAAATTGCTTGAGCCTTGGCCTCTATAATCTGCTGGCTAATCAGCAAATAGAGCCAAGTCAAAAGGAAAAACCAATAAAAGGCATTTCTTATCTGGCTCGCTGACTGGTCCAGAGACTCTCCAGAGTCGCAGTCTTGTATTGGGTTTGGTATTTGGTATTGGTATTGGGTTTTGGTATAGAGATTGGTATTGGGTTTGGCATTTGGCAGTGCAGTGGGCGCCCGCAGACGCTACGACCTAGACCTTATCAATGCCAGGGCCAAGACGATGGCTTTTTAGTCACAAACTGAAGTGACGTTTGAGCTGATTAGCAAAACAGCAGAACAACGACAGCAGACTGAAAGTGCAGCTGCAATATATACAAATAGTGAAAGGTTTATTTATATATTTATTTACTTATTTTATATAAACAATTTTAATTTATATAATTATTCTTTCTCTTTGCAGGTAATTAATCGCTCGATATGTTAACAATTAAACGCTATAGGGGTAAGTTAAGCTAACTTTCTCAAGTTCTTCTCTGATTTGTGGAATTCTGGCACTCGAATTGCGATTAGTTTCCCTTTCGCTAGAACAATGTCTGCGACGACACACCTAGTGATCGTCATGAAGCCTAGTCTTTAGGCACATTACCGACACTTTACCCGCTCTCCACAAGCATACAAAGGGATGAGGAGGGGGTAGCAGGAGTTGGGCAGAGAATGCCGAGAGCTAGAGCTTCAAACTGTTGAGTTTGAGTTGCAGAGTTTCAGACACGCAACAACAAAAAACGCACGCTATCAATTTAACAGCATCTGTCTATGATGGGCTAAGTTTTTTGTTAGGTATGGGGAGGAATGGTAGTATGGCCTGATACACTGTGCAAAATTAGAAGAGTTTTAAAAAAGCAAATAAGTATTACCATAGAAACAAATGTAAGGACTAAATCTTAAAATTTTAACTTAAGTAGCACAATTTTCACTTAAGATATGAATTTAACCAAAATATTTTTAAATATTTAAACTGAAAAACTTCAGATATTTTCTTAAAATATATTTAAATATAAATTTTTAAAAACTTAAAGCTCCCAGTCCTTATTCTAGCCTTCAATTTTTAAGTTTTTATATAGAAAATCATACTTAGTTCTTTTTTTATAGCAGTGTATAATATAATGTATATATAGCTTGGTATGCTATGACATGGTATGGTATTGAATGGGCTGGTATCCGTTGCCTCGTCTAGCATAGCCCTCCCACACAGCCCTGCGCCCTCAGAGACAAAGAGAGATAAAGAGAGTGAGAGAGAGAGAGAGAGAGGTAACTTGTCCTACACTCAACTCGGCTTCAACTATTGCATCGACATTGCAGCATTTTTCCAAGGAACCTGCATGCATGCCTTGCGCATGCGCAACTTCAGAGCTACAGAGAGCTAGAGCTACAGCTTTGACTCCAGAGACGGTTCCTAAGTCTATTTATAGACATTGGCGATGCCCAAGTCATTGGCGTTATCAAAAGGCAGCCAAAGTCGCCGCTCTGGCGGCTGTGAAAATTCCAAAAAAGGCAGCGCCCCAAGTGGCATGCCTCTCTCTTTCTCTCTTTAGTTTGCCCCATCCCTATCTATGTACGTCCTGCACCGTTCGCCGCCCTTTATCCCTGGTTTGGCGTGTAGAAATATTTCTTCCTAGCATTTTTCTATTAGTTTGATGATGCATCTGGGCAATTTCCCAGATAAAGGCGCAGCTGTCAACGTGCTAGAAAATAAGTTTTAGCCTTTTTGTTGTGATTTCCCACCTCCAAGTTTTTGTTGTTTTGCTGTTGTTGTAAATTAATTAAGCTGAAAATAATTAAACTTAATCCCAGCTTGCGGGCAAAACGCGTAATAACAAAAATCCAAAAAAAAAAGTAAAGAAGAAAGAAAAGAAAAGTGTTTGGAGATTCGTTATACGGTATGTGGGTTGCTGTCAATAACCGTAGGGCGGGATTAGCACGCTTTTGTTGTTGTTAGCCAGAGTTGCCGCCTTTTTTTTAGCGAATGGCCTGCGGCATTCGGTAGCCAAAACTTTTCATTGTTGCCTCGCTTCTGCGGCAAATTGTCACATTTTAAATGGCTAAAAATAAACTCAAATTTAAAGGCACCTGTTAAATATTAAAATATCTCAATATTATGAATGCTTAATGTTAAGTTAACTAAATTAGGCCTTAAGCTTGAATTGTTACATATAAATTGTAGGAAGTTTTGAACTTTTGAAGCTCAAGTCCAAAAACAAGCTAAAAAGCTTCCGTCAGTTGCCTCCTACTTTTCTGCTACTTTTGCTGCTCCTTTTAACTGTGGCTTCATGATGATTTGGCGCATTTCAAACGTAATAAAAAGGCCGTTTAGTCTTATTGCCAAAAGATGCTGATGCCGTTGCTGTTGCTGCTCCTCGTGAGCATAAGTGGCAAGCCAACAGAGAGGCAGCGGGATGTGAAAAAACTGATGTTTATATCACTTTCCTCTTTAGTTATTGTTTTAGTTTTGCCCCAAACAATAAAAGAGTGAAAAGCAAATGATTTAAATTGAAGTATTAACAAAAATGCAGAGGAAAAGTGGAAGACTCTAAGGAAGAGGCTTGGGAAAAGTCTGTGTCTTGGGAAGACCGAAGAAGTGGGTAGCGTCTGCTGCAGATTTGTGCAAACTTTGAACTCGAACTCGGACTTGAAAACGGAACTCTACAGCTGAATAGAGTGCTCAAGCTCAAGCTTCACCCCCCTGTGCAGCACCGCCCACATCCCCCCCTCAAACTGACAGTTGGCGTGGGCGCCTTGTGGACGATTTCGATGCCGTAAACAAATCCGAATACGAATTCGAATCGGATTTCATAATAATATAGTATAGTATACTACTCTGTCTCGACTCGACAGTTGAATTTAAAGTTGCTCGTTTGTTTGGTAATTTTTTTCTGGTTGATTTTCTTGGTTTGTTTGTTAAAGCTGAAAGTGAAATGCATTTGGCAGGGGGAAAATTATCGCTTTATCACGATTCAAACGGTACCACTTTCTTCTCAGTTTCAGACTCAGTTTCAGCTTCATTTGTAGCAATAATTATGCAATTTGCTTTGGCTTGTTGTTATTGAAGATCGCTGGCATTTCTTTCATCTCAATTTTTGGTATCGAGCTTTATAATTTCTTGTTGTTATTTATAATTGTTGTGGGTGCATTGCAATGCATTGCAGTGGATTGTCTGTGTCCAGTTTATCACTCGAACTGATCAAGCTGTATAACTTCGAAAACGCCACTTCCCATTTCTCCATTTTACAACAGCATAATTTGTGTGTGTTTATATAGATCTTTGACTTTTGTTTATGACAAATTAATTGGCTGCAATTGAGAAAGTCAGTTATGCCATTTGCAATTGCAACATAAAAAGCAACCGAAATAAATTTATTTAACAGTCGAAATACTTTCATATAAGCAATATTGAAAGTCTTATTGTTTTTTGTTGTAATTTATCAAATAGTGCGACAAGAAATTGGTGTCAACCCGCGTGTTTTTAGAAAAGTGTGTCAAAAACTGACCAAAATAACTCGTAACCCATTAACTTAGCCTCTGGTGTGATCAGTCCCCGATGACTGAACGAGACGACGCGACATTTGATCGATCAGTTGAGTTATTGTTGTTCCTCAGACCGTTGACGTTGATGGAATAAGCGTCAAATATTTGCCAGCCCTCAGGGCCAACAAATTCAACTGTTTTTTTCTTATACAGTATATATATTTTTCTTTCTTTCGCCTCGAGCTGTGGCATGTGGCATGTATGTGGAGCCCGGGCAATCAGTAATTGGAGATGTGCCCTCGAGTGCGGCAGCTACAGCAGCTCCATAAATTGGGCCCTACAATGTTACGGTTGTGCTGTGTTGTGCTGCTTCCTGCCACAAATATGAGCAGCAAAAAAAAAAATAAAAGAAACGTGCATCGCAATGCCAGATAAAAGCTCACAAACGAGGCCTATCGCATTCCAAAAGCTTCTTCCTCAATCGCAGCTTAAACGAAGCTCAGCTACTCTATCAGAATCAGAGCTTTCATCACTTTAAATATGAAAGCATTTGGGAAGAACGGTTGGCAAAACTGATTTCTGAAATAAAATACTTAAGAAATGTATTTGATTTGGAAATTAGCAGACGAGAATTAACTAAATTCTACAGCAATCGCCATTATTATAAAAGCAAAAACTTATAAATTTTGTAAGTTTTAGTAACTATAAAATAGGAACTTTTGTTTTATATTATAAGCTTTGAGTTATTTGGTAATATATGTTTTCTGTGCCTAAAATACAATCAAATTTTCATAAATTTTTATCTATAAGTAGCGAAAGGTAAAAGAAATATAAAGCTCATTAGCAAACTTCATTCACTGCATGTTTAAGTGACACAAAAGCTTACAAACAACTTTCCAACGAATAAATTAAATATGCAGGAAATTAAACAACTAAAAAACACAATATTCAAACTAAAATTTCGGATCAAATTCTGCGATAACAGTTTCCAGTGACATGAAAACAAGCTAAATTGAAATTTAATTCAATTCCGTAGAATTTGTAACTATTTGTTGCACAATTTTATTGATTAACAGCAAAACTACTTGAAATATGTGACAAAGCTGGCTGCAAATGCAGCATACCCTTCAGATTGTCAAGTGTGCAGTGCAGAAGAAAAGCAAAAAACAACTGGACAGTTCAAAATTAACGCCAGCGAATTGGCTGAAGGAAAAGACACAAACTGAAAAAAAGTAAAACGTGCTGAGCGCTTTTCACTTAAACGCAATGCGACTGCCAATTACAACAACAACAATTGCAACTATTTTCAAGCAAATTAAATTAAACAATTTAATTCGAGTGCAATTTAAAGGCAATACACAAACGAAAAGCCAAAGTAAAATTGTTTAAAATGGCTTAATTAATTTGCCCAATTTTGGCATGGTACACATTTAACTTGGTCAACTCGCAACGTCGCGTCGTTAACAATTACTCAACAGTTCCCCAGCCCAAAATCCCAATCCCAAAATCCCAAATCCAAAAAAATAAAAACACAAAACCAACAAACCTCGACAAGCCCTACAAAAAAACTAAAAAAAAAAAAAACTAGCGTTACGCCCACTTCGAACTTCTCACTTGTAGTCGCCTCTAAACTCACGCCCACGTTTAACTTGTTGTTGTTGTTGTTGCTGTGGTTGTTGTAGTGTCTCGGCTTAATTTGATAAGATTTATTTGAGCCAAGTTTTGTGCTGTTGTTGTTGGTTATTGGTTAAAGGCCAAGTGATCTGCTCGCGCATTGAGAAATGTTTACGTTTTTGGCCCCGATTCAGTGGAAAAATAAAATAACAACAAAATCGAAATCAAAATAACATTTAAAAGCCAATTCGAATAGAAATGTAAACTACGATTTTGCGGCATTGATAAATGGGAAATAGCAGATCGTTTTTCAGTTCGCTGTGAAAGAACTTTCAATGTTTATAGCGTGGGTGACTGCATTTTGGTTTAGTTTAAGAGCTACTGATTGGTAGCCACACATTTGGGGCAACGAAATGAGAGAAGAAGACTTCTTAAGGAGTACACGCTTTTAAAATGTCAATTTATTGGTTAAATAGTGTATATTTAGTTGCAAAGAGACCATAACTAATTGTAATAACTTTACTATGCATTACAGCAGAATGTAGCTCATATTGTTAAGAGAAATAAAGCACTGAACCAGAATGCAATTACTTTTATTCAATAATTAAATATTTATAATTTTTCCAAGAGTTCCGAAAGTTAAAAATGCTAAACAAATATCTAAAATTTAGAATAAAATTTCCATCGTATAATAAAAAGCATTTTCCTTTAAGCTTTTCCATGCTAATACCGCTGCCAATGTGAAAGTTGTGTCAAGGGTTTTATTTTAATTTTGTCCAGGTTTTTTTTTGTTAAATTTGCTGTTAATGTTTTGTATTTTTTTGGCCAACGCTGCGGTTCAAGAGTTCATTGTCAAGTCTAATAAAATGTTCGAATGACACGTTAAGTGTCAGGCGGTACAAGATCCCCGAGATCACCCCCTCGAAAGCCCCACAAAATAAAAAGCGAATCTGTCAGTCAAGCGAGTGAATCAAGCCAAAAAAAACTAAGCCATGTAACCAAAAATGTTTGCCGCTTGACTGGAACTTGAACCCATAGATGCCACCCCACCACCCCCAAAGCTGCCCTTACTCCATCGGTTGCCCCTACTTACGCCCCCCTTGGCAGATGTTTCCCTTTTTGTCAAATGGCTTCTCAGCAATGATGATAAATCGTGACCGTAGCGCTTTAGTGAAATTTTCTTTTCCCCACTTTGCCACCAAGTGTAAGTGAGTGTATGTGTGTGTGTGTTTGAGTTTTTCATCTCTTCAGCTGGCTGAATCTTTATTACCACATTTTCAAGAGCCGGTTGAGTGACGTGAACAGTTTTTGGCACAGCTGCCGAGCAGAGAGTTAAGCGTTTGCTACCAACATTTCCTTTTTTTTTTCATTTCGCTACTTATAGCCAAGTTACTACTACTACTACCTTACTACTACTACTGGCCACCTCAGTCCTCCTCTCCCCCTTTGCACAGCAAACTTGACATTTAAGTGAATTATGTAGTTTCCATGTTAACTTTCTGTGTGGTGCCGCCAAAATCTTTTTTG
Source organism: Drosophila tripunctata (assembly GCA_035047385.1). Taxonomy (NCBI): domain Eukaryota; kingdom Metazoa; phylum Arthropoda; class Insecta; order Diptera; family Drosophilidae; genus Drosophila; species Drosophila tripunctata. Next base: position 11,508,086 of record JAWNPS010000101.1, on the reverse strand, counting down.
ACTAAGTGCCTGGCAGGCGACTTTTCCATACCTGACGACGCGTCGATGATTTATGTGTGTGTGTGTGTGTGTTAGTTTGAGTGTGAGTGCATGAGTGTATGTAGCACTCACATTTTCATTTGCCTAGTTAAGACAGTGTATTTCAAAAATATTACGCTGGTCTATTCGGTTTAACAGAAAAGTTATAAGTGTTTGAAAACTAATGATTTGAAAATCGCATAACTTAAAAAGTATTTGATATATCTTAACAAAACTTACGAAGTATGTAAATAGTATACCTCTTTATATTCTGACCAACTTTGCTTAGAATCGAACAACTATGTCATATAGCTGCCATAGAATAAATGATTAATATCGACACTTAATACTTACACTTAAAGCAACTCGTAATTCATACATTTTTATTGAAGAAGTACGTAGTCTCTTGCAGTCGGTACTCTTGACTTTAGCCTGCTCTACTGATTTTTTTGGCAAGGGCAGTTTTGTAGCTTCCTCCATGAACTCTACTGAGCGGGGAAATTAGGCACAAGTATAATTTATGAGCTCCGTTTTTGGCGCCAACAACAAAGGTGAGACAGCACAATTGGGGGGTCTCTAGAGCTAAAGGGGCGGAGGAGAGTGGTGTGTTGAGGGGTATCAGCTTGTCGGCTTTGATTTAAATGCAAATTTTAGCAGACTCTTTTGCAAAATGTCAACTGAAATCACGATCTTCAGAGTCGCAAGTGAATGCGATTTCAAATCGCTTATGATGCATGAGTGTGAGTTTGGCAATAGAATGAGGATAACATCAATAAAATTGAATTTTTCATATAAATAGAGTTGGGGCTAACTGTATTTCTCTTTTTTTCAATTAGCGAAAACCACTCATTACTTAATGACAATATTCAAAACATTCATTCATTGTATTCAAGCACTTAAGACAGATAATCTGATCTGAATAAAGATAAGTACGTATATATGAATGAACCTGTTGAGATTGCCAATTAACATTGGCATTAACCTGCGTCAAGGTTTGCTCTTACGATTACATACTTTTCAAGGTCAACACCCACACACACACTCGAACGGCAGTTCGATAAAATGTGGCTGATAAAATTCCAGAGTTATCGAACCACTTGAAATGACACACTTGACACAAAATGTGAACTCATTTCAACGTTTACAAGTTAATTTGTCGCAAATATAATGCCAGATACTTTGCTATCTGGAATAGTATTTATTTGTTAACTGTTTGTTATGTATCTGCCACTGTGTCTCGTCCGGTTGGGAGTATCTGTATCTGCGACGACCTTGCAAGGTAAAACTGAAACTGAAAAGCAATCAAGAAGCGTGAAATGTGCGACACAGCAACAAATTAGCAAAAATTGCAATACAGTAAATAAATAATAATAAATTGAAATAGCAAAATAGAAATAGCAAAGATACAAACAAAACAAGTGTGCGGAATTTTTTAATTTAGATAATTGAAAGCACACAGAATAAAACAGTTTATTATAGACAATCAAAGAACGAGGAGAGTCGAAAAGAGAGGCGAAATAAAAAACATACTCAACTCAATTATTAATGAAACATTCGCTTTTAATTTTTTAATCAGATATCACAGCTGTTGTCTACAGTTAATAACAATGATAAACAATGGCACACTAGTTGTGTTTTTTTTATTTTCTTGTTTTTTCTGTCCCATTGTTATTATTATTTCACAAATTTAACAAAATATTCTGCGACAATTTGGGTTTTATTGTTGTTTTTGCATTATTAATAAATGATTGCATCAGTTAGCTGGCATAATTCAACAATTTTATCATTACTTTTATCATATTGTTAATTATAAATATTTGATTTCAATAAATTGCGTTTATTTAATAATTACAAAACCAAACAATCAATTTCCATTCAATGCAAAATAAAATATTAACATGTTGAAAATGATTTCAATTTGGCAGATTAAATACACTCACTAAGAGTAGTATAAGTTTAGCAAACATCTTATTCATATAATTAAATGGTTTATTTATAGTAAATATTAATACTTTACTATAGATCTGATTTGTTAAAATGTTGCTAATTGCAACGTCAATTGCTTGCGTCAACATTGCGATAACTTTGAATGCCGCAAATTGTAGCTGAAAATGTCAAATTCAATTCGTCAAAACCGAAGAAATAAAACTGAACACAAACAACTAGTTAATTAAATGAAAAAGAAGTTCACACGCCCCGCCAAAACACTGCAAGAAGAAGCAGAAAAACAACCGTCAACTAATTAAAAAATACGAAATAAAAAAAATCTAGCAACTGCAGAAAATGGCACTTGCCAATTGCACTGAAGAACTGTTGAAAGAATCAGTGAGCGGTGGTGGTGGTGGTAAAGGGAGACCCAAAGAGAGACCCAGCCCCAAAATGTAGCCTCAAGTCACAATTTGTTGGTATCTAAAAGGCCCTGCAATTTTCACGCCCCTTTCAGCATACTGCCAATTGTTTTAGATATGGCAACAAATCTCATTATTAGCCCCTCACTCTGCTTATAAGGTGTGTCTTTGCCATCGTCGTCGTCCCCAGGCACGCCCCAATTCAAATCTGGCGGTTGTACTTTCTAATGCATGAACTAGGAGTCGACATCGACATCGAATTCGTATATGTATTCGAAATCAACATCGATATATCGTATACAATGTGTTGGCCATGTGAACTTGGCCAATTCGGTGATTGTCAAACCGAATGTCGGATTGCCAATTGCCAATTTATAATGTAAACGGTGACCGAAAAGTCTCGGGGTATAGTATATACGGGTATTATTTTCTAGCTAACAAAGGTCACTTGGCCATAACGAGCCCAATTTAATTCATTTAGGAAAATGTACAAAAATATAGTTTAAAGCACAGAACATAAGAAGATACTCTACTGAAATATATAGAACAGAAAGAACGGAGGACACGAACAATTATGATAAGAACTGAAATAAATAAATTTTAAAAATATTTACAATTACATTAACAGTTTCATAGAGTATTAAAAGTGTGCAATTATATAAAAATTCTCACAGCTTGTACATAAAAACTCTATTGACTTTAAGTGTCTGTTACCAACAGTTGATAAAGCTGTTAATACCTTTAGATTTCGACCATTATTTTAAGGCAGAGTATTAAAAAAGCAAATCACAAGAAAATGGCATTGCTAATTTATGTTTATTGTGCATTATTTGTACTAGACAATTGTTGTTGTTGTTTGTTTTTTTGTTTTTGTTCATTTTTTTCGCTTTAGGCCAGAAATATATATTGGTAGTGTGCTCGCTGGGCCAGAAATTGAATTTTTATAACATATTTTAATGGTTTTTTAGTTGGCCAACTGATTGAAATTTATGATCGTTAGTTTAGCCGCCCGTCCAGCTGTCCATCTGTTTGTTTTTTTTGCTATTTATATTTATTATTATTTAGATAGTTATTTTTATGTTTGTTTTATGTAGAGTTTGTTTGGTACGCGCCCCGCATGTAATCCACATTAACTATTGAATTTATTAAATTCAAATTGACAGTTTTAATGGCTTAACACATTTTATTTATGTTTACGATTTTGGCTTAATACTATTTACTATTTTTTTTTCGCTATTTCCACCCCTATATGAATTTATTCGCACAAACTTGTAAACTTTCAAGAATTCCAAGCGATTGTCTTATGGTTACGCCCCCTTTTTGCTTGGCGGATTAAAAAGCCAAAACGTGTTGAATCAAATTGTAATTAATAAACACGCTAAGAACGCCGCTAGAACCGCCAGAAGAGGCAAACAAATTACGTTAACAAGCCAATCAAAAAGGTGGCCAAAACCAAAAAAAAAAACGTTGTAGTAGTGTTTTGTGGTCGGCTCATAATTTGGCCGAAAAGTCTTTTAATGAGCCGACAATGTGCGCGGTGTTTTGTTTTTGTTTTGGTCAAGTGATTGGCCATTTAGTTTGGCTAGTTTAGGTTAGCATTAACAGCCTTTTATGGCCACACTTTTGGCTGTTTTATGCAAATATCAAGAGCATCAATTGCAACTGCAACAGCAAACTGTCAAGTGCAACATGCTCCATTGTGGGGTTAATGTGATCATTGTGTGCACCATTTTGGTGGTATCATAAGTAACTTTTAAGACCGCCGTGGCATGCAACATGTGGCACACACACACAGACAAACACACACATTGAACTTTGTCATTTGAGAAATCAATGCACAACACTCTTAATAACAATTTCGCTTATCAATTGACAGCCTTTGATTGCCAGCCGCCAATTGTTGAGGAAAAGGCAGAGGACATAGAAAAATTATAGCAAATTTTGTATACTCTAAAATTGCTTTCAAGATAAACTACAAATGGAGGATAGAGTTGGAAAGGCAAATAGAAATAGTGTGATAAAAAAAGAGTCTTGAAAGCTTACATATAAATTACAAAAGGGAAGTTACAAGATTGCTAAGAATAACTAAGCAATTTGTAGTTTTATCTAAAATTTATAAATATATAGCTAGAAAAAGTATGAAACTTATGAATGTATGACTAGTTTTAATGGATGAAGTAAACATATATAAACAGCAATCAATGGAAGAACATATAAACACTTATATCAAGCTAAATGTTTATAAATCTGACTCATGTAAAAAGCTTTAATATTTAACTGAAAACTTGAAATATTTATACAATTTTACAGCGAAATTAGTTGTGTTTTCTGTTGAAGAAGACAAACGTTTCCTAAAAATGTAAATACTCTTTTTTTTGCCAATATAAATAAAATGCAAATGGGTCTATTGCTAGTTTCACGAACCCCAAGGGAGAAATTCTCGCATAATGTCACATGTCAAATAATTTGCCTTTATAGTTTTGCCGCAATTTGCATTTGGCGTCGTTGTTGGCGCCGCAGCTTCTGTCGCAACAGCGAGAGAGAGATGTTGCAGGGGCATAATCGGTTTCGCTATCGGTATCGAGCATCAACATCAGCATCGATATCTTGCTATCATCGTGTGGGGCGTGTTTCGTACTACACACTACATACAAATTTTTGATATGCAATTTTCGAGCCCTCCTGCAGCTGCCTTTGATTGATTTGTTTTGCCAAGTGACGCACGACATGATGATGATGAGGAGAAGGAGCAGCAGCAGGCACAAGATTATTTGTTATGGAATGGGATGTGATATATGCTATAGAGCGGAATTGGATGGGATAGTTTATGGGCTTGTGATGGGTACGGGGTCTTATTGCCTCAAGTGGCACAAGGTCTGTATTCGCACTTTGCTGACACATTTTAATAGCCAGCTGTTTTGCATTTGGCAAATATACACTATATATACACACGCTTATTTACATATCTATCACGATTATACAAATCGAAGCTAAACCGAAGCGAAACGAAGCGAAAAGTTTGTTGGGGGCAAAACATTTGGTATCCATTACAAACGCTTTGGGGTCGCATCTGTCAATCAGAAAATCAAATGAAAAACATAACTTATCACTAAATAGAAGAAGACCCAGAGAAAGAGAGAGAGAGAGAGATGGAGATGGAGATGGAGTTGGAGATGAGCAGAATGCTTTGATAAATGACAAACTAAAGTGGAACTTCCATTTGCTTACATTATTCCATTCTCATTCCACAAATTTGTTTGGGAAAGTGTTTTGGAGTTTTTGTTTTTTCGTATTTTGTTCTGTGTGAAAGTTTCTTTTTGAGCAGCGCCAAAGGCGAAACGCAGAAGCAAAGAAAGTTGTATGATAATTGCCCAAAGGTCGTGAATCTCTAGAGATTATGCAATGTTTATATACATATATACAAAACTCTTCAACCATTCTAGACAATGCAAATGGAAGTGAAAGCTAACAATATACAAAAAATAAAAGCTAAATAACTTGAAACAAAAAATGTTGTGTACTCATCTTAATGCACTTTCGGTTTTTCCATCATTTTCATGTAGCGGGTGTTTTTTTTCTCTGAGTTTTTTATTTTGGAAATTTTTTTTGACCAGCATCCCACAAAAGTTTGATCGTAGCCAATCACAGCGAGATCTTTATCAGCAATACCCCCAGAGAGCGTGCTGAGAATTAAGCGAAAGAAAGAAAGACTCGGGAATTGAAGCTTTGGGAGCTTTGGGACTCTTCAACTCAGTGGCTTATTACAAATTCTAATCACATGCAATCTCCGATCCGTTTCTTTACGTTTCTTTTCGTTTCGATCGGCTCTTCTGCCCGCCACTCTTCCACTTACTGCGGATCGGTACAATGGCCCGATCGAGTCAGTCGCTTATCGATTAATCATCAAATTAAAAATTACTATAAACCCAAAGCGTGGAGCGTGGCCGAAACACCATTGAGATGCCACCTCCTCTCCTTCTCTTCATTTAGGAGTTACGTTCCCAAAACAGCTAATTTAAACAATATCTAGAATTTCATGTTGGAAAACCACAAGAATTGCCAATTGTTTTGAAGGGTTACAGCAAGATTCCAGAACGTGACGAACTTTGTAAACTTTCAAGGTTAACCGGGACAGGGTCTGAACAATTTAGAACCAAGAACTATAGTCGCTTACAAAATGTCATATTTATATTATTGTTTACGATAATGTCTCTAAAAAAATTCCAATGTAATTGTGCAATGAGTGTTACATCAAAGTCATCCTACGCCCGATATTAGCAATTCTTCTATATAGTACACATTAGAGTCATAAATTCATTTAAATAATAAAAACTAAATAGAAATACTTGCAAGCTAGCTGCTCGACTGTTATGTGCCCAGTTGCCATAAATAAATGATGTATAACTTTCGTGTTTATGGACCGATCGTTTTGAAACTTGTAGAATAAATTCTAATAATATTATTTTATCCTTATGTGGATTTTCAACGTCTTTGCTTTTGACATGAGGATTTTGCTAAAAGAAAATTATAGTCCACAACTGACTCACAAAACACACTGACCTATAGTTTTTCATTGAAAAACTAGGCTAACAAAGGCAAATGAAACAAATGCAAATATTGTGTGACAAATACAATATCACGTATTGGAGCAATAATTCCGAGAAATGTATATAAACAATAAATAACACTTTGATGCGCCGCCTGGCAAGCAATTGAAGTGTTTTTCTGCTGCTGCTGCTGTAACGAACCTAGTACAAAGTTCAATCGATATCAATCGGCATTTTCATTAGGCAAATTAAATAATTTAATGCTCAGTGAGAGATTTTTCCAGCGCTTATCACAAATTTGTCATCAGCTTGTTGTAATGCGATCACAAAGAGCGCAGAGAGACTGATCTGTTTGGAGCTGGAGTTGGAGTCAGAGAGCAGCCGCCACATGCTGCTCATAATGAAGTTGAGCAGCTGAGAGATAATGATCAAAAACATCGTGGCGACGCGACGCCAAGACAATAAAAAGCCAAACCAAAGAATTGCAAGCGCCTCAGTTGCCTCAGTCAACAGCGCAGTCACAGTCGCAGTCGCGCGCTCTCTCAGCGCTGCCGCCGCTCAACTGCTCAGCTGTTCGTCAAGCAACTTTGTTGCGTCGCTATCCAATTCCAATTCCAATTCGCCTGCGCAGACGTCTTGTGAGTTGCCGGCGCATTTTCAGTTGACTTTTAGCGCTCGTCGCGGCCACAACGTACGCGGCGCGCAGTCGTACTCTCTAAACTTGACTTTGACTCTCACGCGCACGCTCTCTCCCACTCAAACAATACATACGCACATACTATTAGGTCCGTTTGTAGTTAACATACAAATATTCATTCTGTTGTTCGCCTGCAGTCTGACCGTGAAGTTTGTTCTTTTTTGCAAGTCCATAAACTGTGTGGAGTAACTGTTACTGTGCTTTGTTTTTTGTTTACATATAAGCTTAGCTTAGCTTAGCTTAACTTAGCACACTCATTACCCAAGTTCATTCACGTTTGCTAATTTCATCATCATCAACATCGCTAACTGGCTCAATTAATGTAATGCAATAACGCAAATATTGAAATCGGTGTTAAACTAATTGCGATTAACAATTAGCAAACATTACAATTATTATTTGTTTAATTTTTTGTATTTTTGTTGTTTTTCGGCTTTTCAATACTTAAACATTTCCATATATCCATTTCCGTTAAGTTTTCCCAACGCATTCGAGCGCAACAATTAATTACTGCTGCATTTGTTGAAGTTGTGTTATTGTTGCATTCGCAAATTGTTGCCAACATTTGAAATTAACTCTGATTATGATGGCTAATAATGCGCTTTTGCCAAGAAAGTGAAATTTCTCAAAACAAAAATGAAATACTTAATACAATAATTACAATAACCAATAATTATGCTAATTTTTTTAAACACTTCAACAGAGAAACGGTTTATTCGGTAACAAAAACAAAAACAAAAAAAAACCCTTAAGTGTAAACAAAAAGCAAACTGTTTAAATATTTTCACGCAAAAGTTAAACATGAAAAATATAATAATACTTATGATAAATAATGGATGCGAAATTTGTGCTTAAAGGAAAGTCCCCAAAACACAACGAAAGCTTTTAGAGAGGTATGTAAAAGCTTCTGAAAGCAAAAGCAGCAGCTGAAAAGCTACTTGAAATAAACTAGTAGTTAATTTTTAGGGAAATAATGCTATAATTTTTTATAATTTAATTTGCAGAATTCTTAAAAATATAAAAAAGCTTATAGAAATTAATAAGCTTATTAAGCAGCTTTTAATATATTTAAACTTTTAAATTAGTTCTAGCTACTAAAAGTAGTTTCGAGCTCTGTAAAATTAAAAGAATGCTTTTGGGAAGATATGTATGTAAAAGCTCCTATTTATCTTAATAAATAGAAGCACATTTAATTCAATCTACTTGCCAGCACTTTGGTCTTTAATGCAAGGCTTTCTCATTAGCACAAAAAAAAAGTTACAATTCATTCACTTCAGTTAGTATGCCTATATAATCACAATAAAATAGTGACAAGTCAAGCGATTGGTCATTTCCATTGTTGCTCCAGTGACTTCCTCTGTGGCATTTCCTTAATCTTTAGCCTACTTTGCTCTGTTGTCTACCTGCGTAACACTTCCCTGCCCGCACCACTGAAACACTCCACATGACTGTTGACTGTTTTGCTACTACTACACGTTCTTTTGCTGGGTAATGACAAACAACCTTTCACACTTTCCGTAAGAAAAGACGCCTTGTCACTCTGTAGATCATTAGGTGAAGAGAGTGCAACTCACACATTTGTGACACATTTCCATAGACACAATTCGCGAGTTCTTTTCTAAAGAGATAGACGGACGTGCGGACAGAGGGACGTTTGGACTGAAACTCTGACAAAGAGCTAAAATTTGTATGCCATTGGTAAACATTTGTCTGTGTCTAAAATTGAACTACTTTCATTTGAAGGCAGGGAATTAACATACATATGTACATTCATCTCAAGTATTTCGCTGCCCTCTCTTTCTCCCATCTCCCATCTCCCTCTCTCTTTCTTTCTTTCAAGCATTTTGATTTTTGCTGTCAAATGCAGTCGTAACCAAATAAAACGCACCATAAACATTTACCTACTTAGCTGACAGTCGTGTCAGTGCGTCAGTTGTCAGTCTTTTAGTTTGCTTTCATTCAAATATTTGCATTAATTTTTGCACAAAATTGTCATGTTGTGTTTTGAGGCGGTTAAGAGGGCTGAAGGGGGAACTTTTGCGCTTTTTAAATGCAACTCCAGCGGTCGAACAGAAAAAAAGAGGCCGCAGCAACAAAATAGTTGAAATTCGCTTGAAAGAAAAAAACAAAAACACACATTTTTTATGATTCGTTTTTGTTTTATTTTTTTTTTCGCGTTTGTGACAAGAATTTGCAAATGTCAACGAAAATTGCGCGCTTCGCATTAAAAAAGAATTCAAAAAAAAAAGGGTTGAAGAGGGGAAGAAGCTCTTCGCAAGAGGGGTTTGGGGGGGAGGTAGAGGAAATACCAAAGACCCAAATCGCAAACCAATTGAAATTGTTTTTATAAGACCAACTCCCTCCTCATATACCATCTTTCCCCACTTTTACTTGGTTTTTATTTTGGAGCATTTTGTGTTTGGCATTTTTAAAGAGTTTCAGTTTGTATGGTATCGTAACAGATCCAGATCCGATGCGATGCGATGCGATCGACTGCGGTGTGACATCAAAGTGTATAAGTATAATTTAGTTAATGAGCAAATATGCGAAAAGTTGTTCTCAGTTTGTTATCAGTTGGAAAAAATGTTCAAGATTGCTTAAAAGGCAGTATTATTATTGTGTACGACTTATTGTAATTACATTTTGCAATTAACCTTCGTTCGAACTTAAGATCTGGTTTTTGTGTAATACAATTTCAATACAATAGTATGTGACTTCCCCATTCGACTCATTGTTAATGACAACTTGGCTATTATTACAAAGCAACCAAAACAACAAAACCTTTAAAGCCATGGCCCAAACCGACACTTGTTTAAATCGAAAACGAAGCTTTTCAGACACCTGTTGACAGCTGTAATTTTTGTTGAGATACTTGTACACGTATTTCTATATCAGTTATAAATACAAATAAATTAATAATAATAATAATAACAAAAAGCAAATACGTGTAATAAACCATTTTTATTGGGCAATTGACGCAAACATATATAAACCTGGCTTTAGATAGACACAACTATAATTTTATAGAGTATTTTATGGTATTTTACACCTTAAAGGTCGGGTACTTCATAGCTATTTGTGCCTTTGATTACCTAATTGGCCACTAGTCAAGCTGCCAAAATTGATATTTATGGTGTCTGATAGCGCATGTTTTATCAGATACTTATATTTTATATAGCTAGACCGAAAGTGATGAAGACATTAGTTTGATGTCATCGCCGAAACAAGTTTTGATTTGATTTTTCCTTCTTTCTTTCTATACAACTGTATGTATCTTTTATTGTATCTAATTTTTTATTACAAGTATTTTTGTGGTGTGTGAGAGATTTGAAATCATAATGAACCTTCAGAGTGGTTTCTCCAACTAATTAGACCATAAAGCAGCCGACCTGGCTGGCCGAACTAATTCCCTCAGATAAACCACAACAAAGGTCACGCTTTAATTGATAAGAAAACACAATGCAGCTTTTGGGACCTCAAACAGACATACAGAGAGAGAGAGAAAATAAAGATTCCAGAGCTACTGTAGTTAAATGAAACACTACAAGAGTCAGTCAAATGGAAATCCCCATTGGGGAAAACAATGACAGAACCAAAACTAAGAAGAAGAAAAACAGAAAAGAAGAACTCAACTCAACTCAACTGAACCAAAATGAACTTGAAGTGCCAGCTGTGCCTCGATAAAGATCACACCCCGACTTTTGTAGAGTCACAGGTGCCCAGGTGCCCTCCTCCGAAAAGAAAACTTAAGAATCATGCTACAATTGAGTGCACTTTTCAAGGCAAAAGACTTGCCAGATACCCTGTAGGCATATATAGGTTGTTTATCATACCCTCTGCAGTGAATGCAGAGCAGCAATTTTAATAGTTTGGAACCTTTTTTTTTGTTTTTGTCGAGGCACTTAAACTGTGCAACGAAGCGTGCTCTCAGTAACTTTGACTCTAGCTCTCTTAACACTACTCATCCGCCGGTTACGCCCTTTTTCAACACTGGGCAGCTATCGGAAAGGGTATGGGAATAAGAGTAAACTCTGGAGCGAGCGTAATTAACCCATGTTTGCTGTTGTTGTTGTTGTTGTTGTTGTAGTTGTTGTTTTCCTTTTGTTATTCGCAAAACATTTAATTGTTCGATTGCCGTGCAATTAAATGTCCAATATTTGGAATACCACACAAACAAAAACAGATACAGAAACAGAAACAGAACACAATGTTAGCAAATAGTTTAAGGCAACTTCTTGTTGAACTTCTTCAATGGCCAGATCAAAGTTCTCAGCGCCGACTTTGTGCTACGGTTCTCGACATATTCAAAGCATTCCATGCTACTCCATACCATTCCATTCCACTCCATTTCAATTCATTTAACTTCACGTGGGTTATTAAAACCCATCAACATAGCAGTGTGTTGATGATCATCATCATTATCATTGCCATTATCATTATCATTTGTGGTGGCAACATAAAAAGCGATCCGCCAGTTATATAAGCTTTAGCTTTTATCTATAAAGCTTCACTAATGTCACACTTTAAGACTCTCTTCTTCACTCTTCTCTTCCACTCGCACCGAGAGTTGTCCAATTAGTTTGCTTCCGTAATTTCTTGGTATTATTTTAATTAGTTTTTTTAATTTTTATTTAAATTGCGTTCGGTCTGTGACAAGTTTTATGTGCCGCCCAGAAGATTTATTTGTTTAGCTTTTTTTTTACCACTAAAATTTGTTTGATAATGTTAAACAAACGATGAAACTATGAAACTGCCAACATAATTTATGAACAATGCATTTTTTAGATGGCATCGTAATTCCGCTGAACTACCAAATGTCTTTTTTTGGGGAAAACTCTGATTTTACTTTTGAGAAACTCGGGAAAAATATAAACAAAAGACGCAAAGCTCAACATAAATTTGTTAGAAAATGTTCTGTAATATTGCTTTGGCAAAATTGCCTCGTAAATAGCGTAGATATGTTCCCCGTCTCTCTCTCACTCTCTCGCTCTCTGTTTCTCACTTGCTCACTCACCTGCTCAGCTGAACCGAGTCAGACTATCTTACATATAATTCACAATGCGCTTAACGCGATTACCCCAGCCCTGGTGCCTGTTCTCTCTCTTTCTCTTTCTCGTTGGCCTTTGGCAATGGCAAAAATGCGTTTAAGTCAAGTCGCCGAAAGCCGCCGGGTGCGTGTGTGCAACGTGTGTGGCAGCTGCTACAAAACCTCGATAGTTACCCCCCCTTAACTCCCTTTGTGCCCACCATTCCCTCTGCTGGTAGAGTCCAGGCAGCCAAGTCGAACTGGCACTTTAGCTCGATATTTATGCAACGGCACACACTTCAGTTCTGCTTATACACTTCACCCCTCCTCTCTTACCCTAAGTATGTAGCTCTCTCTCTCTCTTTTTCATTCGCGCTCTCAGCTGCAATTTAAGCGCACATTTTTCTTGGCAACACATTTTCCTCGCCATATGCATAAGCAGTTTTTCCAGCTACCCTTTTTGGCTCCCACTTGGCTCTTGTGCGCTCATCGCATTGTTTGCAACACTTGGCGCTTGCCACATAACAACAGCAGCAGCAGTAGTTGCAACTGCAACATATGCAACAACAGCAGCGTCCGCTATGCAGCGTTGCATGACACATTAAATGCAAAACGGGCAGCGTGCAACACAAACTATAAGACAGAAAGAGCTATACAGAGTGAGAGAAAGAGAGCGGGAGCGTGAGAGGGGTAGAGAGTGAGTGTTGCAGATTGTGGGGTAAAGCAGCAATGAGCTAAAGAATTTTGTTGCCCCCGCCAAGAAGTCGGTTTAAGCAGCGGTTTCTGCCACTGTGTGTGTTGCTGCTGTCGGTTCTGATTCTCTGCCGCGTTGCTCTTATTTAATAAAAGAAATGTTCTGGAATTTTTTTAAGAAAAATACCCTGTAACCGCATATGAAGCTATAGTATATAGAGGTATATGTTGCATAAATAGTTGAGTAATAAAAACCAATATTATTTGTTAGGAGAAGGTCAGAAATATGATAAAAGGAGCTGAAGTTAGGTAGGAAACAAAATCATCGAGTTTTATAATTTTGATATAACATTTTTTACTTCTATTTTGAAATTGAGGACATTTTTGGATTCTTTAACTATTTTCTTAATATGTTTCTCTGAAAAGAAATATTTTGCTTCTTATGATGGGTTCACACTGAGTCACGGAATATTGCAATAAGTTCTTTAACTAATTATAAGCCAAAACTGAAGCATCAGAAACTGTTAAATATACATAATATAGCATTTAGATTGATATCTTCCAAATTAAGAAGCATATAGATACATAGCTTTGATAACAGTGTGAACCCATCATAAGTTTAGCAGCAAATTTAAAATATTTCAAAAATATTAGCAAAGTTTAATCAAAAAACGACTCCCTAACTATGTATTTCTGCGCTAAGCTTATAGTAGCCTCCTTTACAGGGTACACCTGAAACGACTATCAAACAGAGTTCTTGTTGCCTTTTTTTTTTTGCATAATAAACCGGCTGTTTCTGTTACTGTAGCAGCTGTTTGCTGCTCCGTATATATATTTTTCTTTTTGTTTTTTTTGGCCAGGTAAACAGTTTGGCTTATGTTGGAGGTAAGCCGAGCTGAGTTATCGCTCGGTTGTTATTTCTTGTCTTACGACAATATAATTAAACAAATGGCAAACTGTGGGATCAACGTGGATTGCCAAGGTAAAGTTGAACCAAAAAATAAAACACGTAATGCGTGGCAATCATCAAGTCTGCGGAATCATTAATCAATGACACAAAATGCATACAAATTTTGTATGAATTTCGAGCTCATTAAAGTGTATTAAGATTATGATATAAAGTCGATGATGTTTTACAAAAGAAGTATGTACAGAAGTTAGCTGCCACTCTGCCAGCCAGCCATCTATCTTCCAATTTTGAAACACTTTAAATAATTACAGATTGAGGCTTTAATAAAATAATTAAAATGAAATATGCGGCATTCTTTCGGCTGTAACTGAACAATACGCGTATTAAAAGTGTTTCGCTCCAGCTTCGCACTTGAGTAAATTGCAAAAAAGAAACCACGAAGAGTCGAGATAGACGAGACAGACAGACGGTAGTACGGACATACAGACGCACTGGCCGCAGAATGCTAGCCGTGTAGAAAAATGTGCGGGCTACCAATCTACGCATTTCAGCGTATACATACATATATAGTATATACATATATATATTTTTTTGTTATGCTTCTCATTTTATTTTTCACCTCTCGACGTTAAAGGAAGACCGACAAATAAAATGCGAGCTATGAAATGTTTTCAAGAAATCGCTGAAAATATTAATTTCAATTATTTACGTACACGCAAACGCGATAGAGATGCGATTTTCCCACGTTTGAGAATCGCCGAGAGGGGTGCTATGTATGTAAGTGGCATTTTGTGCGCTAAATGCGAGCAATTTGTTACAGGATTTCAAATACTAGAAGCGAAACACAAAACTTATGTGTTGGTGGGAAAAGGAAAAGCTAGCGAAACCTACAGTTCACACATAACTGCGCTGTGTGGGAAAACTGTTTACTGCAATTTATAATTATCAGCAATAGGTGGCGCTGCCTTGCTGTCTACGCTGCGGCAGACAACAACTTATGCAATCAGCCGTCGCATGTGTTGATGATAACAGCGGAAGTTATTAGAGCAAGTTTCGAGTTATGCGAGCAAGTTCCAAAGAACTTTGCAAAGTGTTCTTTTGCGGCATTGAAGTTCCCAGTTAACAGTTCCCAGTTTCCAGTTGCCAGTTGGCAGTTGGCAGTTCCCACTTGTCGGTCACTTTGGTTTCACTCGGCTTCTCTAATTAAAGACGACACTTTGGCATGTACTCGACCACGAGTGCACGGAGCACGGAAATGCCGCGGTTGGGTTGAAGCTTTTTGAAGAATTTTACTCTCGATCGTTTTGTTTATAAGTACCAAGAATTACTTGTACTTATATGCCCAAGCCAATTCAATTCAAGATGATTGAAGTGCCCGTCCACAGTCTGACGTAACAGTTGAATGAATAACTTTTTTTGTTGGCCAATTCTCTTAACGATTTATCCAAGTTAACCTTTGTAACCTTTCACATCACACCTCACATCGGTCGATCGCTGTGATCGCAGCGATCCCCTGAAGATTACAATTAATTCTAGCCACTTGCCACAGCGGGTTGCCCCCCCGAAAATGAAGAAATAGAAATGGAAAATCCAACTCTATACAGATTCTGCACAAATTCGGTAATAGCTAAAAGATTTAGTTATTAAAGCAATCTTAACTTAATTGCCATAAAGGTTAAAGCAGCTGAGATCGAGAAATTTTTATATGGCAGGTGTTTCATACTCATTTCCATTTTAAAAATTCCAAAACTGAAGCCTACATTAAACATCTATTAGATAAGAATCAAGACAAAGCCAACTAAATATGCAGATTTAAACGGGGCTTGAAACAACTTGCTAAATACCAAGGGGCGCCTCATGTTACACTTGGGACGTGGCAAGATTAATCGCTGCCACAACTTGTCTGAGCCAGAGCTATGAGTTTAGAGTGTAGAGTTCGTTGGGGTTCACTTAATAATAATCTTTCGCCTTTATGCCTTCCACTAATTTGATTAATTAAGCAAGCTAAATCTGTAAACTATAAATTATAAATTGATGGCGCTCAAAAGCTTTATAGTAGTACTTATAGAACTTCCTTTCTATGCGAATCTCAGTGACACATGAAAATATTAAAACATGTGTCATTTTCGCAAATACACTCACTTGAACTCATTCATAAGCCCCCTATGACGTCGCTTGAATGAATAGACTGAGTGTCCACTGTCAACTGACTCATATATGTAAATTGTACTACTCACACTTATGTTATTTATAGCTAGTGTCCAATCGATGATTGAATTTTTATTTCGACTCGTCTTATCGATCAAACACTGAGTAATACATGCTTTAAAATGCTGACGAAAACTAAAGAGAGACACACACACTCTCTTCAAGGTTTCTGTCTGAAGATCGGCAAACATTTCTAGGTCTAGAAACCGTACGTTTGTACGTACGTTCGTACGGCTTACATACACAAGTTCCGTCATTCAGTAATGCCCTTGTGGATCTCTACGGGGGCTCTACATTCATTACATTACATTGAGTTTATTCTTTTAATTTTTTTGCCAACTCTTTGCTTGCCACTTTTTTTGTGTAATTTCTTCTTTTTTTTGTTTTGTTTTCGAAATTTCTGCAAATGTGGCTTGAACTGTACAGACATGTTCTTTTGGCCCAACAAATTTGCAAAAGTTCATTAACATTTTTCGCTCAAAACAAAAAAACAAAAAAAAAGAACCACACAGCGATTTTTATGCTTTTTTTTGGGCTTAATTAAAAATGCAAACTTTTACATAAACGTATAGAGCATATTTGCGATGATATGTGGGCGTTTTCCATTTCCATTTCTCTGTTTATCTATTTCGATTTGACGAAATCTAATTTCAATTAAAACCAAAACTTAATCGCACTTTATAAACTTGATTTGTTGGCTATAAAGTAAACGAATTTCTGGCATAAATTAGCTGCCAGAGTTCAGCTTGGGTTCAAATATCCGTTGGACTCCCCCCCGCAAATGATTGACCCCAATGCAAAAATCTGTCAACCTTTTCTATTCTCCGCTTTATTGGCGAAACTTTCGCTTTTAAAAAACCCAAAAAAAAATATAAACAGAAAAACAAACTATAATAAACCCTTTGTTTGTCTTAATCTTTGCATCTTTTCTGGTATTATTATAACTACTTATTATTATTGTTATTATTATTAGAGACATTTTGTCAACTTGGCTGGAGACCACAACAATAATTTATCGTTGCGGTTTTTAATTGCTCTCGACCAGAGATTGGGCTATACGTAAGATTTTGTAGAGGGGGCTTAGCTCAGATATTTTTTTATACCCTCTGAGGGGTATAATGGGTTTGTCAGAAGTATGTAACAGGCAGAAGGAGGCGTTTCCGACCCCATAAAGTATATATATTCTTGATCAGCATCAACAGCCGAGTCGATATAGCCATGTCCGTCTGTCCGTCTGTCCGTCTGTCTGTCTGTCTGTCTGTGCGTCTGTGCGTCTGTCCGTATGAACAAACAGATCTCAGAGATGGTAAGAGCTACAAGTTCAAACTTGGTCAGTATCGATCACATATTTAGTCAGTCAATACAAGTTTGTTTCCTTTTTTTGATGCCACGCCCCATTCGCCCACAATTAGCGAAAAACCAGACATACCTCGTAAAAAATACATGTTTTTGGCGAATATCTCGGTAACTATAACACCTAGGGTCACCAATTTTGGCACGCAGGTTGCAATGTAAAGACAATGCCATCAAAATTTTTTGGATGCCACGCCTCCTTCGCCCACAAAAAGCACAACTTCTTTGTAACTTTGCATGCCTGCGATTCACTTATTTCTTATCTTATAATTTTGTAACTTGGAATATATCAGCAGACAAAGAATATCAAACGATTGTGAAAATTTCATAAAAATCGGACTATAAATAAAAAAGTTTTTCCTACAACGAAAATCGATACTTTCAAGCAAGGCATAGCCACGTGCATTGCACTGAGCTGTGCACACAAGCAACGAAAACGAATAACGTGCGAGCGAGATAGACATACAAATATGTGTGAATGTTAAGTTTTTGCAGCAGCTACTCCAATTTGAACTCATATAATTGGAAACGAAGCTCAGAGGGTATTACCCGGTCGGCATGCCCGACTGACAATTTCTTTCTTGTTTTTTTTTTGGGTTTTACGCATAATGGAAACTGTTTCGCATCGCTATTTTGGGCGAAAGTTTTCGTAGATTTGAGTTTCGTTTTCAACTCACGAATAATTATAGTGTTTAGTCTAATACCGTCTTTATATTTGGCTAATAGCCGAAATGTTTGGAAATTGTTTTTTAAAATATTATTTTCTTCATTCTTTTGACCACATTTCCGCACACAGATTACGACTCCAATTCGTATTACCTCTGAGAAAAATAAAAAAAACAACATCATGGAACTAAAACTATAATAACCTTTCCACTTTTGTATTAAACTGTTGGCTTTTAATATATGTTTAAGTATGTCTTAATCCCCCCAAATCGATCTAGCTATTTGTAATAATATATTTAGCATAGTAGACAACTAAATTGTTAAACTATTAAGCTTACTTGGCTAAAACATAACAATGAAATGACTTTTAAAATTATTTAATATTTGTTTACTTGTATTTATACAAATGCAAACTCTTTCTAAAATTTTCTCAAAATTTTTCGAATCATAATTAATTTCTTTTGGATTATTGTAATGATATCAGTAAATATTTCAATATTTTCACTGTTTTAATTTGAATACATAGTTTATAAATCTACCTTTCGTTTGTCTATAAATTTTTCTATAATTTTTCTGTGTACAAATCTTTAGTTACGATCGATTTGATTGAACTATGAACCCAGTTTCAACCCACATTTGACACATTTATTTGTTATTCCACTTGTTTGCTCCTTTTGTTTGTTGCTAACCAAAATCCTTTGCCTTTTCTTTCCCTACCTTTTACAGATCTTGGTACCCTAAACAACCACAACACCAACAACAACAACAACAGCACAATCATCAATACAACAACAGCAGCAGCAACAGCAGCAGCAGTTAATAGCAAAAAGAGCTTTTTGGCCACAACAACGACAACCACAACGACAAAGACTTTGAATCCAAACTCAAATCCAACGCCAAGTTTGCAGCTGAAGCACAACAACAAAATGGAGCTGCTGAGCAGCCCAACAGCAACAACAGCAGCAACAATAAAGACAGCAACAACAGCAGCAGCAGCAACAGGTGGTGTGCAACATCAGACAACAAAGCAGCTGCTGGTGCAGGATTACCTTAATTACGCCTCGCCGCCAACCTATTCCCGTCTGCCGCCCGATGGCCATGAGTTTCCGCCAAACTTCAGTGAGCCACTGATAATGCATCCCTCGCAGTCCGCCACGCATCCCTTGCTCCTCAAGGCGGGCAACAAAACGGAGCTCAGCTTCGAGCACAACAACAACAACAAATTGGCGGATGCAGCACCGCCATTGCCCAAAACAGGACCACCGCCAACGGTGCCCAGGAAGGTTTATCGCCAGGATTTGGTCATCAATGTGGAGGATGCACGGCATGCATCGCGTGCGCTGGACGCAACCAGCGTGACAGCGCCATCTAGTGCTCGTGATTACAAACGTTCCTCGAGCGTCAATGCGCCGCGTAAGCCAAGCGATTGGCGCAAGGACGAAAAGTCGGAGAAATCGGTGCGTGACAAGATCGCCATGTTCTCCTCGAGCAGTGATCTGGACACCATTGCACCGCCCACACCCGTCTCCGCCTCCACCTCCACCTCGAGCTTCTGCCGCAAACCTCTCAACATGAGCAGCGAGAATCTGCTGGAAGCTGCCTCCTCCACACCACCGCCATCGCTGAAGACACGTGCGATGAGCGTGGAGAATCTGAATGATGTGCAGCGTCAGTATCAGTTAGCCAAGCAGTTGCCACAGTTGCATGTGGCAGATTCCATGTACTCGCTGCATACACTCAGCACACCCACTAGCAACTACAGCAACTACGCCTCGCTGCCGCGTCGCAGTCACGGCATCAACTCCGGCTACGCCTCGGCCTCGGCCGTGGAGCGTCGCATCAGTTTCTCCGGTGAGGGAGATGCGGCCACACGAAAGGCGGCCATTACCAACATACTGGAGCAGCGGCGTCGCAGTCTGTCCAAGCTGCGTGGTCTAGTCATTCCGGAGAGACCGCAGCTGCTGGAACCCATACTCGATTTGCCGGAGATCAAGAGCCAGGTAAAGGCGGCCAGCGGTGAGGACTCCACAGACAGTGGACTGGGCGAGACACGCCCACTCAGACACACCATTAGCCAGAACAACAACTCCAACGCCAACAACAACAACAACATTAGTAGCTACAGAAGCATCTTCACCACTTCGGCTCAACGTCGTCCCTTGGAGTCGCAGCTGTCACAGCCGCCAGCAAAACCGCCACGTACATCGCTAGCCACCAGCACTACTCCGACTACGCCCAGCCGCCCCAATCTTGCCCCGGCCCAGCAACAGTTTCTGGCCGATCAGGAGAGCGACACGGACTCCGTGTTCTCCAGCACGGCTCGTGTGCCGACGCCGCCGGAGAAATTCGCCTTGACGCGCACCCTCAGCTCGGAGACGAACACATCGATAGCCAGCTCCAACACCTCCACACTGACGTCGGGCTCCTCGGCGGGTTCCCAGGCCAGCTGCAGTTCGCTGGGCAGCACTCCCACCGTCGATCTGACCCGACGTGTGCTCAAGTGTCAGCTGAACGGCTCTGGCAGTGGCAACGGCAGTGAGTTGTCCTTGGGCAATCGGAAGAGCATACTGGCGTCGGCCAAGTGCCGCAGCGCCAAGAGTCGTGGCCAGGACAATAATATCGATAACGATAACGATAGCACCGATGGCGAGGCGTGTGTACTAAACGGTCGTCGTCTCAAGTCGAGCTACAAGTCGCAGCAGCAGCAACAACAGCAGCAGCAGCAACAGCTGCTGCAGCATCATCAATTGCAGGTCAAACAGTTGGTGGTGGACAAGCTGATCAATGTGGCTGCCTATGTGGAGCAGACCTCCGATACGGATGACAGCAGCCGGAGATCAGATACGCCGGCCAAGATCAGTGCCATGTTCATTGATGAGGAGCGCAAGGCGAGCTTCAAGGCGGATCCCACGCAGCGGGCCAAGCTGCAATTGGTTCAGGCCAAGCCAGTGATCAGTCCCTTGGCTCAACGCACACAAACCCCAAAGTTGGCCAACAACAGCAACAGCCACAACAAGTCCCAAACCACCGCCGAGTTGCGTGAGAAATTCGAACGCAGCGCTGCAGCTGCTGCTGCTTCTGCTGCTGTACCATCACCAGCTGTGCACAAGGCACTTGCCACAGTTGTCGTTGCCACAAAGCCGCATCATGAGCGCTTCAGTTCGCTGGATTCCCTAGCTTCAAGCTCATCGGGCGTCAGCTCTACCACACAGAATGTGAGCACCACACAGGAGACGGCTACGGAATTTGGTAGCTTCTCTTCGCTGGGCAGCAATCAGAGTCTGATAACCGCACAGGATGTGCAACAGATTGTGGAGGAGGCAGATCCGCCACTAAAGACACCCGAGGCATTCATCATTGTGCTGCAGCGGGATACGCCAGAGAGCAGCATTGGCATCACACTAGCCGGTGGCTCCGACTACGAGGCTAAGGAGATAACCGTAAGGCACAAGGAACTTGGCATTGTTATTGGCTATTAAATTTATATCTCCCACTTTTCCCTCTCTCTTTGTAGATCCACAAGATACTGAGCAACACGCCAGCTGCCAAGGACGGTCGCTTGAAGAAGGGAGACCGCATTTTGGCTGTCAATGGCATGAGCATGCGGGGCTTAACCCATCGGGAATCTATTAGTGTGCTTAAGGTGAGTCTTAGATCAGGAATACACAGGGGAACTAACAATGCTATGAGCTTTCCTTAAGCCTTTTAGTAGCTTTTCCTATTGTGAAACTAGATTGAGCTTTAATACCACTCTAAATTCTATCTTTCTCCCTTTTAGACACCCCGTCCTGAAGTGGTGCTCGTTGTCACCCGCTCCGAGTCGCTGATCATCAAACCGCTGAACAAGAAACGCTCCTCGCTCGGTTCACTCAGTTCGCTGAATGAGAAGCCCACGGAGTTGGATTACGAACGCAAGCGCAATTACCACAAGGCTTCGCGTAGCTTGGATCTGGATCTGGACATAGTGTCCAATGAGGCAGGTGGTGCACAGACAGTGCCCAGCACACCGAGTACACCCAGCACGGGCACCAACAGTCCCCAGCAGCCGGCCAGTCTGCTGGACGAGGGCAACAGCCTGGATGCGGAGGCCACCATTGCGGGCATTCGGGCAAGACGACAACTCTCCCGCGGAGATGCCGCCAAGCTGAGCACCAGTGAGCTGCTGGAACGTGCGGCAGAGGCACGTCATGCCATTGCCGCTGAGATACGTGCTCAGGGTAAGTTTGGAGACTTTTGAGAAATACTGATCAACGTATAATTGAAATTTCCATGTTCTAGCTGAGGATGCGGCTTTGGGCGGCGGTGCACGTTGTGTGGAAATTGTCAAGGATAGCTGTGGACTGGGCTTCTCCATTGAGGGAGGCTTTGACTCGCCACTGGGCAATCGCCCGCTGATTGTCAAGAAGGTTTTCATGGGTAAGTGGAAAATATCTTAAGCCCCGAAAAGGAATACCTTTTAATACCGTTCTTTTCTTCATAGGCGGTGCCGCCCAGAAGACCAATCAGGTGCGAAATGGTGATGAGATCCTCAGCATCAATGGTGCATCCACGGCACGAATGACGCGAGTCGATGCCTGGAACTACATGAAGCAATTGCCACTGGGTCCCGTCAAGATTTCATTTGCCTAAATCTAATGATGATCATATTTTGATGTTAATGAAGTTAATGCTGATATATAGAATGCGCCACAATTTGTTAGATTTAAGCTAAGGAAAAGAGTTTTTTTGTTTCTGCATTTAGAAAACGATCTATATACAAGTTTTTATCGTAATCGTAAAACGTATTTGTAATCAACTTACATAAATATTTAAATAATTTAAAGTGCAATTGCTTAAAAAACTTTTATTATTTGATGCGGTCGCATTAACCACCGCCCTATTAACTTATATATATATATATATATATACACCCATACATATATATCAAGGATTGTACATAAATATTCTTATATCTTAACTAATTTACTTTATTTAAAACTTACAAAAAAAAAAAACAGAGAAATGAAATTCAAATTTCCTTATTGGTATACAATTTCTAAATACCTATATATCCAAAATACAAAAAAAAAGAAATTAAAAAAAAAACGACTAAAACAAAATACAACAATAATATTTGATGCATTTTATGCCATAAATTATGCGGGAAAATATATATAAAAAAATATATATTATTCTAAATACTTATTACTTATATTATTTAAACCACAACAAAATCAATGTTTACGTTTACAAAAGTATTTGCTAAAAATATTATATATATGCTATATTAATACATGTATGTTTGATACTTGCATAATAAACAAATTATACAATATTACAAAATAAACCAAAGTTGAGTTTTAAATGTTTTAGGTAAGAGGGGAAACATCAAGTTCCTAAAACAATTATTCGGATGACACTTATAACTTAGTTTGATATGTCAAATTTACAAATCTGCTCAATTAAGATTAAGTGCGGAAAGTGCACGGCTCGGGCTCCCTTAAAAGAGTTTTATATTTATGTAATTTAAAATTTAAACTAAGATAAAAATAGGTAAATTTTAGTGCGGCTTGAAATTTGTATAATAATTTAAATTGATTCTGCATTTAAATTACAATTTTTTGTAAACTTTGATTAATTTTTCAAAATTTTTATACCTACTCCTAGACATATTTTTGACCGTTTGTAAATGCTGAAATTTAAACAAAATTTAATCAATTTTGATTCGATTTGCAGTTTTTACAAAGTTTGGCGTCTAAAATGCATTTAAATTTATTTAATTTCCGAAGTTTCATTTCTTGTCAAAACTTCCATACCTACTCCTTTACATGTTTTTGAATATTTAAAACTTGTTGTTTTCCTTTTTTAATTTAGCCAACCATTTAAATTTAGATAAGATGAGTTGTTTTTAAACAAGCAGTGATGCTTAGTATTTTCTGAATGATTTTAGAAAAATAATGAAAGGTTGCTTAAATTGATAATCGATATAATCGATATCGGAAGCAACATTGTAGACAGTAGCGTTGTGACAGCCTGATTATCTGTCACTTATCTGTCACAGTAAAATTCTTCTTCATACTGAAACGGCTCGTTTGTTCAATTGCTAATTTTTCTATTAAGGTAATTATACAATTTTTATCGTTTTTTTCCCGAATTTTCTGCATGTTAAAAATATGTCTAGGCTTTTTTTGGTTGGAAAAAGCTATATATAAGTCCTTTAAAAATTTAGTTCGCTATTTACCGAGGGCTTTTTAACTGCACTATTGATTTGTCAGAGGACGTCAGAATTGTCTCTTTAGTTACCGAGTTATCCCGGATTTCAACTGCTGGTGCGAAATTATAGATTTTTATACACAGCCTAAAAGTATGCAATGCTAAAAAAGTTTCAATTCAGACCAAGTCATAAACATAGTAACCAATTCCCAATTTAAATAAACACACAAGTTTATAAAGAAAATGGGTTTAAAAAAAGTCATGGGTTTAATGCTGCTTTCCGATGTTTTATTTTAATATAAAAAATATGTATCTCCATAGATCTAAGCCGTGCCTTTCATTCAAAAAGTGGCTCGCATATTGTCATATACCAATTCGCACTCGGTATATTACGGCTTGACTTGAACTCAATCAAGCCGTGTTGTTGCTCAAAATCATACATACTATAGTTACACATGTAGGTTGAATATATGTCTAGCGTAAATACTACTTCCAACATCATAACGTCTTAAGGGTTAAGTGGTAAATGAAAGTGCTGTACATGGTAAATTCGATAAATTCGAAGAGATGAACACAGCAGCTGCGATTTGCTGTGGCCACTGTCTTTGGGCAATGGTTGGAACTGTGCAGTTCCACTTAAAGATCTTTGGCAGGTCGCGGAGCCAACTTGGGCAGCTGCAGGGCTCCCGTGCGGGCCAACAGACCCAGGTGCTGCAGGGATGTGGGCGATGGTGTTGCTGTCATCTGTCCATTGACTGGTGGTTGATTTGATTGATTGTTGGCCCGCCCGCGTTCATCGAATATCTCACCCAAGAGGTCATAAACACGTCGCTTAAAATACAGTTTCTCGTGGAAAGTCATGTGATTCATTTCCGGGCGCAGACCCTGCAGGAATGCATCATCAAAGTCCGTAATCGATGGCTTAGCCACAGCCATGGCATCTGCAACAGGCTGCTGCACAAAATGAAAGAGAGAGAGAGCAGGTTAGTTTGTGGCATGCTGCATGCTGCACAATTATATAGTGGCTTACCTCAAGCGTTGGTGGCGCCACTTGGACGACCAGGCGTCGTCGCTTTTTGGGCGGAATGGGGCAGGCACGTGAACAGGAATTGGCAACAGGCAGCACTGTGCTTGGTTTCTGTTCCTCCTCGTCACTCGGTGAGGCCAACTCCGATTCGGGTTTCTCTTTCGTCTGACTGTCTGACACGGACACCGACACACTCTGCGCATGCCCCTGAGTCACCCACTCGGAGCTATCGCTGCTGTGCTCGTTCTCATTCTCGTTCTCCTCCTGCTCATCGCTGCTGAGCGAGTGCTTTATGTGTACCAATGCCCCCGGGTGCCCCTCATCATCGTTATCATCATAGTCGTCGTCGTTATCGTCACCTTTGCGTATGCTGTCACGAGAACGTCGACCCTTCACAGGCACCGGTACGCCCGGAGTTATGTGTTTCTTCAAGAACTCTAATTCCTCGCTCAGGTAATACGGTTTAATGCGATTCGATCCACGTTGCACATTTATGGATCTCGCAAAGCTGGTGCGTATGTTCCGGAAACGTTCCTTGCAGCTGTCAACTGAAGAGAAATGCAAATTGTTATATCTCTAGAGAAAGCGAGAGAGAGAGAATTGTTGTGGAACTCACCATCATCGTTCATCTCCCGTGAGATGTCCTCCCAGGCGCGTTCCACATGCGACTTTCGCATGTACGAGGGATGCGAGCGATCGTACATGCAGGGATGCTTTTCGACGAGACGACAGATCTTGGCATTGATCGCATGCAGTTCCGGTGTTATTGTTTTTGTAAACGATGCTGCCACTATGAATCTGCTCATGTTCAATTTGTTATTGTTGTTGTTGTTGTTGTTAATGCTGCCTGTACTCCGACGGGTGTTCATTGTTGCTAAAAAAAATTAAAAAAAACAAAAGCAGTTTAGTTGTTAACTGCGCAGCAACAGACGAAAGTAAAACTACAACTTCGCTGCGTCCGTGTTTCCACAGCAACTGCCGACGCGCGCTCTCTCTCTCTTCTCTCGTCACACAAACAACAAGAGACGAACGCAGGCCAAAACAAACGGTTGCGCGCACAGGTGACAAGAGTAACGAATGCTGTTTGCTGCCTGTGCAGACAATCAAAACGTTTCAGACATTTCGTTCGCCTGTAGGGCGCAACAGCTGTTTGGCGCGTTTTCCATGCAAATGCCAGCAACAACAATTACGATTATTTGCCCGTTCTGTACAATGAACGAGTGCACTTCACTTTACTTTACTTACCTGCAATTTGTTATACCAGTTTTGTTTTGCACTGTATTTTCTTTTCTATTCGCCGTCGTTTTTGGTGTTGCTGTTGCTACTGCTGCTGCTGCTGTTGCTGCTGCTGTCGTTGTGCTGCTGTTGTTGATGCTGCTGCTGCTGTTGCGGTGAAATTGCTGTTGTTGAGTTTTTGTTCACACGCACACTCTTGCAATTTATTTAGGTTTCACTCTCGCGCTCTCTCGCCTTGCGTTCGATTTATCTCTCTCTCTCTCTGTCTCTCTCTATTTTGACAGCACTCGCAGCCGGTGTTGTGTTGCTGTTGGAAAAAGCAATGATAACAAATTAAGAATGCGACAACAATTGCAATGCCAACGTTAATTTCTCAACAATTATTTGCGTGTACTCATTAGGTTTTAAACTCAATTTGAATCACAGTGTATTTACATACATCAGCTACACTTGCATGCATTCCTTCTCATACATACATTGTTATTGTCATAAACAACTCTGTGCCGGCAACTAAACTGAAGAACAAAAACACTCTTAACACATGGGCGTCGTAGGATAAACTTCACAATGCCAAGGGGCTCTCAACTGCTATGGCAAACAACCCTCGACTCGTTGGCAAAACTAAGGCACTGTCACTGCTCAAACACTCTACTCACAGCGACAACTGTCGCTCCCAGAGAGCGAACGAGAGAGCGTCACAGCGTTGCCAGCTGTAAAAGAAACACCAGCAGCAACAGCAACGAGTTGGTGAAAAAATGGCAACTGACAACGATAATTGATCGGTTGCAGTTGATTGTTAAAAATAAAGTGTTGCTGGAACCCTGGTTTTTTGCAACTTGTTAAAAACACTTAAAACACTATTAAATCTATGAAACTTAAACAGGTTATAGTAACAGCTAAAGCAGACTATTTAGCATGTAGAGCAATTTCTATGAAAAGCTTAAGCATTCATTAGATAATGTATGCAAAGTGAAGCTTTGCTGCAGTATTTTATCGCCAGCAACAAATCATTTCTGCAACCCTCTACAGCTTGACCTGCCAATTCAGTTTGTATCACCAACACCAACACCAACACCAATGTTGGTGTAAATGTCTCTCAGAGAACGCCAGTGTACTCTCTCTCAGTCCGCAAGCACACCAATATGTATGTGTGTGTGTGTCGTACTCGCAGCTGTCTCAGTTCAGTTTTGCTTTAGCGACGCATGTTGCTGTCGTGCAAGTTTCTCGCCAGTTTTCGTGAATTGAAGTGAAATTAAAATCAAATTTAGCTAAAGCGCTCGTTGGTGTTTGTGTCAAGTGGCTAAGAAATGTCAGTGCACGAATTTACGAAATCTCCGGCATTTAAAGCGAATGTGAAACTGTGCAGCGCTATTGAGAAACATAGAATTTTATATGATCCCAATCATGAATATCATAGGAAAAGATTGCCAATGGAGAATTCTTGGGGCATGGTCGCCTCAGAGACGGGAATGTCGGGTAAGTGTAGTGTTGCAAAGCGAGGCGTGCGCATTCGCGCCTATCGTTATCGCATATCGATTGTAATTGCTGCTGCAAACGAGTTGGCAGCCTGTTCTCAGTGCTGGTAATTGACGTTGATTTTGCGTTTGAATTCGCTTTAACGAATTATTTCAAAATCATTCTGCGTTAATCAAATAATTATGGCAATGATAATCGTTTTAATGCGGAAACTTTAACGCTTATGTTATTTATTTTCTTGTTATTGAAATATAAAAGCATAAAAAGATAATGTATAAATATTTAAAAATTACAATACGAGTATATTTAATAAAAGCTTTAATTGACATAGAATCAAATTACTCTTAAGTATTATATTAATTATATGCATTCAATTGGTACATTTATAATGTCTACTTCATAAATTCTTGAGTAAAATCAGTACTGTATATGCACCATATTATAAATTCCGGTTATATTTAAAAACAATTTTAGAATACCTGGTTGCAGTCAGCAATTTAAAATTTATCAAATCAAAGTACAGTGACCCCCCTGTACAGTGAACACCCAAATTAGTGTGTTTTCTAACTAATGTTGTTAATAATTTACAAAAAAAATTTTGTTTGCTGCTTTATCAAAGAAAACGAGTTTTTGAGGCACTAATTTGAGTCTTGACCCAGAGAGCACTGTAATTGCAAAATTTAATTATTTTTGAAAAAAATTAAATCATTTTTTCTAAAATCATACGTAGAAGGCTCTAGTGCTGTTTTACCACGTACCTAGGGCATAATATGGTTGTTAAAAAATATATATTGGAAAGGAGATGGATTGTCAATTACGATTTTAAGTTAAAAAAACAAAAAAGGAGATGTTGTTAGTTACTTATTTTACTTTTTGGATAAAACATATAAATAAATATCAGTCAGTAAGGCTATCGCGATGCTACTAGAGCTTATAGGAGATTTATAAAAATGTATACAAAAATGTATATATGTATTTATAAACTGGGAAAGCAAAAAGCTTTTTACATTAAACACTTAATTCAGCCGATATTTTTGATGATGTAGTTGTCTTATTCTAAGCATTCAAAACAAAATTATGTTATACGCATTAAAAAAGGTTTTGCAACTAAAAACATTTATTTGCGATTTCATTCATAGACAGTTGTAAAATTGCAAACAAAGTTATTCTGCATATATAGAACGATACGAACTACAAAATTTATGAGTTTTGTAAAGGTGTGCCAAAAGACAAAATATTGTTTAACTAAAATCATAATAAATTCTATCATATAGCGAGCATAGCTGTTTGATATAGTTCTTCGATTTTGACTTATTTTTGGCGATAGTATACAAAATACTGTGTTTGTTTGAGAGACAAACTTATTAGGCTACTGTACTTATTTTTGAAATACCCATCCTACAAATGAATCCTCATTTTAAGCAGTCGTAAAATTGAATACATTTGGGTGACTTAGTCACCGAATGACAGGGTAGGCCAGCTTTGCGGTATTATGTCTGTTAACAAGCATGACCTTGATGACAATTTCGGGATATTGCTTAGGCAATTTGACCGCATGTTTTTACATTTATGACGCCTCTTCAGTTGGGATTAGTACAAGGATATTATGATCACCAGATTTTTTCGGTTAGCCCAAAGTCTGTTTGCGACATCTGTTTGGTCAGTTAAGTTTCCAGCCCAATAAAAGTCTCAGGTACATAAACAAAACACTCTCACCCTCCCCTTCACCCTTAAATTTAACTGTACACACAACAGCATTTTAAGTGCATTTCTTTTCTACCTATGCGAATAGTTCTTGCAGCCATTTCGCCTCTAATGTAAGTACCTATATTTGTCTCTTTCTTTCTCACGCGTCTACAGTGGAGAAGTGTAAACGACGCTGGCGTCAAATCCGCAACGATTACATTCGCTGGATGATCGCGGACGATCAACGGCAATTTAAAGGACTGAAGAAACCAGCCTTATTTTTTTTGACCGATGAGGTGAAGTTTTTGAATCCATACCTGTCCCATCTTGACCTTAGTGATCGCGAAAAGGAATCGTCTGAACGAGAGCGAGACAGCAAGAGTAAAAGTAAAGAGCCAGAGCCGTCTGAAGAAACCTATAAAGACGAAGATTTTGACAACCCAGAAGCAGTCCATGATCAATCTTTGTCAATTCTAAAGCAATCAGCAAAAACGCAGTTGGAAAGTGAAAAAGATAACTCAAAGAAATATATTGAAGAAGACAAGTCAATGGATGAAGATACATCAAGGAAACCCTACAAATTGAAGGAGAAAGTGACAAGTGAAAAAGAAGCAGACAAAGTGAAGGAACAGAAAGAAGTGCAAGAGCATAGCGGCAAGGAGCCGGAGAAGAACAGCTCCCGCCCAAAGGAAAAAGAAATCTCAGAGGATCTTGACTTGGGCGCTAGCAAGGAAAGCGAACAGAGTGCTGCTACTACCAGTAAAAAGAAGCCTGAGTTTTTCGTCAAACAGAGCAACAAGGACTCACCGAATTGTCTCATTATTGGCAAGAAGCCCACAGAGAATTCGCCAGCTGTCGCCTCTGCCGTTTCTTTCGCACTAATGGCCGACGATTATCCTGATGAGACGGAAAGTCTCGGCGGCGGTCGGCGTCTCCGTCGTGGAGGCGGTCGCATTAAACAGTTGCCCATCCAGAAATCGGCATCGGAACAACGTCTTACACGACTCCAGCGACGCAAGTCGATGACCGTTGCGGCTGCCAACAGTCTCCGGAGCTCCACATCTCCGGTGAAAATGACACAAGTGCCCAGGGTTGCATTGGCCGCCAAACCAGCAGCAAAGAGTCCAAAACCGACAACGTCGAAAGCCACCCCTACATCTTCCAGGGATGATATCTTTCCACGTCCGCGTGCCACAGTTCCCGTGTCTCAGCAAGTGGTCCTAGCACGTCGTCCTGGTGCTGCTGCTCCTATACCTACCATTCCGCCACTATCGCAGCAGCAGCAGCAGGCACAGACATTGCCAGTGCGTCAACACAATGGGGTAGGTCGTCCACCAGGTCCAGCTCGAGTGGCGGCGGTTCCCACAATTGGCAGCCGTCCCTTTATAGTACCCTTGACACCCGCTCCACGGCCCCCAGGCGCAGCATCCTTGACATCCGTGCCACGACCCACAGCCGCCGCCGCATCCTTGGAACCTAAGAAGGTGCCAACTGTTCCTGTTCCTGTTTCTGTTCCTTCTACATCATCTTCTTCCCCTCCCCTGCAACGTTTGGTGTCATCGACCAACACCTTGGTCATCAGCACCACCAGCTGCCCCGTAAATAGCCAGAATTCCGGCACAGTCAGCACCTCCAGCTCTAGTTCGGGGACCATTACGACTGCCATTATCGCCTCCCCGGTGGTGAGCACAGCCCCATCGACCATTACGACCGTTGTGAAGCACAACGAACGATCCACACAGACAGAGACCCAGGATGCCTTTTCGGATGATCACTTTCTGGACATGCTGCGTCCCCAGATGAAGGAGATGAATCCACGACAGAAGATGCACTTCAAGCAGAAGATCTTTCAGGCCTTGATGGAGACTTTCGATGATGCCACCGACTTTCCCAACAGCGGAGAAGTTCAACATTTCAACATCAATACGCCATCAGGCTTTGAGCACGTATCCGATCCAGAGTTGCGTCTCATCCGGGAACTGGTTAGCCTGGTAAGCGCTGCAAAACACACTTCCTTCGGTTTTGCCCCAACGGCAGCAGCTTCTGCCAAAGTCGTGACTCCTTTGCGACAGACCATCAACAAGGCCACACAGCGATTGTATAGACAATCTCCGGGTGGAACTCCAGTTGCCGCTGTGTCACCAGGTGACGAGGAGAAGAAGCGTTACCGCATACTCCCAAAAACCAACAACACCAATAACAACAACAACAAGCCACTTCCCGGTAGCTATGCCTATCCATCCCACTTGGTAGCCGCTCGCAAGGATAGCATCGATAGCAACGGCAGCAATCGGTTACCTCCTGGTCGTGTTACTTTTGTCGTGCCCGGCACCAGTCCCAATTCCAAGACTCAACGCATTGTGGATCCCCTAACAAACTTGTTTGCTGCTGGCTCCGGAGCTGCAGCAGCTGCTCAGAAGTCGTCTCCAGGTGTGACAGGCACCCCAAGTCTCGCCAAGGAGCCTCTGCTGGTGCGTCAGATGGGCAGACGCTATTCGGTCTGCGGCAGCAGTGGACCCATCATAAATCCCGGCCAGTCCTTCACCCCGGGCGCCGTTGTCATTTCCTCGGGCACCGCTGCTTCAGCGGCTAGCGCCGCCGCTCTTGAAAATCTACTTAAACGCCGCATCATGAATCCTTCGCAATCCTTGGCGCCGCCTCAGCAACGACCACGCTACTCACATAGTCCACAGGCTCAAGCTGCGGCCGGCATCGCAGCCATTTCGCCCGGTAGCAGTCTCCTGGTGCGTCGTGCCATCGCTGGTGCTGGCGCCCAAAAGCAACTGTCACCGCCTGGCGGTGGTTCGGTGCCACAGAAGACACCGCAGATTGCTAGCATTCAGGGTGGTGGATCCTACAATGCCTACGCCACGTCCAGTCCCGGCAGTTCATCCGCCTCAACAACGCCTTTGAAGCGGGGCATGGTCTTTGCCAATGTCAAGGACAACTCACAGCAAAAGTCCACGGTTGCTCCGGTACGTCCTGGCGCCTCTAAAGTAACCAAATCTCAGCAAGGCAAATCGCCTACGACTCCCAATGTCTGCAATCTTCTGGGTGAATCTAGCGCTCAAAACCCCGTTGAGGCTTCAGCAAAAGCCACTCCCGTAGCCCAAAGTCAGGCTCAATCCCAGCCGGACAGCTCGACTGCAGACAAGGATCAGGATCGCTCCGAAATGGCGGGCATCATTGCCGCCGATTACTTTGACATGAGTCGCCTCAAGCGCGAACCCCATGACAGCATCGACGATGATATTCTGGGCATGTAGTCCCGTTAAGAACAAATATTAAAAAGTATTCCTAACTCCTTGAAATTTCATAAAAATATATAAAATTTTTGTTTATATTAAGGTATAATTACCTTTTTGAAATTTTATCAAATCAAATGAATACAAATTATTTTTTTTCAATTAAATATTATAAATACACAAACACACAAATATATACATATTAATGTTAAAGTTCTATAAAAATGTTTAATCGGCTTTGAATATTGATTAACCTGCGTCATTGAAGGCAGCAGAATTTATGCTTAGTTTTTAAGAGTTTTCCCAATATTATTCAAATAAAAATAAATAACACAAACTTGCCTATAAAAGAAAATTTATTGGGTTTGTGGGATTTTGTTGGATTTAGTAGACGACTAAAAAATACCCTGAAGATAACACAAGGAGTATTTTGGTAAGTATAAACACTTTTGGAAAATCCTTAAGAGAATCCTTAGTAATAAATATCTAGTTTTGAAATCCCTGTTGCTAGAAATGAGGGTTGCAGCAGGTAGTTTACAGCTTCGTTTCTAAAAAGAATTTCCCGCATAGTCTTAAAGAGAAGAAAGCGTCATATCTCTTGATTTTCAACCCCCTTCAAATTGTATTACTTATCACTTTAAAAACTAATTATTTATTGTACAAAACAACTGTGAAGAATGAACCAAACATGCGATAGAATTTATATTTTTATAGTATAGTATAGGGAGAAACTCTTATCTTAAAGAGCACTCGTCGATGGCTTGTAAATTAATTGATAATTGATAAGACTAGACGCAAATCGAAGGGGCCTTTAAAAACAAAGTGCCAGCGAGTGCGGAGGTTTAGTAAAAAACAGTCTGTCTACAATGAAATACTTGGCAATCATCGCAATTATTCTGCCCCTTGTCTATGGTGCTGCGGTGCCAAGGATTCAGGATGATATCGATCTGATACCCGATATGTCCATTGCCGAGGATGGCAAGGATGTTATGCTGTTGCCCGATATGTCTGTGGCCAGTGATGCCGATGATGCTGCACCTCGTTTTGAAGAGCCACAATTGTTTGGCCAACCCGAGGAAATTGCCGTACCCGATATGTCTGTAGCCGCCGATGCTGAGGATATTCAGGGTAAGTTACGAATCTTCCGGAATTGGATATAGGCTAACTTTCGATTTCATTAGCTGCTCCAATCAGCGCTGATATCGATTTGATTCCCGATATGTCTGTAGCCACCGATGCTGAGGATAATCTGGGTAAGTTTCGTATACTCCGGCATTGGATATAGCTTCGATATAACTTTCGATTTCATTAGTTGCTCCAATCAGCGCTGATATCGATTTGATTCCCGATATCTCTGTAGCCGCCGATGCTGAGGATAAGGGTAAGTCCACTTCCCCTCTCTCCTCCTCTAGCTCTTTTTTGATATATGTAAACCTTTCCAATAGTCGATGCCGATGCTGATCTAATTCCCGACATGTCTGTGGCCAGCGATGCCGAGTAAACCATGTGATTAATTCTACCCTATAAAAAAAACCCTCTCTTAACTTTAGCTATGTTTAAGTGTATTGTATTTTTTAAGTTTTTTATCAGCAGCATTAATAAATTATAAAGGCTATATCGAAAGAATTGCGCACATTTATTTCATTATCATCTGATTTATTCATTCGCTGTCTTATCAGACCCACCATGCTGAGTACTTTTATTTATAACCAATTTTGTTAGATTAATCATTTCTGATTTATGGCCAATTTCCCGCAAATTATCTGGTTAAAAGGCATGTGTGCAAATTAATTAAAAAATACTTGAAATAGAACTGTTGGAAACGAGGGGAGGAAAAGTGTTTGAGTTGGGGAAATTGAGTGAATTTTATAAAGAAATATAAAGCAATTGAAATATATATGTATAATATAAATTTGCATATATATTATATATAAATAATTCTTTAAGGTATCCCAAAAGGAAATAGCTGTCAAATATCTAAATATTTTCCTAAGGGTTTTCAATTGGATCTCGATCTGTTACCAATGTTGCATCAGTTATCAGCACTTTAAATCAGCTTATTGCTTTATAACCTTTAAGAAATTTAGCCTATTGAAGATTTCATCTAAGATACTCAAGTTTTAATTGTTAAAAATCTCCAGCAAACAGTTTTAAGTGGTAAGTCCACCAATTACTTGGTCACACAAAACCCTTTCTACTTATTCTTTGTAGCTTCTACTATTGCTTCATTTTGGCCAAAGTGTAGGTTACTCCAATCACAACTATAACAATAAATAAATAGTTGGCCATTTAGGCAGACAATCACATTACTCTACGTTCGTGTCGAGACCAACAAAAACTGATTAGTTTTGTGTCATGGTCGGAGGTTCGTTTAGGTTCGTTTTGGTTCCCAGTTTAGCAAACAAAATTAGTTTGCTTTTTTTGTTGTTGTTGTTGTTGCTCCTCTGTGTGTATTTTTTGCTCTTTTCCGTTCGCTATTGTGTCGCTGGCTATTAATAAAAAGGAATTAACGGCAAAAACCGGACTCACACACACACACACACACACATACAAACATATAGTGCCCCTGATCCCAATGAGGCACATGACCATAAACAACAAGCCACATAGGTTAATGGAAAACGCTACAAAACGCGAGGGAAAAGGCAAGATGGAGTATGGGAGAGAAAGAGCAGAAGAGTGAGGGAGGGGGGAAGAGCTAGACTGCTTTTGTTGTCGTTGTGATTTTCACACAAAAGCGCTAAAGCGGCTACTAAATTACGTGCTCATGTGTTCTATCTAGTTCAGAGGCAACCACCGACGTTACCTCCGACTACCTCGCTGCCACACGCCCCCTGCTCCGCCCACGCTGCTTGCCACAGAATAGACCAAATCGCATTTGGTGCGCTAATGAACCGCAGCAGCAGCAGCAGTGGTAGTAGTAGTAGTAGTGGACCTGGCCAGAACCAGAACCAGTAGTAGTACCAAAAAACCAAAACCAGAATTAGACCAGGCCAGGACGGACGCATGCCAGACGTGGAGGCGACATCATGTCGGCTCTGGTTCAACTGCCTCTTGTCGCATATTTAAACGTACAAAAAAATACCGTTTAAAAGTGTAACAATGCTGTTAACTACCGCTTCAGCTCGTGCCACATTAGGTAGAAGGGGGCGGAGGCAGGGGAAAACGCGTAGGCGTGGCAATTTGGCTGTTGTAACAAAAGCCGCTTGATTAAACAGAGTTTTTGGAGGGGGGTAGGAAATCGCTACTCTAGCAATTGTTTATTGTTGAACAATCTCTTAACAGTTATGCGATCTCTTCAAAAGGTTTTTCCCCTCAGTTAAAATGCAATCTTTAAAACATGAATGAATTGTAAGTAAGATTAATAAATCTAATGAGGTCTAGAGTCTGGACATATTTACGATTGAAGTGATAAGAACAGGGGAGAGAAAGGGGGCATAAGTGCTGATTAGCTAAGCATCAATAAATTCATTAAATTAACTATAGATGCATGAAAATTTTGTTACTCACTTATGTGATATATATATATATATATATTTAAAACCTGTGGTAAACTTTTAGATACAATTCAATGTCCTATTACTATTTTTTTTATAATTATATTTTCCTTTTTTAATCAAATTTTACATAAATTTTATGCATTTTATCCAAACATGAGCTAATATATTATATTAACATATATAAAATATAAACATATTATGTAACCTTCATGAAAGATAAACAGATACAAAATATAACCCCGAATCCAGAAAACGCGTATGCTCAATTGTCTATATCAGGGGTTCCCAAACTTTTGTCACCGCGGCACCATTGTTGCGCGAAAAAAAATTCGCGGCACACCGACTCTAAGGGATTTAATAGTGGTATTGCCATATTATAAAATGAAATTCTACTGCTTAATCTCAATTTTATTTGAAAATTATATTATGTTTTGGCATTGCTGACATACGCTGGCGGCACCCCAGGGTGCCACGGCACCCACTTTGGGTTCCTCTGGTCTATATACAATTTATATATACAATTCAATGAGTTTTTATTAGACCGATTACTGAAACTGATACAGATTATTTTAAGATTTGTTTGTGATTACATCAATTCAAAATTTCCAGTGTGCCCATAAGATATGTTCAAAATCGCGCTAAATATGTCCAAATGCAGAGTAGAAATGTTGTATGGATGAAATCAAAAAGAAATCTTAAACTAATCTATATCAGTTTCAATAGTCGGACTAATAAATACTCATTGAAATGTATTTACAAATTGTATATAAACAATCGTATATACAAATTTATCCATTAGTACTTATTAATAGTTATACAAATATTTACTTGTATCTCAACTCTTAAATTTCTTGCAAATTATTTCTTTGGGTTTCGCTTCGTTTGCTCGACGCAGTTCTCAAAGCACTGTGGCTATTAAAATAGTTTCCACTTAAATGCAACCCACAAACAAGCACACACACAAAAAAGAGAGCTTCTTAATAAAATACACACAAATAATTGCCAACTGCTTTAACTGCAAACTTTTGCTGCCATCCCCCTCAGTACGCTGCAGTGTGTGTGTGCCGCTGTGTGCGTGCATTTACAGTAGTTATTGCCGTTATACTTATTTCTTTATATTCGTGTCCGGCAAAAGAAACTTTGGCGAAAAGTTCAAAGGCATAAGTAAAAAATGCAGCAAGCAAAACCGAAAGAAATGCAAAGTTGCTCAGAGTTTCATCAGAGTTTTTTCGGAATCAACTAAAAAGTAAAGTGATGCGAATGCGAGTGGTGGGCGTGACGACATCAGTGCTGCCAACTTTTCGACGGCGAAAGTGAAACAAACAACACAAAATACAGTTATACTAAATTGAAAAACAGCAGTCGTTTTCCAAAAGAATTGCAATGCAATTCTCAAAAACTTTTTATAAAATTTCGCCCAGTGTTATCAAAAAACTAGCGATTACTTTAGGCAAGTTGGCAACACTGATGGCAGGCAACTTAAGAAATGCCAAAAGTGAATGAAATGAAAAAAACAGTTAAAAGTTTTGTAATATGCAAACGCAGAGAGTGCAAATGGCAAGGGTGGAAGAAGGAGGCAGCAAAATATGATAACGGCAAGAATACACAGATTGCAAGCGAGACAAAGCGAAATGCTGAGAGAGAGGCACAAACAATTAAGTGTGGAACTTGAAATTTGGCACGTGAGCGCGGCTGGCAGTGGTGGAACCTATTGCGTGAAACTCAAAACGTGACAAACTTAAACAAGCAAACCAGAGTTAGAGTTAGTCGATGTCGCGAATCTCTTGCGCTTGTGCTAATGACTTCCTTGTTGGCATTTGCCTGTCGATAAGATAATCTGTTAGTGCAGCACACAACAAACAGCATACAACAACAACAACTACACAACAAGCGCTAAGAATGTCAGCAAACACGCGATGACAACAGAAAGAAGAAGAAGTAGTTTGCTAGCAACCAACTGGCTACTAGTATTGCCCACTAACAACAGATGGCGCCGCAACACCGAGCCACTTAAGATAACCAAAACAAAAGAACAACAACAAACATTTTGCAGGTGACGCGCAAAATTTGAAACACAAAAAATAAAAATAAAATGTGAAGCAAAGTTTTGACATACAGACATATTACATATTTTTGAGTTGGCAGCAGTTTGTGGTTAAGTAGAGACATGCCAAAGTGACAAACCGACAGTACCAAGAGTGTCCAAGCGATTAGTTTAAATGCCAGCAACAACAACAACAAAAACAGCAGCCACAATTTACAATCCACACTGCTCTGCAATGTCATGCTCTGACAGCAACCAAACAAAGAGAAGAGCAAAAGTGAAAAAAAAGTAAAGAGAGCAAAATGAAAGAGTGGAGTGTAAGCGGAGGATGATTTGAGTGCCTTTGATTTATGATGGGGAAAACAAGATGAAACCGAATGAAATAAAAGCAAAGTAAGTAATTCTCTTCAATAACACCGCTTAACTTGTTATCATTATGAGAGCAAAGTAGCCATATAAGAAGAAGCAGTAGTTTTAGTGTGGGAGTAAGAGGGATAACTACTTTTTTTTTGGCTAACTGTAAGTCTGGAAGACAGACGTTGAAAAAAAAAACAATATGGTGGCCATGATTACAGTTGTTATTGCGGCCAGAGTTGCCATCGTTCTGGTTTTGATTAAAAATAACGTGTAGCTGTTAGTTTTAATGTGTGTGCGGGAAATTTTCGGAGAAAATTGTCAATTATGATAGTTGGAAAATAGGGGAAGCGGAAACGGCAAAGCTGCCAGTTTGTCATTCATTATGTTTTTGTTAAGCTTGGGCAATATACTATATTCCAAAACTGTCAAGATAACACCACACAACAGACACTTATTAATAAACTTGACTAATACCAAAGCCATTTATCATCTATCATAGTTTTACATTCCACATACCACTCGCTCTCGACTTTAATCAGCAATCATTTAAATAATCCCATTGAGAACAACGTCCGTCCGTCCGTTCGTGTCTCATGAATTTTGTATAAAACTGAAACATTAAGCGAATAAATCAATTCCACACCGCAAACTTAAATGTCATTCAACAATAATAAATAAAAACAGCGCACAAGAAGTACATAAATAAATAAACAAACGAAATAAAAATATAAAATTATATGCACAATTGAAATCAAACGCAAATTGCGCATAATGAAAATATAAAATAGCGGCTGTCAAAATGAGAAACGGCAAATAATTTTCCCATAAAAAATAAATTATTTTCCCATAGAAAAAAAGTTAATTTCTGTGATGCTGATTTGTTTTTTTTGTGTTGTTGTATTTTATTTTTATGGCATTAACAATTTTCGTGACGACATAGCAAAAATCCCCGCAGACGATTCATCTTCGAGTGGGTGCACTTTAGCTATTTGTATACCCTATACCCTATACGGCGAGCAAATGGGTCTGATGGACTAAAGGCGCAGCAGCTACAATATTTCTCTAAAAACGCTAGAAACGCTTCTATAAACTTAAAACCCTGGGTATCTCGTAGTCTAGTTAGTTCCACTAAGGCTTTCTAACTTCAAATATATGTAATTTTATTTTATTTTTGGCTAAAATAAATTTAATTAGCCAACGATTTGGTTTGGAAGCAAGCAAAGTTCAAAGTTCAAGCGGCAGCGTCTGCAGCTTTTGACATTTCGACATTTTACTGCTTTAGCAACTGTGGCAACACTAAACGTGATGTTCGCTCTCTTGCTGCTGCCTGTTCACTTCCCGCTCAATACGTCCCACGCTCTCTTTGGATTGTGTGTTCGGCCGGTAATAAATATTTTCGAATGCACGTAGAGCGGCGTGTGAAAAGCGCATAAAATGCAAAAGTAAAAAAAAAACTAATAAAAATAATTTTAATTTGCAATTGCTGCTGTGGCAGTCAACTAAAATATTAAGTGTAAATCAGCTTTGATCAGTCAGCTGTGGCATACGATCCACATTACAGTAAAGACAAAGAGAGGGAGAGAGAGAGAGCACCCACACTCACATACAGAGCTGTTGCTCAATTACTAAGAAAACGCATGCAGCTATTCAGGGGGGGGGGGGGGGGGAATGCGGAAAGCAAAGCACAATGCAAATTAAAGCTGAGTGTGTGGGCTAAAGCATTCCACTGTGCAAGAGCGAGCGAGCAACTGTGTGTGGAAGAGTAAAGAGTACAAAAGCACAGTACGATGGCACCTGCTTATGTCTCTATGCTTACATATTTGTGCTGCCTTTGCTGCTACTTTGCCTTTGCTCTTTGAAATTTATGCAATTGGCAACTCGGCTAGAAACAAGCTAACGAAAGATGCCTGTTACAGCTTGCCAAATTCAATTCTTTTGAACGGAACGCCTTTAAGCAATTGGGCATGCTAAAAAGCCAGTGAGGGAAAGGACTGATTTTTCCTTCGCACAACACACAGCGTTGAAAATTCTACTGTATTGGGGTTCGTGCAACGACTTTCCCCAATTGTCGATAAGTTGCCTTGGTGCAGTCAATTAAGCCAAGTCCACCTGCCTCTCTCCCACTACCTAACTCGAACTCCAGCTAACAACATTTTCAGTTAGTTCACCTGGGCAAAAAGCTTCGTGTTCGTGTTTATTGCATGTAAGTCGTGCTCTTTATGGCACATCCGGCCAGGCACATCCGCATCCGCATCCGCATCCTGTCGAGGCAGCTGTTTAGCAAACTTATTTATGCCACTTGCTCACACTTCAAATGCCAAGCACCTGCCACACCCAGTAAGTTCTTTGTTTTTTAATTTTGCTCAGAGGAGCTATGGAAAATTCCTTTGGCAAAATGAAAATTCCATTGCAGGTCATAAGTTGTTGTTGTTGTTATTGCTGCTGCTGTTGTTACCGTCTGGTTACAACATAGTCTGTACAATATTTGTGCACTTGTCTTAACGCTTTTGGACTGCAAGAGCAGTTGGCAACAGAGGACAACACCGACGCCTCCACAAATTTATTGTCATTTGTTGTCCCACCGAATGCACCTGCTGAATATCCTGCTTCCCTTTTCAGGCTTCTTTCATGTGTGTGGCGCATAATTAAACCCATTTGTTGCGAGCTTCGACTCCGTTGAGGTCAATGAGGGCGATTTATTGCATTTTGCAGTTAGTTTATCGCTTGTATTGAAAATGCTGAAATTGTAACGGGAACGAGCTGTGGAAAACACACTCACACTCAAGTATAGTACAATACATTAATTTATATATGGCAATAAATTGAAAAGTGCGCTAGAGTAAAATTCAATTAACAGGATATAGTCTAAATATATCGATAAAGTCTTGAGTTCTTAAGGGATCAACATCGTTGGAATAATGTCGTGCTTTACTTAACATCTCTTTACGTAATTTATTCCACTTTAGCTTGATTAAAAGCTTCAAGTTTTGCACACTAGATTTATAATAGTAATATATGTATGTATAACTCTCATAGGTCCCATTATACACATACTATATGCTTTCCCGTAAGTCTATTTCATTTCAATGGCAAATTAAGACGCTCATTTTTTAGCCCAATGCAGCGGAATTTTGCTTAGAAGCGTCTTCCACACGATTTATCACAATTTTCCAAAACATTTGATGCTTCTCTTGAGTCCTACTGGGTGTTTACACTCTTGCTCTTCTCCCTCCCTCTCTCTCTCACTCTCTTTCTTCTTCTTTTTCTGTTGTGAATTTAATAAATCCACATAATTAGTGTTGTAATTTGTCAGTTGGGCGAAAGTTTGCCATTGGCCTGGTCTAGAAGTTAAGTGTGTGCGGCACCCAAAGCTTTTGGCCACATTCATTAACACGTTAGTCCAACTTTTTGTTGTTGCTTGTTGTGCTGTAACTTTTGTAAACATATATAAAAAATTAAATACTGCAATTTACGCAATGTGCTTGAACACTCGGCTATACGCAAGTAGCGTTTATTTAAACATTTTCTTTGTAGACTAGTGTAATTTAATGTCATAAAAAATAGAGAAAAAGTTGTAATAAATGTCTGCACACACTTGTTTATTTATCATTTACACAGAACACACACAAAAGTTGCCAATTCTCAGTAGACACTCTCCATTTATCTATTTCACTCGGTGTCTCCCTTTCTCTCTTGATGTCTCTGCTTCTCTCTCACTCTCTTGTAGCTTGACCACGTAATGGAGAACTTTTGGTGTGTCCAGCCGAAACTTTTGGTTCACATAAATCCTGCTAATCGCACTGGCTGCAACAAAAAGCTGACTGCTGTGCAACTCGAAACTCATTTGCATTTATCTGCTGTCTGTTTTACCACTCTCATCTCTCTCTCTTTCTCTCTCCCGTGTGCTTTG
Source organism: Drosophila tripunctata (assembly GCA_035047385.1). Classification (NCBI taxonomy): domain Eukaryota; kingdom Metazoa; phylum Arthropoda; class Insecta; order Diptera; family Drosophilidae; genus Drosophila; species Drosophila tripunctata. Next base: position 11,464,947 of record JAWNPS010000101.1, on the reverse strand, counting down.
GCTAATTGCTGTGCCTGTTGCTAATTGTTTTTGTTTAGTCCACCCTTTTGGACAGCTCGGCAACACTTTTTCTGCTGCACTTTCAACACTCCCTTTTTAATGACGAATGTTGTTGGGCAACTTTTTGGAGCACCATTTCTCAGTTTCTTTAGTCCTGCAACTAATTTCCGTTTTGCAACTTGTTATTCACACATACTCTAAACAAATGATATAACAATAAACAATAAACAAACTCTAACAACAAGCAGCAGAGACAGAGAGAGCAAAAACAATGGGCAAATGACAGCAACAGCAGCCTTCAAAATGCAGAGTCAAAAAAATACTCTACTGCCAACAAAATAAAAACAATGCGAAAATGCGTACAAATTACCCGAAACAACAACAATTGCAAAAGCTGCTGCTGACAATGACAAAAACAACAACAACAATACGTTAAACAAATAGCAACAACAAAAAAATATGCAAACTGACACTTTACGAAGATTTATGCGTTTTAGTTGAGTTCTGTTCTGTTCTGTTCCCTTCTCTGCTGTTCTGCTGTTCTGTTGCTTCCGAGTTCTTCTGCAAGCGAGCGAACAAATTTTTTGCAGCGTTTTTAACGCTTTTTTTCCACCAACTCCTCTTTCCTTCCGGGTTAAGCGCCTGGTGTTGTTAACACTGGATTGTACTGTTAGTCATTCAAACATGCATTAAATGTTCACTGAAATGACAGCACAGCGCGAGAGTGGCAACAGTTTCGAATCAGTGAACTAATCTGTTAAATATACATTTTATTTAAAGGAATCACAACATTCATAAGTCACTTAACAACACTGGCTTTGGGCTCCCTTTTTTTTACAAATACTGCTGCTCCACAGAGAGTTTCCCCATTTAAAGAGCTGCTGAACTTTGTGAAATTTATAGCGCTTTTAACGTTTTTTCACCCACTTTCAGTCGAATCACTGTTATTAACACTGGTTTGTACTGTTAGTCCTTAAATGTTTAATACATTTCACTGAAAATATGGCAATATAATCGAATCCTTTGACTATTTTTATTAACATTACGCATTTCATTTAAAAGTAGCATTAAAGCTGTTAAGTCGCTTACCAACACTACTTTGAAACTAGCTTTAAAATGTATCAAAAACATCGAGTTAACTATATAATGCATAAAGCTTCTAAAATTATTAGCTTTTATCGAACTAAGCTGCATTTAATAAACAATTTATAAAGTCTGTACTCGTTTACCAACACTATGTAAATGAATGCGCTGCTCGCTCATCCCTTAGGTCCGCCATTTTCCTATTATTTTGCACTTTGCACAAATTGCATACAAGTTTAACAAACTATTTACAAACTTGTGGTTGTGTTCTGACCAAAACAACAACAACAATAGCTAGCTTTGAATATTTAATATGCAATTTTCAAATAGTTGAAAAAATATGTATGTTAAAAAACTGAGATGAATGCAATTTGTTTATATTTTCTTTTGCATTTGTCAGCAATTAAAAAAATGATTTTCACAGCACCAAACACTATTTCATTTATTTGCATGTTCCATCATGTATTCCATCTGCACGCTTCCTCTTCTTTTTAAGGGGGTGGTGGGGCTGCTCCTTTATATTATGCATTAACCTGCCGCTCAGCTGTCAACCGCTGCCGCCCGCGCCCCCTTTTTGCCACGCCCTGACATTGGCACGTGTCAAAAACTTTATTTGCACTGCCCTACGCCTGCTGGGCACCCTTTTCTCGGTCGCATGTTAGGGGTATGGAGGTATGGAGGGCATGACTGCTGGAGCGCCTCATTGGCCGCCATATTTGACGCCAGTTGAGCATGAAAATGCCATTTAACAATGCCGAACGGACCGAAAAAAAAAATAAACAAATAAATTACAACAACTGAGCGAAAAAAAAGGGCAAGCAAAGCGAAAAAGTAAAACAACAACCATTAAATAAAGAGAGAACAACAAATGTGTGTGTGTGTGTGGGTGTTGGAAAATGTTTAAAACAATGCAAGAGACCGTTACAAGCGGCAGTCTCCGATAGCGCAACAACAATAACAATAAAAATGTCAAAAAAGCAACGATGCTTAAATCAAATTAATGTGAAGCCGACTCGCACTCGCTGGTTACCTCCTCTTTTTCTGTTTTTCTGCTTTTTTTCTGCATTTAAATTTTGATTTCGTATTCGAATTTCGAACATGTTCTGAAATTGAATTCCCCATTACACATAATATAGCATTTGCATTGGGCAGTTTCCACTAAATTCAGTGGTATGAAAATGTTCGAAAGTTACGAGTTATTTCCGTTTATCCTACTAACTTGTTTGGAAATTTAATATTAAACTTTTATTTAATTTTTATCCGTATTGCTAATGAAGCTTATAAGTTTAATATTTTACTAAAATAGCAAAACGGATATTAAAACAATTCTAAACATTCATTTGTATATAAACTAAAGTTTATTACTGTAATTAATTAAGTTTAGGAAACATTTTGAATATACTAAACTTTAGTCTGCATTTACGTATACGTATTATTTGCTATTTTAAAACATTTAATAAAATTATTCTTTAGGACTTTTATTTGATGTATTTTCTAGCAAATTGTATAACCTGACTTCATATATTATATTTCTTAAATGCAAACAAAGCTGATGCAAAAGAAGTTAAATTTTCTACTTGTTGCGCCCGAAAGTATGCAATGGAAATTTTATGTTATCCATGAAATTGTCTAGTAATAAGTTTTGTTGTATGCAGATAAATATGAGAGCATTTATTGTATACATATAAGTTTTCAGCATCAGTAAAGTTCTATATCAGTTCTATAAAGTTCTTTCTTAGTATCACCTATAGTTTTATACTTATCAAAAATGTGCAATCGGTTTAGAAATAACCTCTAATACTAAATAATGTTTTCCTCCGCTGCTTCAATCCCTCTAACTTATCAAATTTGCGAATTGCGAGTGATATTGTTTGTGGAAAAATCTCACATGCGTTTTGTTGTCTTGCCCTTTGTCATCATCATTTTCTTTAGCACATAAATTTTCATTTAACATTGTTTTTTAATGCCATCGACTATGCCATAACTTATTATGCCGGTATAATGTATGTTTGGAATGCATTTATAATAACTCTGACTGCTTTTTTTATTCCTCAATCCCTCTTTTTCTCTCATACATTTCAAAATTGATGATACGACACTTAATATTTTGATAGGCCTGTGAAAATAACAAATGCTTAATTAAGCTGATTAATGTTTATAAATGTGCTGCAAACTATAAAAGAACTTGAGCTTTGCACTTTTCTGTGAACTGCACTCAAATTCAATGCAAATATATTTGTGAAACAAATGGATAAATAGCGCAGACTATATGCATAATAGACCGCAACAAAGAAAACTTGCTGAAATTGCCATAAAGCTGGTGCAATTTTAATAAACTAGCTTCCTCACACATATCCCCCCCATCCCCTGATTCACGACTAATTCTGTGTAAACAGATGCCAACCAATATTTTATAAATAATTAGTAAACATTTTTGCGCAACGTGGTCAGTCAGGGGGGTAGAGTGGAGGTAAGCGGGATGAATTTTGGATACTGATTCTCTATTTTGCAGCCACAATATTCTGGCAACGTCAATGAAAACTGCAACTTTGCTCGACAGTTTGCCATATATGTATAATTTTAATACTTTATAATTGCATTATTCTGATGAAAAGCGGGTTGAAGCCAGAGAGAAGCGAAGCAAAGAGACAAGAGGTAACGGTGTGTGTGTTTGTGTGCATATATGTAGTTTTCAGTTGCTGTCCAACAAATTTGGTCAGACGAATTTAGTCTCATTTGTTTGCAGATTTAAATTATTAAAAGGGTTTATTCAGGGTATATTCTGCATATACTCTATATGTATGTATTTGGGTCCAATTATACTTGGTCTTTATAGTTGTTTATCTGTCGCTTCACTCCTCAGTCATGCGTACTCTGGCATTCTCTAATTTAATTAGCGCAATTGTGAAATTGCATTACATTGCACAACAACACATTTTATCACTTGGAATGCATCATTAAATAATTACGCAATTTAATTATATTAATTTAATCACAAGGTGTGAAAATAGATTGTATGAATAATTGCAATTTGAACTTGCGACTTCTTGTATTTTTTTTTTTTTTTTTAAACACTTTAAATTTATAATTATCTGTGGCACAATTGAATATTTAAAATTGTATTTAATATTGCTTAAATTTTCAATTCTATATTTTATTATACTGTATAAAATTGTATTATTAAATTAAGCATTATAAACTTGATATTTCTTCTTATATTGAAATTGTTATTACAACTTTTAGACATACTTTTCAACACGATTTCGATGAACTACGATTAACTTTCAGTAAGTTGAAATGTGATCATTTAAATAGCTATTTTTTGCAGTATTTAATTTTATTTGATTGGAAAATTCAATTTAAACTTTTGTCGCATTCTAAAGCCTTTCGAAACTGGCAAATCTCTTAGCGTTTAATCAACGTTGTTCAAAAGCAAAGTCTGCACGGGAGTTTAGGGGCTAAATTGGAGCCAAAAGCAACTCTAGTCAGACTCAAACCCTATATCTTTATGGTATACCGAATTCAGATCCCAGAGGTGCAGTTTAGTGAGCGAGTTTCCGTTTTGAGCGCCATAATAAATTTGCCAGTGACTTTTTGCCAGCCAGTTGCCAGTTGCCAGTTAAAGGAAGAGCGGACATTTAAGTTAAAAAGCTGAAGGAGGCGGAAAGAGGAAGTGAGAGGAAAAGAAGCATCAGCTCAGAGACCAATGCCTCATCTTGGCATTTTCTTTGTGCCACGCTGTGCGTCGCTTTGTTACGCTTGATTTACGCTAACAAGACATGAACGAATGGACACAGCATAGAAGAACGAATGCAGGGTATAGAAGGTGGAGGTGGAGGCGAAGAGATTGAGGAGAACTGAGAGACAAGCAAAACACCCGGAGACATTTTAAATGTGGCGCAAAAGAACGATTACAGGTTGTCCCGCTGCAACCGCCACAAAACCACAGACAACAAATGAAATACGGTAGGAGTGGCGGTAGCAGCAGGGGCAGCAGAGTACGGAGAGCAATTGCTGCAACTAGGTGGTGGGAGTGGCTTTTGCGGTGTAGCATAGATGGGGCCAGTGAGGTGTAACCATTGCCAATTCAAGCGAAAAGTTGGCGCACTTTTCCATTTCCGAGCAAGGACCAAGTCAAGACGTGCTGCTAGTTTGCCGCAAAATGGGCTGGACTGAAGGATTGTTGGTGGGGAAAGCAAAGGGAGAGAGGGTAGGAGGAGATGTAGATAACTGGGGACTAGTTCCGGGTACGTGGGCTGCAAAATGTCAGCAAAAATTGTCAGGAAATTACAGGAAAATGAAATAAATGAAGATGGATACGCAATTTGAATAGCGTTGAATTGGTTCAGCTTCGTTGACAGTGTCACGAAAAAGATGCCGCCCCAGTTTAATGGGAATCGTTGAAGAGAAAGAGAGAACTAAACAGTCAAAGTACCCTTAACTGGTATTGGAAATTTATAAAAAGTAATTTCAATTGAATGTAATAGAGATCATAATGTGAAATTGGTTTGGGAAGGCATAATCTTTGCTTGCCGCTCCACACACTAAGCTGTAAACTAGTTCCCAATGGTGTAATTGTAAATTTCACAACCTCTGGTAAATCGTAGAGTCAAAATCTCAACCGAAATTACACGAAATGCAAATACACAATGAGTTCTGTTGGCCAATTTCAGCCTCCGAATGTGCGAATACCTAACTACATGTGAGCCAATTTGGCATGGTAATTAGCATTCCAGCATTGATTGGGCAACCAGCTACACACACACTGGGAAGGGAAGGGTGGGAGGAGGGGTACTCTGCCTTGGAGATGTTCCAATAAATTGGCACCCTGCTGATAAGCCCAACAACGGGCATAACAATAAAGAGGACTCCCCATTCTGACCCCAGAAGGATTGCCAAGAACGCCGTGCACTGTGTGCAGTCAATTGATTGTTGAGGCCAAGAATTGGTAATTAGACATTAGCCACAATATGCGTGGGTCAAGCAATTTCAAACTCTACGAATTATGACTATAATAAGCATCTGTGAGCATTGTCTGAATGCAGATACAACGGTCAAAAGATACTCAAGACTCGAGGCAATTAATTTCGCTCTCGAATTTTGCTGCTTTAAACTTTTGTTCAACAGTGCGTATGATTATTCGAACTAAACAAAGGCTTATGACTTTAAGCCGCAATTAAATAATATTAAAAGTTTACAAGTCTTCTACTACACTTGTTCGTTAAATAGCAGTTTATTGTTAAACCTTTTAATGTGTTTAAAATTCTGTTATCTATTTTGCACACTCGCAATGCGTAGAGTAGCGAAAAGTTGCTAAGAACTCACTGGTGGGTTGTATGCTACTATTGAATTTCAAATAGAGTATTTATAAGTCGGCTTCGGTGTGTGTTTGCTTGTATTATGTTCGGCGTAAGCTTAGATCGGCTTAAAACGGGAGACCATGCACAATGCAAGAGTCTTTGACGCCTACACACGTCCATCGGACAACAGGGCGTATGAGTATGAGTTGCCTGCTGCATTCTGCTGAGGCAGCCAAAGATGGCAGCTGCAAACTGCAGCGACAGCACAAAATACCAGCTAATTGATTTCAGCTAGCAATGTTTTTAAGCACTGCTAAGCTCCTTTGCCCAGACTGACATGGACAATGAAACAGCTGTCCATGCTGCTTTTAAATCCTTTTGGAAAACATTCATTGACAGTCGAAGAAGGAGGCAAACTTGTATCTACTTCTCTATTCGAGAATGTGAACTGGACCAAGTAAACAGAGTAAACTCTGAGACAGTCTCTCTTGCTGTCTTGCTGTCTTGCTGCACAAATATTTTACTAATAATTTTGCAACTATTTCAATTGAATTATGAAATGTGGTTTGTGGGAGAAGAGGATCAAGCTTTATGCCAGACAAAGCTCAACAAACACACGCACCGAACTCAATTATGCATTCAATTTGCAGTTGCCTTAGACTCTGGCACTAGCAGCATTACACTGTGCTACAAAGCAAGGGTAAATTTAAGGCAAATATGCACACATTAACTACATTTATTTTCTACAAAAACTTATTTTTTTAATTTACTGAAAATATATTAATATATTGTTTTAAGAAAGTTTTAATACACATTTTTAGCCCTTTAATTATACTTTTTGTTGCACAGTTTAATGTTGGGCAATGAGTGGTGAAAGAGACAGAGCAAGAGGATGAAAGAGATAGATAGAAAGAGAGAGAGAGCAGACTGCATTGGCTGAAGGCTAGAGAGTTCAGGATGCAGACCGACAACGTAGTCTATAAATTAAATGCCACAACAGACCAAAAACACAATGGCAAATTGTTGTAGTTGTTGCTGCTGTTACAGTTGTTGTTGTTGTTGTTTTTGTTGTTGTAATAATTGTTGTTACAGTTGATGTTGTTTTTGTTGTTGTTGTTGTTGCTGGTTGTCATTTGTTTGTGCGTGTTGTTGTGTAAGCGAGCGACAAGCGAGTGTCTTGTTTATTATGCGTATATACTCTCACAGAGAGATGCTCGTAATATTGTTAACCAGTGCGTATGAGTGATATTTAATTATTATGACCTTATGCATATATTTCAAATGTACCACAATCGGTTACAGTTACATTTATTGGCACTCAGCCCACTCCCACAAATGGCCAGCTTGTTAACTTATTTAATTATGACAATCAAATGTTACAATTTGCCATTTTGTTAGCCAAGTGGCTAACATAACTTTTTTGGTATGCTTTCAATTAAATTGGCCAACAAAGACACTCTGTGAGGACTGTATGCAACACATGTTGGTGGCAAATTGAATAAGTTTTGTGGAGGGCAGCAAATTGATAAGCTTAGAACTGAAATTGCCATTGATTTTCGGCCAAAGTTACACAAGTTTTTCCATGGAAACAACAACTGGCGATAAGATGGCACAAGCCGTAGAAGGAAAACCACAGTTGGGTCAATTTAAAATATTATATGGCCTGTGAGTGGAATGCGAAATGAGTTGTGTTAAGTTGAGTTATTTAATAACTAAACATATTTCATTGTTTATTTTGGTAGCATTTAATTTAGAATAATATCAAATTTAAAACAAATTTATCTTTTGAAATATTTGTAAGAATAAATTTTGAAACTACTTTTAAAGTATTTTAATTATTGTTTATTGCTCTTCTTATTAAACAATACTTTAATATTCCGTTGTTAAAGTTTAAGATTCGGGCGGACAATATAATTTCAAATGCAAATCTATCGACTGTCAAGCGAATTATTCATACTTATGAGTGCGTATCCTCCACTGCCTTTTGTGTGTGAGTACTTTTATCATGGCGTGTCATCAAAATTGCAATACAGAATATGCCTCTCTTCCTGCTACACGCTTCCCCGCCACTTTCCTCGATTTCCGCAACACACACTGCTTTTGCCAGTTGATGCTCTGTACTCAATCGCCTGTCATTAAATTATGCATTTGCGCAATCACTTCCTAAAATATGCAAAGGATTGGCGTAGGTGCAATCAAGGGGTGGCAAGGGGAGGCAGGCATGGGGAGACACGTTGCATGCCCCATTGTGATATGGCAAGCATCCGCGAATTCGCCGGCTTCACCGCAAGTTTTCAAAGCGTTTGCCTCGCTTGATTTGCGTTCGTCCTGTCGTTTGCCTACACCCCCCGTCCCACACCGCGTCCCTTCCTCACTCCTTCCGCCTTTGTCGTTGTCGCTCACACGCCGGAAGTTGATAAAGTGCATGGCGGCAGTCAAGGAAGGAATTCCGTGGCGTGTTGAGCTGCTATCTTACTCTGACACACCAGCATGTTCAGTTGTCGTGTCTTTATTAAAGTATTACACACATGCACAGTGAAGCGTGCGGAAATGCATTTAGACTACGCCTCCTATGCACACGCCCCCACTCTATCACACTCTCTTCCCCACTTTCTCTCCCTCACTAACTCTCTGCTGTTAAAATTCCCTCGTCACATTGGAACAGATAAATTTCAGGCATTTGTTTTTGATTCACAAAAGCAGTGCATCGGATTGCTATCATAGCCATATATCATCATTATATACTAGAGAAAGGGCAGGATAGGGAAAAGGGGGGTTGGCTATTCTTGATTTTAGCTGTCTAATAGCTAAGCAATGGCTGGGCATATTAGCTAAGTTATTAGCTGGTATGGAGTTAAAATAAATAAAATATAGAATTAAAGTATTTTTAAAATATTCAAATATTAACAAAAGTTGAAATTATTCATCTAATTACCAAAAAATATATATATTAGTTATTTCAAAATTATATTTAAAATTGACTATAAATTATATCAAATTTTTATTCCAAGTTTGTATATTTTTAAGCGATATGATTTCTTTATAGAGTATCTACATTTCGTACTTCCCTTCAAAAAGTTTTCAGCTGGGTTTCAGTTGCAATTTTTATAGTCTTTTCCATTCGCTCAGCTGTTTTAATAGATAGTTTTCGTTAGCTGCTGCCACATAAATCACACATACGCAACGTTGCACCGCGCACAGCGTTGACAGTTCATTAAATTTTCATCAATGGTTGCAGTGGTGCGTGCTAAAATTCTCTATATATATTTTTTGTTTTAAACTTCTATATATGTTATGTATATGTATTATTTGCAATGGATTTGCTAAATTAATGCTGGTTGCAAGCAGATTGCGTTAATTATGGCTCATAAATCAGCTGAGCTGAGCTGCAGAGCTGGGAAGGCGACGATAAGTGCGATGGATTTATGTGGCAAGTGCAAAGCAAACAAATGCAACAAAGCAATAACAAACAAGAGTAGCACAAATACTAAAACAGAAAGAGAGGGAGTGTGAGAGAGAGAGAGAGAGAGATGGCGATGGAGAGAAAAGAGACACAGACAAACTGAATGCCAAATATTATTTGGAATAACAGAGTAAAGCAAATATATATAGTAGTTCTTGCAAGTAGAGCATATGAATCAAGACAAACTGAGGCAAATTAATGAGCTGAATATCTAGTTAAAATATAGAGCAGTCTTTAAGATGGATCCAGGCAGCTTTACTAGCTGGTAAACTAACCGAACCACAAGTGGATCAATCAGGAATGATACGAATTACCTTTGACTGCGCAGATTGTGTTTCAAGTGCTTTGCCAGTTTAAGCATATAAAAGCCAATCAAAGGCTGCTCAACCAGCAGCTGAAATACCAGACCATGCCATAAAGAGAACCATCAATTGCCAAATCCAAACAAAAATCAATCAAAAACTAACCCCAAACCCCAAAACCAAACCACATGGCAGTAGAAGTGGACAAAAAAACCAAATACAATCCAACTCTTACCAATCAAAGAAAGAACTTCTTCCAGCTTAACGCATTTGGAACAGTCAAAGATGAAGAAGAACAAGATGGTTCAATCAAAAGTAATACATATTACAGAACACAGAGAGAAAGAGAGAGAGAGAGAGAGAATAGAGAGGGAGACGGAATTGTTTACTCTATCAAACTACTTGCTACTCTTCCTTCGGTATGTTATTGATGGAACAGCTGCTGTGAATGTATAAAATACGAAAGTACGAGTATATATACTACGAGTATATCTTTTGAAATTCAAAGTTATTTATATACGATGCGAAATTGGAATTGCTGTGAAAGGGAAGTGCAGCGTTTGTCACGCCAGCGATTCATCATCGTCATCGTCATTGCCATCTACAGCTCATCGTCATCAACATCAACATCGACATCATCGACATCATTATCAGCATTGGATTTAAATGGGAACTGTCAGTTGGCGATGAGACAAGTCGTGATTGGATAGGTACTTCTAAAAGGGAATAGTTTTAACTTTGAGCTTATTGAGCTGTAAAACGAATTTAGAATTTTAGAAATTGTTTTAAATTTGAAAATAGATATGAATTTCTTATCGATTAATCGAAACGATAGAAATTAAGAGGAAATTATAAACAACTTAAGAATTTTTCTTAAAATCAATTTTCGAATTATTTTGGAGCTTTTTACTGAATCTTTTTTGCTCCGATAACTTATTGCTCAACAATATATCGAATAATCTGTTTTAGATTGATTGAGAAAATAGGTTTTTAATAATAACAGAAGAACTCATTATTAAGTTCTTTTGATATTATTTATTTCGATAACTTCAAATTCATCAAATAATCGAATCAAAAATGTTCGTGACTTGTTGCGCATCTCTAAGGACAAACATGGAGTCAGGACTACTTACGCTGACATTCATTTGAGTGCCAAGCGACTAGTCCAAAGATATTTTGAATATATCGAAGTAAAAATGTATGTGACTGCTGACGTGTCTCCCTCTACTCTACTAACCCCTTACCTCACTTTTCTGCCGGCATTGCCACTGTGTGTAGAATATCAAAGGCGTACCAAATTGCAAAGCATTTCCCCTCTAGAGACGAGTTAAAGAGAGTGAGTGAGAGAGAGAGAGAGTGAGAGAGTGAGAGGGGAAAAGCTTGAATAGGGACTAACCAGAGGGCCCAGTTTGTTTGGAATGTGTGGAAATTGTCACTTGAACATTGCCAAGTTGAAAAGAAGAAGTGTCGATGCATTACGATGCTCTCTGAAAATAGAAAAGAAGAAAAGTGTATGTGTGCCAGTACTGCTTTTGTTGTCAGTAGGTTTGTTAAGGTGCTGCAATTTCTAACAATGGGCTACTTATCAACAATACATCTCAATCTCTTATTCTTATCTTATCTCTGCCTGTCTGTTGTCCACTGATTGATGAGCTTTTCTCCGCTATCGAGAAACCAATTATAAAAATATGCAATTATAATAAGTAATTAGTCAAAGTCGTCTTAAAGCTGTCCCTAACCGCTGCTCCCCTGTCTTGCACTGTCTCTGTTCAGCATACACTTGCAATTAACATAATTAAAACGCAAATGAAATGGACGAAAAGCCTTTTCCTCATTCACCACGTTTTCATACACGTTCATTTCGATTACGTGCAACGCGGCCATCCGACTAAATATAGGCAATGCTAATTTGCATATTTTAATATCGACATCAAATATTAAATGCAAAAATGTTTCGCCATTCGACGCCCAATTAAAAGTGACTTAATTTCCGATGGGTAGATAAATACTTATGTTACAATCATAATAAAGTGCAGGGTAAATTAATGGAATGCTGAAAAAGTTAATGGAATAGAGAAAACTTAAAGTTAAAAATACTATAAATTATTTAAAAGTTGGTATTTAAAGAATTAGTTTAGATATTTATGTAACAAGTTATACAAGTTGCGGTGTGTACGGACAATGCCGCGTAACAAAACTTGTTTGTATGTGTTTTAGAGCATATATGCCTATACATGTATCTGTTAGTTATTGGTACTACCAGCTGTCGAAATATTTGACAAACATAAATTTTAATGACGAACGCGCATAAAATGTAAATCAAATGATATTAAAGAGATGCCTGTTCGTCCTAATGGGCTTCCCCCCTTTCGAAAACTGATGCTAGTGTTGTGTAACATGCCGTTTTTATGGCAAATTATGGAAATTGATTGCCAAGTGGCTTAAAATGGGGAGTTAAGGGCAGAAGTAGGAGCAAATAAGCGCGTGAAAAGTTTGTCAACATGCAAAGCGTCAAGAGAACTTCAAGTTGAAGTTGAAGTTGAAGCTGAGTGATGTCTCACAAGAAAGGAAAGGGAGAAGGGGAGTTGGTGTAGAATTCGGGAAATGGTAGACGGAAAACTGTCAGTGACATTGATGATGACGTTGGCCATGGGTGATGACAATGTTTGTCAACAGGCAGACGAACAGACTGGCAGTTTGACAAGCCATTGCCCAAATAAAGGCAGGCAGCTGCCAGAGAGAGGGAGAGAACGGAGTGTAAGAGGAGCTAGGGATTGGGGGCGTTAAAGTTAGCAATCCCTCAAGTGTTGAGTTTTTCTCTTTCAGCTTTTCCATAATGAGCTGCACTTTTCTGCATTTAATTGGCAAAGGGAGTTAAGCACTTACAGCTGGGTAAGTGTAAAGAAAGGGAGAAAGGGAAGAGGGCAGAAGAGAGGAAAGTGTAGGTTCATTGGGACTGGCAATTAAAGCAGAAGTTGCTGAAGATGTTTTGTTTGTGGTCTGCATTTAAAGTTGCCAAAGTGGCCAAAAAGTTTAGCACTTGCAATGCGAATGGATGCGATAAGCGGCACTTTTCCGGTCTTCTGTCTGCGCGAGCAATTAAAGACAGAAAACTTTTACAGCTCAGTGGAGTAGAGAAAAGCCACAGAGCAATAGAAAGGGTTGCGATTCGAAAAAGAATGAAGAAATTGTAGTTGAGAAAAACGCAATTGAACTAATGGAAAAAAATGGATGTAGGAAAGAGTTGAATTGAATATGTAAAAAGGAAGGCAGCAACTTATAATTAACTGAATTATGCAATAGAGTATAAAAGTATTGATTAACTATATTTCAAGCATAAATTATCTAGCTAACTAGGAGGAGAACTAATTTGAAATTTAAAATGAAAGCATAAAAAAAATCAAGTGGAAGTAGAAACTAAGTAAAAGGCTAAGCTTATTAATAATTTAATTAAAAATAAAGATGCTTTTGAAGCTTTAAATTAATTTTATAATTGATTTTAATGAACGAATTTATCAACATGTAAATGAAATTTAATTCTATTCAAATGTTATCAATTTTTTAACTGTATTGTTTTGTGAAATGTTGCAGCATGACCAATATTAATTTGGAAAATTAAACAAATATTTGCATTCACAGCTCAACTGAAACTCAATATTTAATTAAATTTGATATATATTTCCATCTGTCCAGCCAAACAGTTACCACAGAGCCAAAGCAAAAGAGTTTTTCACATTGACATGATTATTTTAGCATTCAGCTCAGCCAAAAAGCCAAGTTTATTTTCTCTACAGATATTCAATGCATTTTTATGCAAATAAAATAAACTCCCTTTTGCTCTAACCCAGTCCAACTCTCTCCTTTCATGACTTTATTTAGTCTTTTTACTAGTCGGCATTTACGAAATACATATAATGAAAAAGCATTTTGAATACCAGATAGGCAAACATTTGAAAAATGCACAAGGAATGCATAAGAACGAATTAAAACCATAAAATATTTGCAATCAGAAAACAGAAACAGAAGAAAAACATTTTCTAGACTGCACTGCAAAGTAAATGAATGAAAAACCATCGAAATAAATTCAGCATGAAATGCATATAAAAACAATAAAATGCAGCTTTTGCTGTAAGCCAGTTCTTGTTGCAAGTTGCAGTTGCAGTTGCTGTTGCCAGTTGCATTAAGAAAATTAAACTTTTTGCCGGCAACAACTCAAGGTGTGGTTAGTTCACTATGGGTTATGTAGATAGGTTGTGGTTGTGGTTACGCTGAATCCTCCTGCTGTTTCCAGTCCTGGTTGTCGTCTCGGCTTTTCAATGCCTGGGTAAACAACTTAACAAGTCGCCTCAAGGCGTCAGAGGATAGCTGAGAGTCGACTCAAGTCATATTTATGTTATCATATCGTGTGTGGGCGGCTGCCACGCCCATTAGCTTTTTTGTCAATTTCACATGCACGTCGCTTTCAATGCGAATTGCTGCTGCAGGGCAAATATCCTGCGCACGGAACGTGCACAAGTCCTGGCCAGCCAGATAGAGACAGCTACAGATACATGTGCAGAAAGAGAGAGGGATAGAGTGTAAGAGGGAGACAGAATTGAGTTGCATAGGCCAACAAACAAATAAGTTGAATGCTAGGCAATGAGGCTGTCTCTGGGTTTGAATCTAAATCTGAATCAAAACCAAAAACAGAATCAGAATCTGCATCCTAACAGTTTTTCTTGCTCTGAACACATGAAAAGTCGAGAAAGTTATCAGAATTCATGGCTTGTTTTTCAACAGCACGAATTGCAACGGGTATCTTAGCTATATAAAGCTGTTGTAATATAAAACTAAAGCATACTTCAGTAAAAGAGAGTATTTAATTGAAATATCACTATATTAATCTTAAAAATATATGGAACTTCCCAAATGTTGTTACTTTATAAATACTCTTTTAGTTAGAGAATCACGACTTCCATATAACACATTTGATTTCAATTTTTTGTTGACTGTTGCTCAATGTACAAGAAAAGAGCAAGCAATTGCAGCTTGCAACTTGTTAGTTGCAACTTGCCAGAACTCACAGGCAGCCAGCAGTGCAGTAAAAGCTGCAACAGGAAAAGAAAAGCAATAGCAAAAATGTGATTTAATGCGCTTTGGTGTCGCATGCTAATGAGGCAAGTTTTGTGGCATAGTTAGGACTCATAGCTGGCAGCTTTTTGGCACGTGCCAAGCAATACGAGTTGCCACAGAAAGAAGGAAAAATCCCTAAGCCTATGCCTATGTTACGTATTCTATGCCCAGCATATCTAAGAATTATTATATGCTAAATAGTTTTTCACTGCCCTCTGCTTTGATTTATATAGTGAGCCAGAGTTGACGTCGTGCTAATTGTGTTGCACGGTCTGTTAACTCTCCCCCCTCTCCCCCTCTCTCTCTTACCTAGCCACCTCTGCTTTCTGCTGAAACTCACTGCAGAAAAGCAAAACAAACGTGACTTTTCGTAAGTGGGTCTGAGACTTGCTCAAAGTTGACAGTTCATAGATCATAGATCTTTTTAGTCCAGAACGTGATGTTCCCAGAAGTGAGCCATTAAGGAATAACTGTGCTGGGATTTGGATTTAGATTTGCATAAATCTGAGCTTAACTTATGCCTGTACTTTGTTTACGTGTTTTCTTAAAAGAATCACTATAGATTTTTGTCACAAATGGGAAACTTCTGAAAGTTTCTGTACATTTACTGTACATAGGTATAAAACTCTCTTTTATTTACAAATATTTGATTTCAAATTCAGTTCAAGTCACGTCAATCGATAACATCGATAATCGATTTCACGCATATTCTATAATGAATTTTTGAATCCACCATTAATCTCTGCACAAATTGAACTTCCACAAATTGGTAGTTTGATATCAGGCTTGAGACTAAAGTTCATACAATATAATTAATAGCTCTAAGATGTTCTCCATGCTTACTTTTCAATTAAACGCCCAGCATAAAACTGAAGACATGCAAGCCATGAACGTAAAGTCAACGACTTTTTTAGCCATTTAAAGCGTGGCACGCACTTTAAGGTTCAAATCTGAGCCAAGTAGCTAGAGGGAAGACGGGGTGAAAGGTAGGTGACGAGGGGGGAGGGGAGAGTTTGGAAGTGGCACAGCTTGGCGCAGGTAACGCTAACTGATAATCACTCAATTTGCTTCGAGGCACAAAAACTATGAAGTTCACTCAACTTGGCTAACAACAGTGGGAGCGAGAAGGGGTTAAATCAAAAGCAACGAAAGAAGCCAACGCCTGTGAGGTACTAAAAACAACAATAACAAGAAGTTGCGGAAAATAGATGAACAGAGAGGAGAGAGAGAAAGGAGGAGAAGGGGAGTGAGATAAAGAGCAAGCGGCAGCGAGAAGTGCAGCAAATTGGCATTACCGTACCAAAGTGAGCAGCTCTAGGGGTGGGGCATGAAATGGGGCAGGTGGGGTGGGCGGTAGCTAGGGCATCTGCCATGCAAAATAAATGTTGCAAGCGTAAACATTACACAGCGCTTGCAACACCGTCAGCTGAGGCAAATGCATAATGCAACGGCAGCCGCAGAATGTTCAAACTTGCAACTCGAAAAATGGGCGAAAAGAAAAACAAAAGGAAAAACAACATAAATGGAAAGCACAAAAGAAAAATTAGTTACGCCAAAAGCAAGGCGACTTGCTGCGATGTGATGCGATGATGCGATGCAACGCAACGCGACGCGACGTTGAATGCTCTGGATGAATGCCATGCTAAATGTCTGTGGGGCACGATTATCATGTATAAGTCCAGGTCGAAGCGAGAAGATGCTACCTCAAGGGGCATGACAGGGAGTTAGAGCTGAAAAAACTGCACTAGAACTAGAACTATCTTTGCTACTGCTACTTTTGTGTTTGACTTCTAAGTATATGCTAGTACTTACTTGCTATATATACGAAAATCGAACAGAGCTGGTTAAAAGTTAAGTGTTAGCTGAAAAGTTGTGTGTTAGCATTGAAAGGAAGTAAGGAGAAAGGAGTATGATACTCTTCTTATTATACTACTATTGTACAAACTCTATGTATGCAAAGAAGTTTTTAAAAGTTTAATAGCTACTAGTTAGTTATATTGTTTCTTTCAATGCTGCTCATCCGATTTGTACTCGTACTATACTTAATTCTATTTTGACTATTACACCTATGTATGCTCTAAAGCTTGAGGAAAATCTTGTACTTGTAAGAAATATATCATCGATACAAAAATATAAGTTCGATAGAAAATACAAAGTTAGGAGCTCCTTGCTTCGCCTATTAGAATGTAGTATCTAAAGTAGAAATCTTGCAACTTATGCTGTACCTATAGCTACTGCTTTTGCTACTTCTGCAGTTGCTACCATTCTTGATAACATTTTGTCTACAATGTAGTAGTTTGTTAGGTTACATGCATGTGCTTACTCTATTAGTAGCATTAACTCGGGCTAAAAGTGTAGAGCTCGTTATAGTAGCAAGTTTTTGAAGAAATACCTTGAAAGTTGGTAAGAAAAAGGACAAAGAAGGTGAGAGAGGCACAAAGAAGTTGCTTAGATAAGGGAAGTGGATGGATGATGATGCAATTTGATGTCAGATAAGTAATCTGTATGTAAGAGGTAATTGCTCAGCAAGTGAGCAAGACAAAGTATGCAAAAGAGCGAAATAGAGAGAGTGTGTAACTAGAATTAAAATTTACATATTATGCCTTAAACTACTCTACTTGTTTTTAGAGTTTTTTTTAATATAATCTCATCTTTTTTTTATGTAGAGTATTTTGCAGTTAGAACTTGCCCAACTTACTGAAGCCATTTTGCATAATTCGAAAGTCAAGCCGCGAGTTGGCGGCCAAAATGTGGCCAAAAAGCCGCGGATGACACACGCTGTCTAGCTAACTATCTGTCTGTCTATTTGGCAGTCTGATGTTCGTGGATCTGCAGGGAATGCAGCTGGGGGTTGTGGATAAAGATGAGCATGAGGCTGCAGTCGCTGTGGCGACACCGAATGTGGCATTGACGGTTGCATGGCTCAGTGCGCCTAAGCTTCGTTTGATAGCTGACATTTTGATGTGTCCGTAGCCTGGAGGCGTCTCTGTGTGTACGCGACACAGAGGCAATTCGCATCACCCAGCACCCGCTGCACTCCTTGCTCACTTCTTCAATGTTCTCTGGCTCCTTTTGGCACCCTTGCAACAATGCAGCCATGTTGCAGCACTTGGTTGCGGATTTGGCGACATTGTCGCATGATTTGAAGATTTCCAGCTGGCGACAAGTTATCAAGACGAACGTGACTAGCAAACAGTTGGCTTAACTTCTGCGTCTCCAACTTGCAGCACACAAGCCACAAAGTTTCCAACAGTTTCCATCAGACGAGGCCAGACTGTAGTTGTAACAGCCACTGACAGGCGATAGGGCGTTTAGTCTGAAACTGTGGCACAACTTTGTATCTATGTGGTTGTGAGGTGCATGCTAACTAAAATCCGTGGGTTGCCCGAGTCTGAATCCAAATCTGACTCTGTGAGGCTAATCAAAGTTCTGGCAACTTTAACATGAAAGTGTCACTTTATTCCCCCCAGAAAACACTCACAAAACTACGATGATCTATAAGAAGACTATGATTTCATTATGCTACTTTTTATTCTCTATCGAATTTTTACCAGGCTTTCGTTTTGCAACTTCATTAGTCCACACTTTGTTGAACTTTAACCTCTTGCTAGCTGCTTTTGTTCATTAATGAATATTGTAGAGTTAATTTCGATAATAATGGAAAAATCAGCAAACGATTTTGGCATGAAATAGCAAAGCAACGATTCTGAATGAGACTTCATCATAAAGGGCATTTGGTAAAGGTCGTGAGCATAAATTTCGAAATTGTTTTGACGTTATTAAAGCGTCGCCAGCCACAGACGGCAGAACAATTCACCAGAACGAAGCATCAACAAGCCACGCTGAGCCACCGAACCACCGTAGCACCGCACCACCGTAGCACCGCACCAACGCCCCACCGAACGCGCAATCCAACGAACCATCGAAGCAGCGAACCACCAAACAGCATTGATGAAGTACATCAACATCAGCATCTAGAGAAGCAACAAAAGGAGTCGGCAATGGCGACCTCATATGCCACAGGGCAAGTTTTCGACTTGAAACTTATGGCAGATAGTACACTCAAAAAAATATCATTTCAGCTGTTTAGATCAAACGAAACTTTAAGGCAAACATACTATAATTTCTAAATAGCTGTCTTTGAAAATAAGTCTCTTGAACATTGTAAAAAATATTACTTTGAAATTGAAAATATTTTTCTTCCTGTAGAAATATAAAAAAAAAAAAATAAAGTAGTTTGTTACCTTTTAAAAATGCTATTATTATAATTTCTTAAAGTACATATGTGATATTAAATATGAAATTTAAATATTTTATATTTATTAATTATACCACATCTTCACCGTAGTCTAAGATCATCTGCATTAGAAGTTAAATCTTTTTTTTTGAAATCTAAGGAATTATTTTATCTCAAGATTCCTTAGTAGCTAATGCTTTCAAGCAATATCTAAATTCAATACCTTTATTTTAGCAGTGTACATCTTTCCAACTCAGGCGCATATTGAGGTGAAGTTGAGAGGTAAAAGGAGAAAGAGACCAGAAAACCATTGTGACTGCCTTTCCTATTGAGTGTTTGGCGACTAAGACTGAGACTGTGACTTGAACTGACTCTGAGACTGAGACTGAAACTTTGGAGCGGGTCTGGCGATGCTGTGCGGGTGATAAGTAACATGAATCACGTTTTATTTTGCCTTTGGACTTTAACGATGCAGTCAATGTGGCTGTGGAGGTGGAGAATTCGATGTCAAGGCAAAGGGGACGGGGTTGAAAGAAGGGGCGAAGAGGTATCTGGAGAAGGAAACGCTGACTGTTGACTGCCGACTGGCGACTCTCGACTGGCTCAATGGCTGACTGACTTTGACTACGACTTCGACTTCGACTGGGGCTGTGACTTCGACATCGACTTTTGCAAAGGTCAGACCACGGTACAAGTTCCAGCTTTTAGCTTTCAGATTTCAGCTCCCAGCTCCCAGTTCTCCAGTTCCCAATGAGTCGTTGCTGCAATTTTTATTTACCTTTTGTGTACTATACGATATGAGAGTTCTGCTCTCAGGTTTTGTATTATGCTCCAAGCGTTTTCAGTTCCTTTTTTCTTTATGTTTTTCTTCTGCCTGCCTTTGTTGTTGTTTTGCACCGTAGAACGTGAGAATTTAATATTTCTTTTCATTAGCCACGGTCCTCGCAGTTCACCTTGTTTAGCTGGCAGTCTGGAATGGGCAATGGAATTGGGGTACTCTGAGTGGAGTGTTGAAGTCGCAGCTAAAAAATTTGTTGTACTCGTAACTAGCTGAGAGGCAGGCGACACTTATAAATTTCATGGTTCTATTTATAAAAAAAGACGACAAAAAAAAAGGTCACAGCAACCGTGAAACAAATGCCAAATAAATTATGCCATAGGGCCAAGGGCAAAATATGATTTGATGTCGAGATTTGCGAGCATTTCACGTTGAAATACTGAAATACTTGTACAGCAGATTAACAAATGACAGTTTAAATAACAGTTAAATGTTAAGTGATAGATATCTAAACATTTTTCTTATGTTCTATAATTTATATATATGTTTTAAGCAGCACTTTAGCTGCTGCTCATTTCAACGGCTTTCGAGCCCCAAAAAGAAATTATGACAATTAAGCGAAGTTCAGAGCACGCGACTGTGAAGCGTCGAAAACCGCAACATAAATCTGTTTAAGCCCAGTCCCACTATCCAGTGCTACCCCATCCCTTTTCACTCCCCTCTTGTGTTCACTAGTTTATTTGTAGTCCATGGCTGGTGACCACACGCTGACAGCCTTTGTGGCCAGGGCTTTAATTACTGAACGTGGCTAAAAGCAACTTTTTGGCCACCTGCTGCATGCTTTACGAGTTTAATATCTTAGCCAATGGCCATAGCGCCATTGCCTGATCCAAAGCCGTTTGCCTATCCCTCGAGTTCTATTCACTCGACTTTAGTTAAGTTGAGTTTCAAACTCAGCGTGTGTCCTCATCAGTGCTCGCCTTTTATGGCATTTTTGCATTAAAATTTGTGCTGCTGCTGTTGCTGCTGCTGCTGCTTAAGTATATCATACGATTCACATTTGAATACATCTATGGCAAAAACGGAAATTTATGCGACAGCACTAAAAACTCAAACTTTTTCCATAAACCCGTCAATTTGGAAAGGATGCCCAATCAGTTTGCCTCACTTATTTATCACACACTTTTAATACCCGTTCACAGTGTGTGACAGTTGATGTATTGCCAATGAAAATGCTCTAAAACTTCTCATTTTTATGGATTTCTTTTTTTATAAATATGGGATAATGGAATTCGAATTATTAATTTAAAAGTTATACTTTTCAGTTCGATTTAAAATTCTGATTAATAAATGAAAATTCATTACATATATCAAGTTTAACACACAGTTGTAGAAAGAAGCTATGATTTCATTCATAATTGTATTACTTTTTAAATAATTATGGAACTTTTCTAAATTTACAATAAATTAAAAAAAAAAGTGGAGTAAAATTTAATTGTAATTGGTTTATATCTTTTATATGATTTTAAATATTATAAATATTTAAAAATTTACAATTAAATTCTCGAAGAATTGCAAAGACTTTCTGTCTCTGAGCACGGGTATTTGCTAGTTGGTTTGCCTTTAAACCACTCCCATACCTCGCTCAATTGGCAGAGCCTATTCGCATAGCTCATTTCATCAAATTGCCAACGATAACTATAAAATTTTACAGCATTTTCACCATCGAACTCAATTCATTTCCGAGTTGAAAGTTTGTTATCCATCTTCACTCCACTTCACACCCCCTGTTTTCCCCCTTTTGTTGGGGATAGGCAGTGCATAAACAAGTCAACTGTTTTCTCAACTTGCCAAATTTACAGACGATATTTTCATTACATTATTTGCGATGCTATTAAAATCGATTTTGGCCCAGTGTAGACAAACTTTTTGGGCCAACTGTCATTAGCATTGTTAGTGCACACGAAGTAAAACTTTATCAATTTGTGGGCGTGGCTTTTGCTAATAATTTATGCTAACCCCAACCCCCATCACCCAATCCATTGCGAGATAATGGTATTGTCCGTAACATGACTCATCAGTAGTGAGTGAAGTTTTGTGTGGCCCCTCGACCCTCGGCCGCCCCCTTTGGGATTTATATCCATTTGTGTCCATTCATTCCATTCGATGCGATTGTTTGTCTTCATTTCCGACGCTTAACTCTGATTGACATTCATGCCCCATCATTTATTCATTTGGGCGCCGTTTTAATCCCGAAAACTTCAGAGATGTCAGCCGACAAGTCCTTGCCGAAAATTTAATTGACTGCTGTCTACGTACAACTCCGTCTCCTCCTTGTCACAATCAGAAATTGGCAGCCCACAAAAGTGGCTGCAATTGTCGGTGGACTCACAAATATTGGCACTGCCATTAGCCAGCCGGAAGCCCCTCTCTATGCCCCCCATTTCATCTACCACATTCAATTACCACCCAGTGGCACTTGAAGATTGCTCAGATTTTTTGACTGGTTCCATTTGTTGCGGCGTTTGCTGCGCAATTTGCTGTGATTTGCCAGCACCTCATAATGCATATACATATATTTGTACTACAGCACTCGATTGGGGTTATTATTCAGTCTAACAATTAACTTTGCCATTGTTTGCTCTGGCATCCCTGTTCCCTGTCAGCTTTAGGCCAACAACTATCACCAAATGGGGTCAGAAGTAGTTGTTGGCTTGCAGTTGAGCGCAGCTGTTGAGATTTTTATAGCCTGAAAATTGGGTTAGCATCTTTAACGAACAGGACACTTGGAAAACAGTAGTTCACTTGAACATACCCTGTGTTCTGCAGTATTATTTAAAGGTTGAGATTGTTTAAAATTAAAGTAAATTCTGATATTATCATAGCTATATCTTATATTGCTCATCTCTTATTTACTATTAAAGCTGCGCCATTAACATGTCAATAATCAATACAATCAACTCTTAATTAGAACTTCAACCTATAATAAAAATACCCGTTGTCCGCGATACTCAATGTGAAGCATGTCAAGTGGTAATCTTTTGAGCAAGAGACACTGTGCAAGCTTGTTATCATACAACTAATTAACTTTTCCTTTACCATTGCTCCTTATTTAATTACTCGTATTTTAGCTTTTACTTTGTCACCGAGTCAAAAGCCAAAGTCAAGTGCATTCAGCAAAAAGTGTTTCCCCTTTTTTTGTTATTGTTTTTCTTTTATTCGTTTTTTTTTTCGGGTCATTTTCCTCGTCGCGTAATTGAAAATTGCAATTAAACGCGCTCAGTTCGGTTCGGTTCAGTTCAGTTCACAGTTTTTTCGCTGTTTCACTGCAGCTGTCTGGCAAAGTATTTGCAATTAATTAAATGAAAATCTTCTCTTTCTGTGCATGTTTTCTTTTCTGTGCATCCCTTTTGCCATTTTAATGCGACAAAGTGAT
Source organism: Drosophila tripunctata (assembly GCA_035047385.1). Lineage (NCBI taxonomy): Eukaryota > Metazoa > Arthropoda > Insecta > Diptera > Drosophilidae > Drosophila > Drosophila tripunctata. The sequence continues at coordinate 11,441,236 of JAWNPS010000101.1, read as the reverse complement.
ATTTATCAATTGCAACATAGAAAGAACACAAACAAGCACTGAAATCAGTGCTGAAAATGTTGCTTTAAATAGCAAATTACAAAAAGTAGTTATACTAGTTATACATATTTTCCTGATCGATACTTGGCTATAATTTTGCGTGCATCCTTAAACATATTTCTCAGTTCGTATTTAAGTCGCCTCTTGGTCTTATTCACTTCATTCCAGAATTCAGTCATATATCCGGATATGCCAGTGACCATTTGAATCTCATTTTGTCTAAAAAAATCCATGTTGACACAGCAGTGTGCTATGAATATGGACAAAAGTCCGATGAAAACCCACAATTTGGAAGACATTTTGCTATAGAGTTATATAGTGAAATTCAATGTGTCAAGTAATCTCAAAATAATACAATTTCATGTCTCGCCAAACTTTGTTTTGAAATGAGTTTCCAGGCTGTCTGAGCCCTGGCTTAAGCACTCTGGCCCCATAAATTGCCAAAAGGTATGCTACAACAAGGTGGCAAACAGAATCTGAACGTGCAACGACACAACATTCCTGCATTTGTCCATCTATTCAAGGGGCAGAGCACAGGCAGACACAGAGACACACAGAGGGGGAGAGGTAGAGAGGGAGAGAATGGTAGTAAAAGTGCTACCCTCGCCATGTTCACACTTTTATTTTTAGTAACTTCCACACAAATGACTATCCACTCATATGTTTTCTTTATGTTTTTCACGCCGCCAAAAAGCAATGGAAAAAAATGCAATACAAATAAAAAAAGCGGAATTAAATATTTAATATAGCACAGAGCCGAACAGTAAATACTCTTTTACAATTCGTGAGCATATTCTATGTAACGCATTTTGCAGTTTTTAGTAAGAGTTGTATAAAATTATTAGCTCCTATCCATATCCTTGGAGTAGTGTATTTAATTTTTAAATAATTAAAATAAGATTTAAACTTATACCTCTTTTGTTCAATTATATATCCTGTGTGTATTAATTTTGAAATATTAAATAATAAGACTAAAACATATTATTCTTTTGAAACTTACCAAAAATTTAATAGTTCAGCTTTGGGTATAGCATTAGCATCTTATCTGCCATCTACGAGCTACAAGTATTACGTAAAAAGTTAAAATTCTATATTTCAAAGTTAATATTATTTAAATTCTATTTCTATAGAGCTTTCTCGCACTCTCTATCTATTCTATTTCACTCTACTTCTCTATGTTTCTATGGAATCTTATATACAACTTCTCTTTAAGCCATTTCATCTTTCGTAAAGCTTATGTCGAGCCTTTGTGGCCATTTTTTCTAAGGGTATTTAGAAACTTGTCGAGCCAAATAGAAAAGTTCATTGCAAAAACATTTTTGCCACATTAACGCTTGCACACGCCCGCGCCATTTTGTGCCGTGTGTTGCACACACACACACAAACAGCGAGCACCTACACATTAATAACTTTTTTATTGCGGTCACATAAAAACGCAACAAAACTCGCCAGCATATTGAATGTTGTTGTTTTTGTTGTTGCTGCTTTTGTAGCTTTTCCTTTTTGCGTGTATTTTTTTAGGAAAAGTTTTAGCTGCAACTACAAGTTCTTGTTGCTGTATTATTATTTGTTGTAGTTGTTAAATCGCACACGTGTTTTGTAAAACAGCGTCATATCCTTGATATCCTTACGACATGTCCCGCTGTGGGCGAGTATGTGAGAGAGAGGGGAAGAGAGTGGCGTGGGAGTGGCAGTGAGGCAGCGGCGCAACAAAGCAGCTCAGATTTCTGGCCGTCGCTTTTAAATGCAATTTGTTGCCATTTCGCTTATCCAGACGTACACCTACGCTTGCCACCTCTCTGTAGTCCCCCCCCCCCACTTCTACACTACCCCACCTACAGCAAACATAAAACTCTCCGGGGAATACGTGCAGTCGTAGTAGTCCTGGATTTTATTTAAAGCCAGCCAGTGCACACATGTTGTACAGTTTCCGTGCGGTTCTTTTATAGCCGGAGTATTTAGAAAACAAGTGTAATCAAAATTATATGGGCGTGTTGCTGTAAGAGAGGGAGTGGTTTGTAGGTGGTCCATCCTCCGCCCCTTTGTAAATTTCAACGCTTACGGCCATGTGACTTAAGTATAAACCGAGCGAGAGGGGGAGAGAGAGAAAGAGAGAGAGAGAGGAAAAAGGTTTATGCTGTAGCTGCGGCTGTTGGCAAGTTATGATTGAATTCGAAGCTGCTTTGTGGCCAACGCTTTTAGTGTGTGTTTACACTATACATATACGTATGTGTAGTTGTATGGGTGTGGTATAAGCCAGCGCTTTCAGCTGCTTGTAATGGGAAAAGTTTTAGCCAAAAAACATGGGACAAGTGCTTGCGGTTATTGTCGGCATTGCAATTAGTTAGTTGAAGATGAGCCACAAATATTGCAACTTGTATTAAATAGTGATTTTAGTTAGGTGTCTACTGCCAAAAGTGCTTGTAATCCTTTGGCCTTATAAAGGATTTTCTTTTATTAAAACTTTATGAGTTCATATTTTCTGAATTGGTAACAAATCGTTTCGTCGGCTGTTGAAAGTTTCTTATGTAGCTACTCGCACTTAAGTTATTTCTATAAATTTACACATTTATTAAAAGGTTTCCATTCATATAAAGCAATTGTTTGCTGAAATAGATTTGTATATTCCCCCAAGTAAGAAATGCAATTGATGTTCAGTCTTTAACAATAAAATAAAGTTTTATTTGTTCATTTTTGTTTCAATTTAGTGTTTTGTGTTTTTTTTGTTTTATGCCATTTATAGTTGCTCGTTTTTTGTTGTTGATTATTATGTATACACACACTTATATAATTGTTTGTTCGCTAAATGTTTTTTATACGTAGTTGAGTTCTATTTTACAGCGTTTCTAATCGAATTGTAATTTTTAATTGTAATTGCATTTGCAATCGAAATGAATTTCATTTGCATTTTATTTCTTACGCTTCAATTATTCACTTAAATGCTATATTTAAATGTTGGACAAGATTTTATCAAAAAATTATATATATATATTTAAATAAAAAACTATATAGTTTATATTGAAAATAGAAATTGCAAAACAATTTAATATGTCAACAAATGTTTAAAATGGCAGTTATTGTTGCTTAATTTTAGTTCTGACTTGTTCGTTTTAGTTATGCAATTTTTCACAATGGTTTTGGGGATTGGAAAATGTGTGAGTTCTTAAGTGTTATGACTACAACGTCATTAAAAATGTAATAAAAACGCGTTTGGCTTTAAAACTGAATTAGTTTAACAAATACATATACATAATAAATATACAATAATTTTAAGTATACATACATATATATATATTTTATATATCTTTTGTAGCTCTAGTTGTAATTCTAATTATTTTAAACGCTTTAAGTTTAGCACATGGAGGACATTTATTGCTACATAATACATTTAGCATATTGTTTATATAGTAGTTCCTTGTTATACATTTATTTATATTTTTTGAATAGTTTATTATTATCTTGCTTTAAGTATTGTAGTATTTTACATAAAGTGCATTTCGACTTTGGATTAAATAATTTATTGCGTATTATGATTGGGGCCAATTTTGAATGATTTCTACGGAATCTCAGAAGCTGTGTTTACTCTATAAAGATATATAGTTTGCATATATATATATATATGTGTATTACGTTTAATTGTTGGGCACACTTAAAGCTTTCACAAATCAAATTAAGATCTGCAATAATTCTACATAAATGCAAATTAGAAATCCACTTTATTCAAAATTCGAATGGGGAAAACGTGTCAATGATGGAGGGGGTGGGAAGATGATCTCAATAACAACTAGAATGCTCTAAAACACTAGGATAAACTATGCTTAAACTTACAATCTAATATATATGTTTGTTTTTTTGCAACTTATACGAATAGTTTTGGTTCAACAAGAAAGCCAGACTCCAGACTTTCGTATAACTAAATATTAAACAATAGTTTTTCCATTTTCCTTTTTTGATTTTGCTTTGTGAGGGGTAGGCAGGCGCGTGAAGGCAAGGAAAGGAGAAAGCAACAAAGAGAGAGACAGTTAGGAGAGTGGTCGTGGTGGTGGTGTGGGAGATGAACTTTATACAAAGTTGTGTGTGCGATTCTCAATGGTTCGTGGTGCGGGGTGGATGTCGAGTGAGGGGTAGTAAGACTGACTCTACGTGCTAAAAGCCAGGTAACTCTCATTAGCCACCGCCTCAGCCGCCACCGCCGCCGTCTCATACTAGACATACGCCTGGGGTCGTGTTCTCGGCTCCTTTCCCTGCAACCGCTCGACAAAATTGCGCCAGCTGACCATTGTCTTGCTGGAATACAACCATACACTGGACGTTACGCCCACCAGCATGGAACATAAATATTTAACCATATAGATCTGGAATATGGGACGTGCCTCGGCACTGCCCGGCGATCGGGCAGCCGGACAGGGTATCGAGAAAGGTTTACAGATATCGCGATGCCATTGTATCATCCATTCATCAAAGTTATAATACTCGTAGAACAGGCATCCCAGTAGTCCCAGAGCTGGCAGTATAAAGAGACCCGAGAAGAAACCAATGCGCAGCATAAGACGTTCCAGTTTATCCGTTCGCTTGCCGTCCGTCTTCATTACGGTGCGTATGCGAAAGAGTGAGATGAAACCAGCAAGCAGAAAGAGAGCGCCAATCGATAGATATATGCATAGCGGCAAGATTAGAAAACCGCCCAGAGAGTGCGTGTCCAGCTGACCCACAAAGCAAACGCCAGAGAGTATGTCGCCTGTAAAGAGAGAAAAGGTTGGAAAAGAATTAGTAGGGCTATGTGTGATAGAAGATAGCTACAGATCTTAAACCTGTAATCTCTATATATTTATATTAATATATACATATCTGAGAAATAGAGAGAGTGACTGAAAGATAGCATGAGCTTCATAAAAAGCATTTGAATTCTCTTGGAATACAATTGGTACAATTGTGGATTGATCTTTAGAATAAGAGAATAGAAATATGGGAGATAACTGAGAAACTGTATGATATTAATATAAATTTAGTAATATATACGGACGTTATAAAGCTTATATATAGTTAAAAGTATAGTACAATTAATTTTTTTTAAAGCTAGAATGAAAATCAACTATTTTTCTAATTATAGAGAAATTTGAAATGCAAAGAAATTTAATAACACATTTAATGCACAGAGTTTTAGATAAGTTTGTCGAAAGATCTTTACCATAAAATAATATAGAGCTTGTAGAGTCCGAAAACTTAATGACTTCAAACCTCAAATATGGCATCAAATGTATGCAAACTTTAGGCCACTTTTGGTTGTTGGCTTGATATCTATTTGCTGTAGATACGAATAATCCACAAAATGTGGCTAAGGCTAGCTTTGGTCAAATACACGTTGAAAGCCAAATGGCCGACTGCAACATAAATAGAGATTGTTCAAGTGGCATGTTGCAAGTTGCATGTACGAGTATTTGCAACATGCGGACATGTATTAATATTCGACATTTGATGTCTGCATCACAAGCACAAATGCAACACAAATATTTGAGGCAAATACTCGGTTAATGCAGACAGCTAAAGAGCGAGAGTGAGAGAGATAGAGATAAAGTGAGTGAGGGAGAGGGCGATAAAGAAAGGGGCGAGCAGAAGATAAACAATGCTTAAATTTACTTTTACCTTTTGGTTAAATATTTACACAATGATTGAGGAACTCGTAGTTCAAAGTCGAAACTGCCGACGCTTGTTTAAACAATTTACAATCTACTATAAACCTTCCATACACATCCCTTACTGCCTCCTCTTCCCCCTCTTGCAACTCAGTATGCTCCACACATTCTGCAGTCAATGTTGTTGACACCGACACAAATCGAAGTGAGTGGCTGACATGCCACAAGAGTTGAAGTTGCAGTTGAAGTTGATGTTGAAGTTGGTCGTTTGCTTTGCTCATTAGCGCTATTTATAAACATGTTACAGGTTTGCCTTTTCCCACTCCCCAGTCCCCGCTCTGACACTCTTTATCTATATCTGTTGAGCATTATATCCGCTCATAAATTATCGATTAGCTGTTGCTGCACATCGAACCCCCCTTTTCTTTTCCTTTATTTTATGACATGCTAATTCAGTTTTCACTTGAAACTCTCGAAACTCGTGCTTGCCACAAATTATTTACACCCGATTGACTGGTAAATACTTTCAGTTAATTTGCACATGGTTCAGTTTCAAATACATATATCTACATATATTTAATTTTAAACACCCATTTGGCTACACAATTAGCTATGTTTGGTCCAAATTGGTTAATTGACTAAAATTAACTGCTGACACACAAGTTTTTGATCGATTCTTAAACGTATGGCCAACAGATGGCGCCTGTGTTTTTGCCACAAATTGTTGCAGCTGCTTTAAAAATGTATAGTTGGATATATAATTCCTGGCCATAAAAGTCGGAGCTGAGCTGCAGTTCTTTAGCAAATTAAGCGAAACGAAATTTATAAGCGCCTGGAAAATGTAGATAAACGAATACAATAAATAACCAGCAAGTGAGGAGGAGAAGGCGCTGCGATGGGGCATGCCACAACGCCTAGGAATGCTGCTAAATGGTGAAAAGTGGGGAGTGGGAAAGTGGAGGAAAATTGGACATCAAAGCGCGACAATTGAATTGAAAAGCTAAAAGCGAATGGGTTCCACGTTCCACGTTTTACGTCCCACGTATTAAGCGATTTCCGCCACTGGAAGCTGAAAATAAATCAGTGTTGCATGCAGAAAGAGATAGATAGAGAGACACAATTAGTATGAGAAAGATAGAGAGCGAGGCAATGCCACCTGCAGATGGAAGCGACTACCGCCCGATTTGAGTCTCGATATTGATCTTAACTTGGCGGCAGCAGAGCAAAAGACAGCAATGATAACAGGCAGAAAGACAGACAGACAGACGGACAGACGGACAGATAGATATAGAGAAAGAAAGAGAATGAGATGAAGAAACAATCTGCAGTGAATTGAAATGATATTGAAAGGAAACCGGCCCAAGTTTTGTGCTAGAGGGATCACAGATCAGACAATTTGAGCGAGGGAATTGCTGCTATTGATAAATGAAGAGCAGACGAGGAACCAGTTCCAGCTCTAGTTCCATCTTTAGCAACAGTCTTCAGTTCTGCAGTTCTGGCAGAGGTCCTTTCAAAGCACAGAAATACAGAACCCGTTTTGAGTGCCAGCCTTTGTTGGCCATTTTGGAAAATTGCATTTTGCAGACAGGCCACATTTATAAAGAGAGAGAGGAGGCAGTTGGAGGACAGTCAGGGGCAAGTTGGAGGGCTATGTATGCGATGTCTGTTGCTGCTGCTGTGACAATTCAGTGCTGTCACTGCAACAGCAGCAACTGCAGCAGAAGCACCAGCAGCAGCAGCATCAGCAACAACAACAACAATGCATGTCAATTGTTTTGTATGGCATGAGGAATGCGTGTTGGGAACGAGTTGAGTTCCAACTGTTGGGATGTTGCGTTGACTTTCTGTCCGTCTGTCTGTCTGTCGCTCTTTGAGTCATTTGGGGCCCCGCATGTTGATGAAGTGCAGACAGCAAAATTCCATTTTTAGTCATGCCATTGCATTTGATTATAAACCAAACCAAACTACATCACAAACTACAGCAAAATCCCAAAAAAGCAAAAAAAAAAAAATACGAAACTGAAAAGAAAAAGTATTTTTATCTTTAGATTTCTGTTGCTTTTTGCCCAGCAGAATCCTCAACAGCGGCAGCTGCGGTTCTCTCAGCATGGTCAGGAACAAGTTTTGTGTTGAGACAAGCACTCGAAAAGGTGTTAATCTCTTGGCCAAATACCTAAAAGTACTACAACTGCAGGTAACTCGTCTGCTTCTTCTGCTGGCCAAGTGAGAAATGCTTTTTTTTTTGTGTGGTTAAATTACAGGGCGACAAAAGTTGAACAAAGACAGCGCCTTTCTTCTCTCCACCCTCCTCTTTTCATCATCATCATCATATATAGTAAACCTGGCACTAAATGCTGAAAGACTCGACTTTGATGTTGGCTGCTTGAAATGAGGTGTCAGTCTGCTGATTGTCAATCAAAAGGTAGCATTGTCTCTCTACAATTAACAGGTGGCAAACCAAAATCACTTTAGATTCCCTCATTTCACACCAATAAAAAGAGAGACGTAGAAGAAGAAGAAGAAGCAATATTGTCTAACTAAAATTGCAAAATGGCAATAAAAGCTGATAGATAGATTGTAGTTGAGGCAGGCTTACAGTTTAAAGTGCTGCTTTTCAAATCTGTTTCTTATTCATGAAGCTATTAAACTGAATTTATTCAATAGAACAAAGTGTGAGAGGAATCGGAAGATGGAGAATAATATAAGCTAGCTGTACTTTCAAGTGATTTTCTCTTAGTTGAACTTGCATAGAAAATGGTGTGCTTTCATGTGCTTTATAAGTGCTTTCCTAAAACGGATAAATTATGCGGTAGCTAAAAATTATTTTATTTAGAAAGTAAGAAAAGGAATGAGCTTTCAAACAAAAGTGAAGCTTTAAGCTATGCAAAGCTCATTAAAAGTAAGAAGCTTTTTCACAAATAAGTGAATTCTTTCTTATTAATAAAGTTCATTGAGCTTTAAATTAATGTTGCCGAGAATAAAGTCAAAATTGAGTCAGTTCTGAAAATCTTCTTCAACTCTAAATAAGCAGAACTCTGTCTTGAGTACAGTGCTACAGACATAATCGTAATCGTAGCGTATCGGAAGGCAACTTTATGACAGGGCTGTCAAAATGTTTATCTACCACTCGAAAAGCGTTTCACAAATGATAAAAACACAATGCGGCAAATAAAGTTAATGGAGAGTGATGGGAATACGAGTGCTTCGCTTAGAAAACAAATATGGGGTACAGTGAGAAATGGGGCTAGTAAACCCAATGATTCTACAACCGATCATAACTACTTTCAACAGTTTTTCAACTCATAAATGTAAAAAGAAAAAAAATAGATGAAAAACTATAGAATGAACAAATGAAAGCAAAGGGAGCTAACAGCCAACATAAGCAGCTCGACAATTGTTTTTATAATTATTCTATTGGGTAGAGAAGAGACACAGAGAAAGAGGGAAAAACAGCGAGTAAAATAAAAGGAAAATTGCTTAATTTATGTGTCACTTATCTAAATGGAGCAGCGTTGTCAAACCGAGCATAGAGACAGCAAAAGAGAAAGAGAGTGAAAGAGAGAGAGAGAGAGAGAGCAATCCAATGAGTGTCTCTATATATTATTATTTTTATAAAGCCAAGCGATAAGCGAGTGACAGCACAAGTAGCACTGGTGGGGTACAGAAAACCGGGTTGACTTTTGTTGTCTTGTGGTGCAGTAATTAAAATCTCAAGGGGCAAAAAGGGGTGAGGAACCGACAGTGGGGAGAGGAGGAAGGTGCTTTTACAACTGCTGACAATAATCGCGGCGACAACTGCAAAGCGAGAGAAACAACATGCGATTAAATTTAAATGACAGTTGACAGTTTCATCAGGTGTGTGTGGAACACAGACTTAACATAGATATAGATATGGATACATATGTATGAACAAGTATGGAGAACTAAAGGAATATGGATTTGGTATGATACAACACACACACACACATACACACACAAGACAGGATATGCGGCAGGTGAACAAGGTGACTGAGCAGCAGGTGAAATGTCATGTCTGGGTGGATTGCCTTTTCACTATGCGACTGAAACGGAGCACCTGCTGAATATTGTCAAACAGATTAAAATGGGTTTGCCTGATGAACAGCGAGTAGATTGCAAAAGCTGCTGAATGAAAGGGAGCTACTATAGAAGCACATGGGGTTCAGGTTCAGGAAAAGCTATATGTAAAAGCTAATCTATCTTGAAGCATTTTTAACTACTTACTTAACACACTCCAAATTCTACACATTTCAAAAACAATTATTCGATAACAAATCGATTAGTTATAATTTAAATTAAATTCCTTTTGACCTACATGCTTTATAGGTTAAATGTCTACACAGTTCCTTCCCTTTGGTGTACTGTAGAAAACGTGTTCATGTTTCTGTATAAATACTCTCCTCTTCGTACCAAAGATTTCAACATTTCTACAGAGTAAACTTGAGGTTTATCGTGGTTACATGTTACTTTGGCCTCGTCTTTATCGACACGTTCTTTACGCAGTTCCATATGTTACAGCGCCCCCTTTTGCACCCCGTCGGACTACCACAGATGCTCCACTTAATGCCTTCCTCGTCTTACACGCTGTTACCCTCTGAGGTTCCTACACTTTGATCCCCTCTAGTTGACACCACGGCGCTGTTTCGCTCTCTTAGTTGACAGGGACAGGACCCCGCATAGTTGCATTTTGAACTTTGGCAACCAATTTTACAAATGGGTGTGAGCCTCTCTCTGTGTGTGTGCGTGTGTGTGTATATTTGTGTCCTTGTTTCAACATGCAAATTGAAATTGTTTGCATTGTCTGTGCCCTCAGTTCTAACCTTGCCAACAGCAGCAACAGCAACAGCAGCAGCTGTTGTCTCTCTTATTGCTCTTGCTGCTGCTGCTGTTGTTGTTCCAGTTGTTGTTGTTGCTGTCGACACGTAATATAAATTCTCAACAAATTTTAGGCATGTCTGCCCCTACTGCTTCTATCCCTCCTCCCCTCCCTCCCTCCACGGTGATGCTGCCTCTCCGTGGGCTTGTGTTTAATTTTCAAATATTTGCAGCAAATAATCGCAAATGCGTTGACAACAACACTTAACTTAAACACACAACAAAAACAACAACAACAACAACAGCAGCATTACCAGCAACAACAATCCCCTGCCAACTCCCTACCTCATTGCTGCTTGCCACACATTCCAAGTGCCACGCCCAACAGGCCTCTTTTACTAAATAAAATGTGCCACAAAATGACATTTAATTGTTTTAAAGTTTTATCTTTCGTTGTTGTTGCTGTTGCTGCTGCTGCTGTTGTAGGGAGAGTAAGTAGAAAGGGGTGCCAGAGGGGGGGAAGAGTCAACGCTAATGACACTTGTCGCGTGTGCAGATTTCATGTTTGTTATTGTAGTTGTTGCTGCTGTTGCTGCTTTTTTGCAACGTGCAACATGCCGCATTGTAGCCTCCATTTTCCATTTCTGCACATTTCCATATTTAATTGCACATCTTGATAAAGCTCTCCTCAGTTTTGAATCCCCCTTGCGTGCGAGAACTCCTCCCTCTCCTTTTTATGCCCCTTTGCCTGTTGCCTTTGTTATTCATTAGCTACTGTTGTTGTTGTTGTTGCTGCTGTTGACCTCAATTTTTATTGCCTGCCACGTTTTTAATGTCGCGTGTCGCAATTTTTCACTTTTTTTTTCCTTTTTTCTTTATTTATTTTGTTTTTTTTTTTTTTTTTGCAACATTTGTTGTTGTTGTTGTTGCTTTTTGGCACTTGTGCAACAGTTTGTTGAACTTTTGATTGGGTAAAGTGCTTTTTAGAATTGACAACGCCACGAAAAGTGGCACAATTAAGAGTCTCAAATTATTAATGGACTTTTGCGATTGTTGATGCTGAAGATGATGAAGATGAACACGATGATGATGATGATGCTATTGGTTTTTATATTCGAATATATATATATACTATGAACTCGAAAAATATATTAACTTTTACTGTTTTGAAAGGCTTTAATGACAGTAAAGTAAATTTAAATATCTTGGATTCTTGTACCTGTGTTCGTAATTTACTTTATTTACATATAGTGCAAAAAAAATCTTAGAAATATTCCATAAATGCATTTTCAGATAAACAATTAGCCCTTTAATATATGAAACATGCTTTTGTATCTGCTGTAAAATGATAACAAAACACTTGAATTACTATGAACTTATCAGTAGTTGTTCCATCGAAATCTAAACTATTTATAAAATATATAGTTTAATATTTAAAACTAATTTAAACTGACTACCAGAAAGCCATTCCATAACTATTAATTTTTATAATATTTTAAATTTGCAAGCATAATAAATTTTAACTGCTCTTTTGGCTTAAAGTCATTCATTCAGATCATTCACACAATGCAGCTTTACTGATAGCACATATCTCTGGTGTTTTTTTGTGCACGTCATCTTCGTAGCCATTCATGAGTGTTATTCGTGGTATTCATTCAGCGAATCGCTATCCAGTTATTTGAGCTTTGTTCCATGTGCATTTTTGCGCTTTATTCCAGCATTATAGCAGCATTTTGATTCCTGTCCGTGGCATTTCAAAAGGCAAATACCCCCCACACACCCACCCACATGCACACAGCCAGACACATACTGTTTAGATATGCATAAATTACGCGTGACAGGACACGATGTGAGTTGACGCATTCGCGAAACTTCTTCTCACATCCTGTTCTGTACCTCTGCCAACCTATCCTGTTCTGTTCTGTGCTGTCCTGTACTGTTTGGTCCTTAGCTACCCATGTCCTGTTCCGGACAGAGCTCATACACAATTCTCGCACGCATTCCCACCATTTTGCTAGCAATTTTCATTTGTTTTTCCTTTTCGACAGTTGGGTGCATATTTAAATGTCGACTCCAAATAACCATTTCCAACTTTGCTATTCAAATTATGAGACACCCACGCGAACTCAGAGAGCGGGAGTGTTTGTGAGTGGGTTGTAGTGAGTTAGAATGGCGGGTGTTCCTCAACTAACCGCAGGCATTCAACGTGGCGTATGCTTGACATTAAGTGTACCTCTTTTCTGCTCCTGCTGCTTCTCCTCTTTCCACTTTTATTCTCCTTATACACACACTCAGAGACTCATAATGCGAGGTGCCATAGTAATTAGTGCTGCACTGAGCACTTTTACCTTTTCACATTGTCCTCCTGCTCATACAATTGTCGTTCCTTTTTCGTTCTCTCTTCCTCTCTCTCTCTCTTTTCGCATCCTCATCGTCTAGCCCTCATGTCCGTCGGTTAGTTTCATATTACTTACTAGGGGTTAAGCACGACTTGTTATGCTCTTTATTTAGTTTAGTTTATGAAGGGTATGTTGATTGTGAAAGAGAGTTTAAAGAAAACAGAATTGATGGACCAAAGCTAAAGCTATAGCTAAATCTGAAAAACTTGAAGAGCTAGCTACACTAAATTTGGAGACAACGTTTCTATGTTGTTTATGCACAATTGTTTATTCCTTTCCTAACTTTAACAAACTGGGTATTGCCTAGCCCATCATTTGTTGCTTTTCCTTTTGCAGTTGATATATTTGCCTCGGTTTTTGCCCCTCTACAGAGACAGCAGCATCAAGACACCGAAGCAAGCGACGGAAATGAGTTTCGTGTCTTTCACTTTCCATTTTCTATTTTCCGCGCACCTTTTGGCTGTCATCGTGCTTAGCTGCTTCCTCTCAGCCTCAACCCCTCTGTCCCGCAGTCTGGTACTGTTTTTGCCCTTCTTTTTTTAGCCACGCTTGTTGTATTCATTCCTTGGCAATAAAAAAGGATTAAAATTTATGAAATTGCGCAACTTGCGTTTTGGCATTTTCGTTTGAAAATTGTAAATGAAAATGGAATTCTTTATTTTTACCTAGCATAATACGTGCTTGTGGTTGAAGCCCAATACAGACGGGTACGAGACACGTGTTGGGGTTAAGCTAAAGAATGTTTGTTATTTTGATATTTTTGTTGAGTTTCTTTTTTTTTTTATTGTGCGGTATACACGCTATAAATAAGGGAATCCCTAGCGAAATTGAGAGAGAAAAAGGGATAAGGACTATAAATCATAGCTCATGTGTATTTGTGGTATTGAAAACGAGAAGCAAATTCGTGTTGTCTAAATAAAGTGTTTTCATTTAGCATTTTCCATTACGCATTTGCCCCAAAAAAATTAAAATCGCTTTTTGTGGTTTTGTGTTTGTTACCCATTAACTTGCTCTAGCTCTTTCTATTCTGCTCTCTGCTTCTCTCTTCCCTTTTTATCCTTCTTTCTTTCTGTTTTCATTGCTGTCCTTAAATGTGCAATTTGTGGGTCGCGTGCTGTGCGGTTTAAACTCAATTATCCAGCGACACGAAGCAAGCAGTACCAAGCTCTGAGGTTACGAGCTACCTTGTAAAAGTACAAAAATGTTCATTGCAGGATATTTACTTTAATGATATTGTAAGAAGGGGTCGAAACGGAAGTGTAGTTAAACAAAAAAGGGAGTGGAATAGCAGTTTAACTGGCCAGGTAAACTAGGTAAATGTTGTTCAGGCAAATGTTGTAAATGCTAAATGAGAAAAGTGGTCATAAGATGTCCTTGAGCTGTGCATTGCTTGATTATGTTGAGTTTACAACGGAATTTCTTAGGAAAGTATAAACTAAGAGCAGGAGAGATGAAGAGCAATGTAATAAATCTAATTGAAAGACAAAGCTTACTTTATTTTCTTTATATATTTAAGTACTACGCAATGCAATCTTCTGACGCCTAAAACTATGCAACACAAATAACTAAGGAAAACAGGCGAAGGTACATAGAGAGAGAGAGAGAGAGAGAGTGTGTGGGAGGGTGTAAGAGAGGGACTCAGTGCGTACGCAGCAGTCAACACCAGCGGCGTCGGGGCCCAAGTGAGACGCAAACTCAAACCAAGTGGGAAAACTGGGAAAACTTCGAAACTGACAACTGGGGAACTGCCGAAACTCTCCATCAGCTCGGTCTTCCTAAGCTGAAGAGGGGCAAAACTTTTCTTTGAGTTAGCCTGGCCAAGAGTTTTGCTTATATTTCAGAGCCCAGTTTGTTGTCGTCGGTTCAGTTCACTTTTCTCGGTAGTTGCTTAGAACAAAAGGCTCCAATTTGATTGCTCTCTACTCTACCCCTCTCTCTCTCTCTCTCTACCTCTCATTCTCTCCTTGGTGAAAAAGAAAAATACAAAGTAAGTATTATATAATATGTATTAACAACAAAATATGCGCACACATGCACAATGTATGGAAAATAAATTAGAAAAGTTGTGGTTTACTTTTTTTTCTTTCCTCGCCAAGTGCTGACAAAGTTTTCCCAAACTCATACACACCCACACACACCCACACACACCCACACACACAGTCTTGTGGAAAATCTATACCTAATTTATGAATATATTTTCACTTCCATGCCATGTATGAATACAATTGTGTACATTCAATTAAAAGTTGTTGGCTGGCAACATTTGCTTAGCATTTAGCAATGCTTTTCTTTTATTTTCTTACATTTTCATGTCATTTTCTATTTTTAGCGCGAAAAAAACCCAAATGAAAAATATAAATAAATAGGCAATAAATGCGAGTAAATATGTTCAACTTTTTCGCGATTTTTCATGAGAGGTTTTCCTTGCTTTTCCCTGCTCTGCATTCGTAATGAGAGTTGTAGGAAGTTGGAGAAAGAAAAAGGTTAAGGTTTCGGTTTCAATGGCCAAGTGCCGCAACAATTTGTTAAGTCGGTTTTTGTATTTTTTTTGTGCTACGGTCCTGATTGATAGACAAACACGATTAAGGGTTACCGTATATACGAGTTCTCAGGTCCTGTTTCTGACACTTTTTTAATTGAAAGGGTCAGAACAGTTGTTGACTTCCTGACTTGATTTGTATATACAATATATTGAATGCTTGGGTTTTATTTTTTCCCGAGGGTGTATTGTATGTTGACCAAAGTTAATCAAGCTCGTCAAAGCCATAAAATAAGTAAATACTTAAATGAGGCGTACAATGGACTGAAGTACACCAATTTAATACCAAATGAGCTTGAGTTCGAAAGTACTTCGAAAAAGTAAGCGAAAGAAGACAGATTTACTGATATATTTTGGCTTAATTTGAGTATTTCATTAAAGACAAGTTTTAGGCTGCTTTGTTTTCTCAATTGTAGTTGCTTCGCCCTCTAGCGTCAGTTTACTGCATTCCATTGCTGCTTTGCTTTGCTACATCCTTCTCCCTCTCTCTATGTCTCTCTCTCTCTCTCGTTGCCTTGCCTTGCTTGCGCACACAAATTATTAAGAAACATTCTAACAAACTGCAGACAAAGTTGGCAACAAAAGGCACTCGCTTAATTATACACACCATTAATAACTAAAACCAATTTGTATGCGCAACAAGACGCAGTCACTGCCGCTGCCCCTGAAGCAACTGCACTCAATGTCTTCTCTAGAGAAGTTGGGGACACACATACATACACGCCCACACATGCAGCGCACATAAATCAACACACAAAGCAACAATAAAAATGGCAGAAGCGGAAGCAGCGACAGCGCAGAACAAAACACAATTTGTGTGTAAGGGAGAGAGAGAAAGACAGAGAGAGAGAGAGAGAGCAAGACAGTTGAAATAACTGCCAAACAACAACAGCAATTGGCTGCAAAGAGCTAGAGGGTGAGATGGGGAGTTCGGAGAGTGCAGAACTGCAAAAAGCACTGTTGCATATAAGCAATATTGATGACTTTTATGCGCGTTTGGGCCGCTAGAAAACTCCCTTTTGTAGGAGCAAGACAATGTGCAGCACAAACAAAAACAATGTTACCAAAAAAGGGTTGGCAAAATGTGCAACTAACGAGTGAGTGCACAAGCGGGCTCAAACACACACACACACACACTCCGCTCTTCACCCACTCAAGTCAATCAGCCTCTCTTTGTCCTCTTCTCCCTTTTCAACAGTTTCATGCTAAGCAGCTTTTGTCCTGAGGTGCAGAAAGTCCAAAAGCTGCGAGAGCCAAAAACCAACGGCATGCGAAAGTTAACGGACTTGCTGCTTTGAATTTGGTTTGGATGTTTTTGGTATTGGGTTTTTTGGTTTTTGGCTTTGGGGTCTCTTTGGTTTTGAATTTCGCTTTTTGTTGCCTTTCTCTACAATTTTTGCTGCCACATGTTGCCAGTTGTGTTTGCAGTTTACCTTGCAGGCACTTGCAATCTCATTAAGGAACATGGATTCACAGCAATTGCACTGGCTACGCTTTTACAGGATTTCCTTTTGACTCCTTACACTTCTTTAAAACTTCTAGCATGTAATTAGACTTTGAAGTGGCATTGTTTTGTGTGCAGCAAACACACTTTTACTCCCTCTACACAAACACACACTCTGCAAGTGTTTAGTTGTTTTTTTCTTCACTTCCTTCTCTTTTTGCCGGAATGGCATTTATATGATTGGCCAATTGTCTGCAAGTGTTTGGCTAAATGCTGGAATAAACTCTCTATTTCTTTTGATGTAACCCACATTTTACTCTCCATTGAACTTGCAGTTGAGTAAACTTCACTATCTAGAACTTCATTGTCTTTTGAAATAGTTTTCCTTTCCGGAGTTGAAACTATCTATCTACCTATTCATTGGCCATCAAAACGCACTTAACACAATTGTGTGCCAAAAGTTCAGAGCGCAAAACTGCCATAAAAGTAGCTCAGTAACTCAAGCATCTTACCAAGCAAGCCAATTCTTGCTCTCTCTCTCTCTCTTTCGCTTTTCATACAGCAACAGGTGCTTTGCGCTCTTTACTGTCGATAGTTTTGTCTGACAACTTTTTGGCTCATTTGCGTAAAACTTATTAAGAGCGATTGAGGGGGGAGATAGGGGCAGCATAAGATGATTTACAGACACAGACTCAAATTGTAAGCTTTCTTCTGAGCTCTGCTTGAGTGAACTTTTCCTAGTCGCAATAAATGAAAATTTAATTATAACGCTAGCTAATGACAAGCTTGACAACTTGGCAGATTTGTACGTGAATACGTATGTGGCATACTGTAAAGGGCAATTGGATCAAACACTCTTGAGTGCTTTTATTCATTCCACACCTTACAGACTCGTACGTCTCCTGTGCCCCCTTGTTCTCCCTTCTGTACCTTTTCTTATCTGCCAGTTTGCCATCTACAAGTTACTCTGGTTTATTATGCAGCTTGTCTGGGCCGCATTGCAGTCAATGGGTTAAGCCTCCTTTCTATGCATTTGTCGTCTGTCGTCTGTCGTCTGCCGCCTGTCTGACTGTCTGCCCGCATTGATGTGTGCTTCAGATACTGTTATGCTAGCCACACGAGGGCTGATTGAAAAATACTCGATATACCGAAATCCACCTTTTCGCCCGTCTGTTTGTCAGTATGTACGTCTGTATGCATGAACGATCTTAAACATAGATTAAAATACCGATATCACCTTTATAAAAATAATGATAACCGATTAGAAATTTTGTGTAAGTGAGGACTGTATATACTTTATAAAGTCGAAAATGAGCTTTAAGCTTCTTTCAGTTAGTTAAAGTACGTCTTCACCGCTTTTAATAATTTGTTAAAACATTTAGCTACCAAAAACTTTGTTTCAACATCTTCTAAGTTCCTTTACCTCTTTTATTTCTTAAAATTCTTAGGAATCTTGAACATTTAGTACGAATTTTCATGATTCTACTAAATTTGCTTATATAAAGCTGAGCTCTAGTGGTATTACACTGTCCGACAACTATTATATACTTGGCTTTTTCTAAGTTCTACAATTTAATTAGGAATTCTTTCTTAGTTCACCTCATGTATCTCACTTCTTCTCACTCCATTCTTTTTTTAGTAACTTACAGTTATATCTACTTTTCATACTGCCCTCGGCAACTGTAAATAGACATATCGCTCTCTTTCGCACATACACTCATTGACTTCGTTCAGCCAATCGGCAATGATTAATAATCAAAATGTCAGCGCAGTCAGTTATAAAGTCACTTGACAGTTTAATCAATTTGTGTGTGTGTGTGTGTGTGTGTCTGTGTCTGTTTGGCCTTTCAAGTGTCAAAGCTGAGTGAAATTTGCATTCGGGACTCGATGGTAGATGGATTGCGGGGGCATCAAATAAATGAGGGGAGACAGGGGCTCAAACAAATTATAAAGTTTACATTACTATGCAGCACAAAGAGCTGATATTGTTGGCAACATCTTAAAAAGTAATACGAGAGGGCTGTTTCATAAGTAAACAGTGGAGACAAGAAGAGAAAACATAACATTGGCAATAAAAATATAGTATGATGCAAAAGAGGAAGTTGCAGCTGATGCGGGGAACAGGGAGACGAGTGAAATGAAGGCGACTTGGGATCGGCGACAGCTGTGCGTGGTATGGAAATGAAAATAAATACGGGGAAATAGCTCAGATACATGTACAAGTACAGATACAGATACATATACAGCTACAGCTACAGCTACAGCTACAGCTACATCTGCAGGGAGCAGCCCACCCCGTCAGTTTTGTCTCAAGAAGCACAAACAACCGGCAAAATAAACAAAAAATATGACAAGCGGCAACAAAAATAACAAAAATAATAATAATAGAAATGCTTAAGAAAACTAGACAAAGAGCAGAAGAGAGACAGACAGAGAGGCAGAGAGAGGGAGATGGAGATTGAGGCGAATTGCTGGTCTGTGTGGCATGTGTGGGCGGCATATACGACAACTGTGTGGGAAGTGGCAAGTGGCAAGTATCTGACTGTGTGGCAACTACTAATAAACAAACCCCATATGTGCTTGGCCCTGACTCAAGTCGGGGCAAACCGAGTTGAGTCGGATCGGGCTAAGTATGTGTATTAGGCAGAAAAACGCCAAGACATAAAGCCAACTAACACGTAACGTGTTTGCCAACGGGCTTTATGGCCAAGACATTTCAAAGAGTTATGAGTTATGGCCAAGTAAACAAACAGTTGGCTATAGCTTATAAGACATGCTGCTTATTTAATTCACAAGCTAATGTTAGTTAAATTTAATGGTAATTATTAAAAGTTGCTAAATTTTAGCACCACACTAGTTGCCACTTGGGCTGCGCGTTGATCAGTCAGCAAGCACAAATGGGGTGTTGAGCATGTTGAATGTAAATGTCTAGCATTTCAAGCTGTTTAAGACAACGTTATGACTGTATTGAATACAGAGCTGACAAAAACTGTTATGGCCATTATAATACGAACATTTCTTAGCCAAGTTTTGCAGCTTAACATATTCCAAGTGCTGTTATCCTACCAACCCAACACGACGCGACGTTCATTGACTTTCAAATGACCATCATCGGTCTCTTTTGCTCACTCTACTGCTCTTTCTCCCTCTCTCTTTCTCTTTCTATGGACATTGTCACATCAATTGCTGCTGCTCTTGGCCCTCTTTGGCCATCTTGCCCTGGCTGTATGCCCATTAACAATTTCATTATTCCCAGTGCTTCTTTTTTTGTTTTGCCTGTTGTTTTCTTTATAAAAGTTCTCTGGGGCGATTCTTTGGCTACTCCAGTCGAGCCGCAGTCTTGCAAAACTAATCATTTTTAATAACCAATAATTTATTTTTAATCAAACTTTAATGAAAACTTGAACGCCCAAAGCAGCACAACGCATGAAAAATTAAGCAACCATGGCATAAAAAATATACTGATGGCCATCTTCAAAGCAATTGAACGAGATAGAGAGCGATAGACAGAGAGAGAGAGAGAGGTAGCTAGAAGTTGAGGCAAGAACAAACTTTTTGGACAAAGATTTTAGGGGTGTTGTCATGCATAAGAATTAGAGTAGCAGCTGTGGGGGGCGTGGCTCAGATTGAGCTGAGATTTATTGCCCCCAGATTGAAAAGTCCATGAGGGAGTCAGCGATAGAGAGAGAGAAAGAGTGGGTAGCAGAGTTAGAGGGAGCTAGTTACATATACAATTATTGTGGATAGACCAAGGCTCTGCTTGAAGGTCGTACTGAAATCAAACAAAGCAACCGACAACACCTCACTCGAATCACTTGCCACAGTTGCACCACTCTCCACTTGCCACACATACACACACTCACCTCCTTGCCCTACACTTGCCTGCCTCCTGCTTTACTTTACTTGCTTCACTTGCAATCTCTGTTTCAGTTTGCTGCCCCTTTTTTTGCCTTAATTAATTTCTCAGTTGTTGTCCGTCGACTGCTTTACTCATAGGTCCAAGACCAAAAGGGTTATACCTCATTATTTTTGCCGGTTTCTCTACTTCTTTTCTGCTTCTTTACTGCTTCTTCTTCTGCTTACTTTTCTACATGAACACTTGCTGCCCGGGGAAACTGCAATTGCTTTGATTGCCCACAACACGCCGCCAAGAACTGGACAAGAAAATCAGCAGCAAAAACTGTGGGCGTAGTTTTAAAAAGGGGGACAGAATACTTCTGTAAAGGTATCAAGGGCGTCTTTGCTTTAAAACGTGTAGGGTTGCCATTTCTTGTAAAGAGCAAGGTATTATCATTTGAGTCTTAGAACATATTAAAAACTTTTTCGTTTCTTTTATTTCTTACAAATTTTTAAAATATTATAATGCTACTAAAAATATTTATGATTTCATATAATTTACTTACTTTTCTTTAATTTTCTAAGTGTTTAAATACTTCTATAATATGAAGTTTCTTTTAAATACATTTTAATCTAGCCAGATCTATTTGACTTCTTCTTCCGAAACGCCAAAGTCCCTCTTGGCTGCGCCTCTGCTTGCCGCAAAAAAACACTTATATCCATGTTTGGTCCGACTTTTTGCGCCTCTCAGCTGTCCAAGCCATTGCCCGTTTAGTTGCTTGTTCAGTCTGCAGTTGCACAGTCCCCAGTCTACAGTCTACAATTCTCGTCTTTGTCTCTCTCTCTCTCTCTCTCTCCTATCTTTTGTCTCTTGTCTCTTAAGCCTTTTGTGTCTTTTTTTCTGCTGCTGTTCTTCTTGGGCTTTGCCTTTGCCTTGGCATCTGAAAAATGTCGCTGGTTAACTTGCTTTAAGTATAGTTTGCTTTGGCTCTGATTGTCCACTTGGACAGCCGCCCACTGGGGGTTACATCTACGACGACGCGACGACGTCAGCGTCTCCTGCTGACCACAAGATGATGATGACAATTATTGCAATCTGCTCAGATGTTTCCCCTAGTCCACTCTGCCCTTCCGTTTCTTGTCTCTTGTCTTCCTCTTATTGTTATCGGGAAGGCTTTTACTCGCCGTCTGCAGGAGTCACTTTTCTTTCGTTCTGTCTGAAGTTTTTATGAGTTTTCATTTGCACGAGACAAAGTTGACGACAGGCAACCGCAGACCAACTGCCACTTATTATCACCACCACCAGCACCACCGAGCAGCACCAAGAGCTAGCACAAACCACCAAGAGCAGCACCATTGCAACAACTTTTATTACATTTTAGACCCTGTACTTGCAAAGTGTTGATAGTTCAATAAGTTTGTTGAAAAACCGAGGCAAATCTTTAAGATGTCAAAGAGATAGATACACAAAACTTGGCATGTAGGTTTAATATACCATGTAGGCAGATCAAGCTTGTTTTAAAACTTTATCTCAATCAAACTCTTACTCTACTCAAGCTACTGCTTGCTCCACTCTTCGTACAGGGTCTTTTACAGTCGATTTGCTTCAACTGCAGCCTCTACCAGTAGTTTTTATTATTATTATTATTTTAAGCAACGTGCAACAATGGCGCGACAATTATTCTGTGCACTTTGGAATGGGTACCATGACTTTGTGGTTAGTTCACTTCCCCTCCCTCTGCCCATTTGCTTCTACTGCCTTCCTGCTCTTCTCACTCCAACTGTCTGCGTTCCATTTCATTTTCGCTGGTGAATGCGGCTCATCAACTTGGCGAAACGTGACGAGCAATTAATTAAAAAATTAAAGCCAAGAAAACGCTGTGAAAAGAGCCAGAGGTAGAGCTATAGGAAATTGAAGAGAGAGGGCGGACACTTGATTGACACGCGAATAAATGTAAAAAATAGTTAACGTTCTCTTGTTTTTTTTTGGCCAAGGAGCAGTTGGTTAAGCCCAATCCAATCCAATGCTGATGTCAATGCTCATGTCCCATTTGGTGGTTTATGGCCAACAACTACTTGACGACTACTGGCCACAAAAATTTTGTGCTTTTAGCCATAAAACTAGCGTTGCCAATGATGTTGACGATGATAATAATAATTGGCCAATGATGCACATGGGAAAAGGCCAAAACGCTCACCAGTTGACCCCGGTTGTGTTGCCATTAGGCAGCTATTAGGCCATAACCATATATAAGCGAGACGACAAACGCTCATCTATCGATCATAAAAACTCACACATAAGGACTGCAAAGGGGTCGAAAGGGGGGAAAGAGAGGGGTGACTGCCTGGCAGCTGTTGCCAAATGACAGATGACATTTCAAGTGCCTCAACTATAGGACATTGTCGTTGCTGTAACTAATTTTGTGGCTAGATAAAAACAGCAACAAAATACATGGCCCAAACGCACTTAACATTTTGCCTGGCCAGATTTATGTACTCTGTGCGCGCTGTGAAGGGGGAAAACTCCATGACAAGTTATGAGCGGCTCATTACCAGCGACTAAGTGATGTAAGCATATGCAAAAAAACGACAAAACAGCTGCAAAGCTGAAAAGATGAAAGAAGTTGGATTAAGCAGCCAAAAGGAAAAGAGCAAAAAATGGGCAAGAAAAGCATTGAGCGGCAATCTCAAACTTTAAATACTCTTGTACACTCGGCAAAAAAGTTGTAGTCACAAGTAAACTTGTTTAAACTTTAGCTTGAAAATAAATACAACAATATTTGCTGCAAATAGCTTAAAATAGAATGATTTAGGAAATTTAATTGAGGTTTATAGATTTGATTTAAAGTAATAAGTAAGTGATAGTTTGGGTTTATAGGAACGATTCAAAAATTGTATTTGAATAGTTAATCTAGGCATGAATATTATTATAAATATACTTTCTGTATTTAAATATAACAGATTTTTAGTATATTTTTGTTAATAACCGAAAATATGATGCCTGAAATGCTTAAAAATCAATCACAGAAGCTTAAAATGAATCCAATTGCCTGACGAAATCAAAGCACCCACTGATCAAAAGGTAAACTTAAACAGAATAAAGTAAAAATGCTGAACAATTCCATGGCAACACTGAATTCCAGTGAAACGAGACAAGATGTGGCTAAAAGAGAGGTCTACGCAGAGAATAGAGAGTGAGAGGGAGAGAGCGGGTGTAGAGGTGAGACTGTGGTACATGATTTTGGCCATTGCGTTAGAGTTAGAGAAGGGGGCAAATGTATCTGGACCTGAGCCTGGATCTAGCCAAGTGAGTGAGTGAGCTTTGAGCCACGGCACGGGTGTAACAAACTGCCATAATGGATGCATATACATGGCAACAACAAACGTTGACAACAAGGCTCAAATGTCAGGCAATGGTCAACGGCTGTTCACAGAGATATTGCTGCTGCTGCTGCTGTTGTTGCTGTTGTTGTTATTCTGCTTCATCTATTGTTGGCCTGGCAATTGCTTTTTACCATATATGTGTGTCCAAGTGTGTGTATTTCGACTCGATGTCGTAGTTGTTGCTTGTATTTTGCATCTGTCCAAGTCCCACTACTTTGCCTCACTCTCCTCCCACTCCCACACTCTCTCTTCATGTGCACTCTCACCTCCTCATATAGATGCAGCTGGAATTCCGACTTCCAACGTTTCCGCCTGCCAAACGTAACATTTTGTGAAAATTTTAGCTTCACAGACAGACACAGAGACAAAACAGATTGGGAGACAGAAGAGATAGAGACACTGAGACTACTTGGACTGCTACTGCTGCTGCTGCTGCTGTTGCTAGTGCTACTGTTGCTACTGCTGCTCTGTTGTTGCCACAGAGTGTTGCCAACTGCAACTGCCACTGCCATGGCATACCTGGTGTAGGGACAATAAGTTTGTCCATACATGGCCATTTAGACATGGCTTTGACGAAATTTGCATGATTGGCTTAGTGAGGCATGTAAAAAATGCATGTACAGGGTCATAAGTCATTCTCTGTGCACTTTGATTGGATTGTGTGCGCATGGAACTTATGAATAGATAACGCAGTTAGATAATGTTTAACTCCAACTCAGCACAATTTCAGTTGCACATAAAAGGCAACGCATACAACTGCCAATTAAAGTGTGTGGGAAATTCTTGATTAAAGAACTAAAAAAGTTGATAAAGTTTTAACAAAAAGTTATGTCCAAGTAACTTTAGTTGCATTACTGTATAATTTACAGTAATTAACATAGAATTCTAATCCCAACTTGTTGCATTTTAAAGCTAAGTAGTCATACGAGTCGTATACTTAATATACACATAGCTGGAGTATTGCTGATAAGGTCAAACGATAGAAATGACAGTAATCGCTTTTAGCGCATTGCAAGTTCTTGAATTTCAATCAAAAGTCTGTCTGTCAGTCAATCAATTCGCTATCAGGCACAACAGTTACAATATCGGCCAACATTCTGGACCACTTCAATCAAGAGTCAGCCAAGTGTCTGTGGTGAAACCTACACCGAACTGCACTTGAAAACGCCAAGCGTCAAAATGTCGCTCAAAACATACAACAACAACTACAACAACAACAAAAGCGAAAAACAAAAATAAAATTGAAGCACAAGATTGCCGCAAGTTGCAAGTTGCAACAAATTTCCGCAGAAAGAAAAAAAAACGAATACAAAAACAACAACACAAAAGTCAGCGACGCGACTGATGGACAAGTGCAGATATTGGAGGAGAGAATACAGCCAGCCAAACAAGAGGGGGTGCGAGGGGAAAATCGCCCAAAAGCAAGGCTTGGCCAATTTTTCACACCAAAAGGAAAAGCGGAAAATGGAGAGACGAAGCAACGAAAGGGGGAGGGAGAACGCAGCAAGGCTGAGATTTTGTTTTGCTTTTAACGTTTTTACGGCTGGCTGCGTGAAGTTGTACAACAATTTGTTATCTGTGCATTTGTATCTAAACGTTGCATTTAACGGTACACTCAGGCAACACCAGCAACAACTGCAACAAGCTGTGGCACGCACTGTAGTTGAATTCTGTTTCAGTGTCTGGAGTTGCAGACTCAAGTTGTTGGTGTTTTCGTTGATGTTGTTGTTGTTGTTATGCAAGTGTTGCCAAAACATATTGAAGTCAACACTTTGCCAAAAACTTTTTGGCGTCTTATGAATTTACTGCAGCAGTAACAACAGCAGCCACAGCAACAGCAACAGTGCAACATTGCAACTGCAACAGAGCTAAAATGTATCTCAATTGAAAATCAACAGCCAGTAAATGAATGAAAACTTAACAAAACTTATGACAAAATGCTGCTAACAAGTTGCATCTGCATATAAGCACTGAGTGTACACTGCAAAAAAGTGTTGTAAAATTGATATAGAAAACAGAGAGCAACAGCTAGAACTCAAGCTCATCTTATACACGCTTAAACAAGTTTGCTGCACTCGCAAAAGGGTTCAAAACCTTTGCAGCTGCCCTCGCAGCAGCATTCATTAACAATGATTTATGTGCGTTGTCCATTTTGAAAATTATTTATAAGTTTTTATAGTTTATTTATGCCGGTTTATTAATGTTAATTTATGTATGCTTAACTTGCCACACTTGCCACGCACAAGTACGAATACGAGTACGAAAACGAATACGAATACAAATACGAATACTGAGTACAAGTACGAGTATCTATCAGATATTTTCACACACAACACTACACAACCTGGAGTCTGTTTATGATTTACAGCAGTTGTTGCACTTCTCACAGCTTCAGCTTCCCCTAGTAGTGGACGTGGCTTAATTGGCCCCACCTTAAGTTTGCCACATGAGTGTGTGCCACATGTGCCACATGTTACGATTTGCAGTAATATGAAACGCACTTTCAAAATGCTCACAATTATGATTTATTGTTCCCCTCGGTAGCGGCGGCGGGCCAAAACTTTTAGCTTAAACCAAACACACACACACGAAATTCCTGGTAAAGCTTAGCTGGCACTTTTAATAGTTTGACCTATTCTAGGAACTATTTGGCAGCATATTGTTAAGAAATCATTTCAAATAACTGGGCCTAATCTTAATGTTTACGACAGACTCTGTTAATTGCAAAGTTTTGCTTAATTTATGCGTTCAATAGCCTCACTTTTTGAGCTTTAAAATCTGTGTTACTAATTTTCAGCTGTTAAAAATTCGTATGTAGTTATTAAAGCAAGATGGCGTCCAGATAAACGACTAGAGAACCACTTTTCCAAATACTTAATGGCCAAGTGACAATCCGAATGTCAGGCGTATAGTGTTGCAAATACAATCAAGAAAAATATAGCACTTGAATACCCAGTAAATGGCGGAGTAGCGGTTGTAAGATAGACACAATTAGTAAAGAGATTCATAGTTCAATGAAAACAGTACAATTTCAGCTACAGTTTTTAATAAGATGCTTATCAATTCGATCTCTAATATTACTGCAAAATATACAGTGGAACACCCTGTATTCAAGTATATAATGAAATATAAATAAGCTATTTAAGAAGAATATTATCGAATAACTACAAGTCAAATACTCCTAGCATAAAAATACTATTACTACAGGCAAACAATTGTAACTATTTCAACAACTCTAAACACTTTTTGAATATATATTTTCAAAATTTACAGGGTAACCCAACAGTTGAGCACACACTTCTCAATTATTGCCCGTTAATTTTATCTGTATGTAAATTTATGAGCCGTCTAGCACTCAAAGTCGAGTCAAATAGTTGACTGGCAATAATTATGACTTCTTGGCGTGGCATAAGAGTATTTCTTTCAATTCTTTATAATATTTTTTCAATCTTTATCCAGTTTTCGTTTTTTTGTTTGTTTGTTTGTTGTTTTTTTTGGGTATATTTTGCACAAGTCATTGCGATGTCTATAGTCGAGTCACTTGACAGGCAGCCTCAAGTGCCATTTGAAGAAACCAGTCTCAAGTGCCACAGAATGAAACTCAAGTGTGGCAAGCTGCGGTTTCAAATTGCTTTAGGTAAAAGAGAAAAAAACAGAACTGTGCGTGGAGCCATCGAGAAGCGTGTTGCCATCTTCAAGCGCCGTGCTTCATATATATAAGAAAAAGAAGAAGAGAGTTTTAGAATTGAAGCGAGAAGACTGCGATTCAATTCAATTCTCAACTTGCAGCTAGCGCACTAAATGTGTGGCAAAAGATAATATTTACATAGCGTGGATTTTTGGATTGGCTTTACGAACCGGTTACATTAACTACCTCTCGTTAGGACTGAAACAAAGGTGTAATCTAGGAAAAGAACCAAGTTCTCTTAAATAACCATAATTAAATACATTTATATTGTTCTGGGGTGCCATAAACAATAAATTACTTGTCTGTTTTGGGCTAGCAGATGGGCAAATACACTATGAAATAAAGAGAGAACATAAATTTTATGTATTTAAGTTTGTGAAATAAAATAAACTATACTTTTTACAGCAGAACATAAGGAATTCGTTAAAAAATGTAATGTTTTCTAATACAAATAATCAACTGTCTTTTAAACATATCTCCCCTAACCCAAGGCAAACTGTGTGTTTCTTTTCCTGCTTCGTTATTACCTTCTATATAGCGTGACTAGAGCATGTTACCCCGAAAGTAAGAGCATATGAGTTACCGGATAAAACGCCTTCCCGGCGGGCAAACAATAAAATAAAATAAATTCACTTTATGGCATAATTATAGAGTTGCAGAGCTACCAAACTAGTGAGAAAGAGATCGGGCTGACAGGATTTACAAGCGGTGCGATGGAGGATTGTAAAGCGCTTTCCATTATCTCCATATGTGATTTTAAATAAATTCCATAAGCTGGCAAAGTTGTTGGGTTAATCAGCAACAGAGGCAACAGTAACAACAACAACAACAACAACGGCAACAAAACAGAAAACAGTCAAACAGCCATAGAATTAATTGCCTCTATTTGCAATCATTTTCAAGAGTTTCAACTCAAAGTTTGCCTCTCTCTTTCTCACACTCTATGCATCTCTTTTTGTATATGTTGTTTTAAGTGGCTCAAAGTGCATATTGATGTAAAATTGATGGCCGATGAACTGGCAATTACATGCGGATATATATATATATGCATATCGGCATATAGATATAAATATATAAAGCGATAAACCCGCTTAATTGTTGCAAATTAGCTGATGAGTTCAATAAAATGCAGTTTTATTTCATTTTTTATGCTCATATGCTTGTCAATGGAAATTGTTCAACTTACTTAGCTAAGTGCACATACGTATTCATTAGATCAGTCTATGTTTACATACCTGCAATGAGAAACAATAAATAAAATGTATATTATTAGTAACTACACTCGTAGGCATAAATATTTAGACAACACTTAAAGTTAAATCTACTTCAAATTAAAACTTACTGCAAAAGAAGTTTGGTATCAATGGATAGGTCACTTCAATTCCGTTTTAATAACACAAAATTTTTCTTAACCCATTGAGTACTCGTGGAATATTTTCAATTCTTGCAAAGGTCTACTTTTTAAACTTTTTCCCCCGGGCAAAATCAAAAAACGTTTGAATGCAAAAAGATTCTCCAAAAGAATCTATTAGTGATGGAAAAAAAAATTTTCAAAAATCTCTTTGCAAGTATTTTTTATGATTTTTTGAAATGTGCCAAAAGTGACTATTTTGATAAAAAGTAGGTAAAAATGGGTTAAATATCAATTTTCAAAAAAACATAAAAAATACTTGCAAAGAGATTTTTGAAAATTTTTTTTTCCATCACTAATAGATTCTTTTGGAGAATCTTTTTGCATTCAAACGTTTTTTGATTTTGCCCGGGGGAAAAAGTTTAAAAAGTAGACCTTTGCAAGAATTGAAAATATTCCACGAGTACTCAATGGGTTAAGAAAAATTTTGTGTTATTAAAACGGAATTGAAGTGACCTATCCATTGATACCAAACTTCTTTTGCAGTAAGTTTTAATTTGAAGTAGATTTAACTTTAAGTGTTGTCTAAATATTTATGCCTACGAGTGTATGTCTGTTGGCAGTTAATTAGCAAACTTAAACTATTACCATGAACATTTTTATGGCTTTTATGACTGCCACAAATTTCAGCTTAACAAGTTGTTCGATATGCTTAATAATAAACAGTATTCCCTACTTAAAACTAATATAGTTTAATGATATAAATTAAATTTTAAATTTATGTGGAAGAGTTCTATAAAGTCACTAGTTATAATACTGAATATCAACAGCATTATACACATGTACATGTTTGTTCCATGTCTATTCTCTTCTATTTGCCTATGCACTTCTCTCAACTGTCTCATAATCAGAACTTAGACCCATGACCAGTTAACAACCGCACACAAGTGACATCTCCGCTCTTCATTACATTGACCTACCCACTTTCAACTATCTCGTATTACTTAGAGCACAAGAAGCCCCACATAACATAAGAATTTCCCAGAGCACAGCGTCTTTAGGCATTTTCATAATATACTGACTATATATGTATAGTAGTATCTTTGTGGAACCGCATAGACTTAAGTCCAAACTAACTCATAGAGCCGGCGGAGCACTTTGGGTGTTCGTTTACATGTTTTTGTTTTTTTCTACACAGTTTTCTAAGTGCCCTACTCTAAAACCCCAACCCCCCACTGTCCCCCTGCTAAACACTCTGAAAAGTGTGAAAAACATAAAAAAGACAGCGCTTCAAAAAAAAATAAAAAAAATAAAAAGAAACTCTTTGTATTATTTTTCGTTTTTTTTTTTTTGCTACAGAAACTTAAAAAAAAAAGAAAAACTCTTTTACATGACACGACACAATTTGCAAGCTTAGTTTTTCGTGTTTTTGTTGTCGCTTCGACATGTTTGTCTGTGGCTTGGCCAAGTTACCAACTCCAGTCGGCGAGTCTTTAGTACCTGGTCCCGACCTGGCTCTCTTAGGTAGACAACAGACCGTAGACTCTAGACCATACAACGTAGACAACTTTGTGTTGTCTTCGGAGGTGAGGGCCACTTTGTTTACGCGTGTGAAAAATTTGTTGGCGAAAACTTTTCATCACATAAAATGCTTAAAGTTTAATGTTTTTCTTTGGCCAAGAAATAAGAGCCAGCAAGCTTGTACTTAAAAGTGTTGCTCAGCTTCAGATGGCTTAATAAAGTTGGTCTTTCATTAAATTTGCAATCCCAACTACAATAACGTCAGAAAGCTGAAAATTAACTTGAATCATAGTTATCTGAAAATTCTACTGTGGCTTAAATTGTCTGCTGTGGTTTCATTATGAAAACATTTTTATTAAATGCGCAAATTAAATTGTCTCGCATTGATTATGCACATCATATTTGTTTAATAAATGCCAAATATTGTCTTTATTAAAAGCCAAATACACAAACACACACAGAAACACACTCACAAAAATAAATTAACAAACGCTTTTGTTTATTATTTAACAAACGAGCGCAAAAGTCATCAAGCATATTAAGGAAATAAATCAATTAATTGATATCGAAATATTTGTATTTATATTTGAATTTTTATTGAGAGTTCATTGGAGCGTTGCCGCTAGATAAATGCGTGCATAATTGCCAGTTTGATTATTAACATATCGGCGAACTTCAATTAATTGACAATCAATCATTTTTAATGAAACAAGCGACGACGCCAAGAGGCCAACAGAAAGAACTGTTAAGAACTCTCGCACCAAAAGCAACTGGCAAAAGAACTGGCGACATTATCGACAGCCTTCGATCTAGACAAGAGCGCTACGAGTGCTGGAAAATGGCAAAAGGCAACGGGAAAAGCATGCGCTGCTAGTCTACGAAATACCCTGCAAAAAACCTACACAATCTATGTGGGGTTTCAATTGAGTCTGGTAGCATTTTTAAAATGTTATGCTGGCAACTAGACTTTCTGTACAAAATTGAGCAATTTTTCATATAGTTTAGTTAGTCATATTGTTTGGACATACCCCATTCCAGTTACACACAGAGTACAAGGTATTCATACAAGCTAAGAAAATAAAGAAAATATTGCTGATTGTGTGCGAGTGGAGAGAGGAAAAATGTGCCACGCCGGACTTGGTTTGGCCAAGCGATTGACAAGCGGTTTTTGGCCTTATACTCCACGTACCTGGCCACAAATTGCGGCAACTGCGGGAAGCACGGAAGGTGGGGAGTAGATTGGGATAAGGAGAGAGACTCTGGTCTTGGTTCCTGTCTCAGTCTTTATCTGCCAGTGACTATTGTGAGTGGCAGCATTGCCTGTAGCTGAGTTAACCTATGGCAAAGTTGCCAGACAGCCGA
Organism: Drosophila tripunctata; assembly: GCA_035047385.1. Taxonomy (NCBI): domain Eukaryota; kingdom Metazoa; phylum Arthropoda; class Insecta; order Diptera; family Drosophilidae; genus Drosophila; species Drosophila tripunctata. Next base: position 11,409,206 of record JAWNPS010000101.1, on the reverse strand, counting down.
GACAAGTCTTTCTGCCTCAAGTTGCGGGTGCAACACTGCAGTTGGCATCTGCATTGCTAGCAAGTTACAGGGCTGGATGATTTAACGACAATTACGATACAAATCGTTGGCATAACTGACTATTTAAATTGTTAAATTTGATAGAACTATCAGCTTAACTACAATACTTATAGAAGTAGAAAATAGATTTTCCACAACCATCGATAGTTGGCTATCGATAAATAGCAGTCTTTATGCAACCCTAAGTGTAAAATCAACGGTTATGCTAAAGTTACAAGGCTATTAAACAACTCATTTGGATCAAAATCAGGTGAAAGACGTGAGGCGACTACTTCTTGAACATATTTCAAACAAATTTATTTGCGCCTGCAATTTACGAGCCTTCCATTTAACGACAACAACAGCAGCAGCAATAATCACAGCAACAAAATCAGCAATAACAACAACAACAATGATGAAGAATATATACCTATATACCTTTAACGGGGCGCATAATTAAAATGTTACGGCAAATGAGGAAGTTGTTGCTGTTGCTGCTGCCTGCTGCCATGGAGTGTAAGAACATGGAACACGGGAGCAACTTGCTGTAGCAACATTGCAACAAGCGCCTCAATTCGAGTTGCAGATACACAACAGCATTCAACTTTCAAGACAAGTTGCGCATGCGCCGAACGCAAATTAAATTTCAACTTTTTTTTTTCGTTTACAAGTTGAATAAAAAAGTTATGCTAATACCAGGAGCAGTTGAGAGCTAGGGAGAGTGTATGTAAGTACGTGGGGTAGCTTAGCAATTCAACTTAATTTGCCAGTTGACTACAATTTTTGACTCGTGAAGGCTTTTTGCTACTTAAGCGCAGTTAGTTGGATCGGATGTTACCCCTGGTAACACACGAAATTCTCGCTGCAAATTTCGCCTCTTTTTTTTTTGCTTCGCCTGTTTTCCCTACCTTCACAACATTCTGGCCATTTCATCTGACTTGCCCGCACCATCTTTTCCAGTTGGCAGTTGCTCATGTGTGAAATGAAATGCACAAACACTGAGGACGACAGCTGAAAGAGGAGACCAGGCTGAAGCGGGGGTTGGGGGATATAGGGAGTCTGAGAATATGTAGTGCCAAAGGTCTGCAACAAACATTTTGGGACGTGCACGCACATTTTTCAACAGCAACAGAACCTGAACCTGAACCAGACTCACTGTCGGACCTCTGTCTAGACTTCAGAGTCAGAGACGTACGGGAAGCGGGAGTTTTTTTAGCTGGAAAATTTGTTGATTAAAGTTGTGCAAAAGTTTTTAATTGCTTGAATGTACCTGGTTAAAGTATTGCATACTACGTGTATTCTAAAGTTGAGATATTCCTATGTATGCAAACTAAAATTACGAAGCGTAAGTGTTGACCAATTTAAATTGATTCAGTAGTAGAAAAAAATTGAAAGTAAAATGATAAAACAAAATATTCTATTTAAAAATTAATAAATTTAGTTAAATTTCTTTACTTGATTAGACTCTAGAGATTAGAATTTTTTTTAACATTTAATTTCTTTAAATAAAATAAAATATAATTTACATAAACACTATGCTATACACTACCTTAAGAACTGCCCTCGTTATCACATTAAGACATTTCCAATTGCTACCACTTTTTTTCTCACACATATTTTTTAAGTCCCTTGACGAAAATAAAGTTTTCGTTTTAATAATCCAATTCAGAGCAAAACGCTCCCTCATTTCCACACATATCAAGCGGGTTTCAGAGGGGGAGTGAGAGGAGAAATTGTAGTAGGAGCAACAGTAGCTGTAGAGTTCATCGTCCTCCCTCCCCCAAAAGACACACGATTTACTCGACGCTGTGTGATGATCTATGGCGCCTATAGTCAAGATTTATGCTTTCTGGCTCACAGATTGGAATAATATGCAAGACATTTGACCAGACACAGAGGCAGAATGAAGAGAGAGGGAGATGCAGAGCGGTAGGGGGAGTAAAAAGGAAGCGCAGTAGCAGGACCGATAAGCCATAAAAAGCTGGCGAAAAGTTTATGCACAATTCTCGAGCCTTGTGCAAGGAATAGTACAATAAAATAAATAAGAAATTGTATAAATTTATGATGGTGGGGAGAAGCGCACATGAGATAGTCCGAGGGCAAGTGAGTGTGTGTACGACCTGGTAGCCAAGACACTTCCCTTCCACCCTTTTTGCACCCCCTAACCCTTGCCACACTCCAGTCTTGGCTACTTCCTGCACTTTGCCAGTCGTTTACTTATTCATTTTTTTTTGTTTTTGTTCTTTTGACTTTTGGTTTTCGGTTTTTTGCTTTTCAGAATTTAATTGGACATTATATCGCGTATTCGCATATTGTGAGAGAGATTTTTTTTGGCTGAACTGAGCTGAGCAGGCAAAATCAATGCCTGGCCATATATCAAATTGTGTTAAAGCCAAAAGCAAAGCACAGCAAAGGCGGCTAAGGATGTTGCTACAACAAACGGTAATGGCTATGCTCCATTGTCTGAGTCCCAGCTGCTTTCCACCGAGTGGCTCCCATTATTTATGGTTGGCCATTGCCTCTGCCACGCCCCACCTGCCCTTCGCTGCTCACTGTCCCCAGTCTCAAAGAGCACTAATGCACACTTGGCATGTCGCAATCGCATTTGGGGAGTTTGGGGCAGAGGTTCGTCCTCCATTTCACTTGTGGCAAACTAATGTGTGAAAAGTGTCTGGGAACGGTGGCAGCTGCAACATCATCGATGATGCCATTTGACAAACTGTTCTACAATGAATTGCCAAATGGAATGCTCTCCTCTCCCTTCCTTTTTTCCTCTCTCTCTCTCTCTCTCTATTGTGTTGCTTGCCAGCTTTATCATGCTCTAATCAAATTTGCTTATTTCGCTCATCAAAATCGCGACAGAGATTTGAGCTCTTTCGCTGCTCGTCTGCTCTATTCTCTCCACCTCCTTTCAGTGCTGCCAAGTCAAATTCAGTGAGTTGTAAGTAAGCGGATAAGTTGCTTCAACTTTTGACAAGGAGCCAACCAACCAATCTACCAACTGTCCAGTTTGATAGCTGTCGTTTTCCCCATCTGGAATTCTATTGTTATACAAAAAGCAGTCTCAAAATAGTCTGACAGTCTGGCAACCCACGCCTGGCACAACTGGCGCCAGTTTTTAAATCGGCTTAAAATTATAAGCACAGAATGTGACATTTTTTTCCATTATTATTAAGATGTTTACATTTGCGCCTTGTCCAAAGTTCCATATAATGGAAGAGAGCACCAAACTATGACTAATGCCACTGAAATAGCATGGCTAACAGGCAGAAATAAGCGGAGAATGACACCATTTGCATAAAGACTGTGACAATGTTTTTAAAATCGCTATAATATTAATATGAAATTGTTTATGCTTCGTGAATTTCATTGCAGTCCAGCAAAATGGAGAAAAAACAAAAAAACAACCAGACAACTGAGCATAAAATAACAATAATTGAAACGATGCGCATAAAAAATACATTTTAAAATGAATATTTTAATAAAGCAAAGCACAAATAAATGCACATTGTTTTAGTTTCATAGATTTTTTTTTAAATAATTTAAATCATTTCAATTATTTTGCTGGGGGTTTAAAAAAAATGGATACCCTGCAAGTTGTGTGGTCGCTTATTTCATTACTTAATGTAGTAGTTGATTTTGTATACATAATTTCTCATATTTTTCATTCTCTCATTCCTTTGACTACAGAATATTGCATAAAATCAAATCAAACTTATACAAAGTTAATTAGCGTATTTAACCCATATTTTATATAACTCTAAGAGAGTGTATCGAAAATAGTATAGAAACATTAGCTTATATTATTTCATTGAAAATACTAATTGACAATGTGCTTTAGTTTTCAAATTTTTTAATCATTCAATAGCATTTAAGTTTTACTCTCGGAACAAAAGGCCAAACGCTATTAATTGAATTTGCAAGTAGCTTAATTATAACATTCCTATAGAACTCAGTTTTATATACAGCACATTTCTGCTAGTCGCTTTAAATCACTTGAGCCAAAAGCTATACGTTTGTCTGCCTGTCCGTACTGTGCCTATCTTTGCTCCCTAATGATGACATTTTAATTGTGGCACAAGCTTTACATTTCTCCTTTCTGCCTCAAAGAAAAAACAAGCAAAATTAAAATGAAATGTAAAAGAAATAATAAAAATGTTAAAGTGACCCTGGGGTCCATTTGCAGTGTCCGAAAAGTGTCCCATATGTTAATGCGGATATTTTTTTTTTCTTTGGGGCAGCACAAACGAAAAGCGGAATAGAGAATGGAGGCTGACATTCTGCTACGAATTAGATGTGAATTATGCTGGACCCTAATTAATGTTGACATGGGATATTCTTTATGCCTTACCCAACACTCAGCTCAACTCAACTCAACTGAATTGAACTGAAGTGAGCTCTGAGTTGAGCTCTGGGGCTTTATCTCAGTTTGAAAATATGCTAAAAAATCTCATAGATTAGTGCGTTAACAAGGGGTCATTGGAATGACAAGTGGATTAGGTGTCATACAGCAGCAGAAGCTGGAGCTCCCTAACTAATGTTTACCCTTGTCTCTCAGGCTGTAGATTAGCTAAGGATATTTCCAAAGCATAAACAAACAAAAATTTAATACAAGGTTTTCTTTTTTTTTTTGGGGCAAAGATACTTGAGCTTTATAATTAATTTTTGTTATTCAAGTTTGCTTTTGCAATGTGCTGCTGACGTCAAGCGAAACTTTATTACATAATTAAATAATTTTTAAAAGTGACTTTTGCCACCGTCTCTCAGTGGCTGTCTTTTTGTTCCCTTCTCAGACACCTTTTAGTATTTACGAGCTGACAAAAAAGTTGCGGAAAATGACATTCGCACACCTGAGTTGGACATTTCACCTGCATAAATTACAATTCACTTTCGTTCTCTTACTCTTTTACATCTCATAAATTAAGATAAATCACGAAAGCGGTGAAAAAGCAGCGAAAAAGCGTAGAGTAATTAAATTGACAGTGTGGATAACTTGCAATAGAAGGAAACAAAAACAAAGTGTTCAGAAAAAAGTGTTCAGATAAAATGGAGGAAATTGAAAAACAATGAGTGTGCTTAATGAAAGGGAAAAACTGACCAGACATGATCATGACTATTCAGTTAAGTACACACATTTGTCTGTATTAATACGTGTATATCCTGTCCCTTAATTGCAAGAAACACATATACCCTTTAATAATTATTGGAACAGAGAAGCATGGTACGCTTTGCGTATCATTAGATTTCTCTGCATGTAGGTTATTTCTAAGTCTAGCATGCTCTACTCCAGCTCTTACTTGTTTTTCTGCGTATTTCGTTGAATTAATTGAAATATTGCCAGCAGGTAAACAATATTGAAAGCGAAATTGTTGCGGTCCAATGTGCATTGTTGTCCTGGGGAACATCACGTAACAAAGGCCACATAAATCTTGGTAGCTTCAAGTTGAATTTGCGACTTTTTTCCTCGCATCTCCCCTCTTGAGCTAACCAATTCATCTGTAGACCCATCTGGCGGTCTTCTTGTGCTCGACTTGGCATTTAAATTGCCGCTGACTTGCGTCGACCTCTGAGAACACAATGCAAATACGAGACTTGCTAAACTATGCCGCCTGCTTGTTGTTTCGCTTGTTAACCAAACGAAAACCGACAAAACCTTATACAAAAAAATACAAAAAACCAAGAAAAATAACAAACCAAACAAAAATCAGTAAGAAATAACGTACGAACAAAATCAAACGAAACTCGCAAGAATCGTCAGCATTTTGCATACGAGTTCAAGTCGAGTGCTTGGTTGACGCTACCCCGGAAGGATACTGAAAGGGTATATCGATTAGTTCAACTGGGATAACTTTTGACAAAAAGAAAATTAATTAAAATACAGAATATATTTTGCTTACATAACAGCGATGTATAAAAGTTATTTTTATTCGTAAAAATTCTAAAAATCAAGCTAGACTTTTAATGGTTATTTTGATTCAATTTTACATAGATTTTTTTTAATTTCTATAATCATGCTAGGGTATCTTTTAGTTTATAATTTCGCTAGAATACAGATTTACTTCTGTTTGCTGTTTCAGCTGCACACTCCACTTAAAAAATCGTTAAGCATAAAAAACAATAAAAATAAATACCTATAAACACTTAAAATGGCACAAATACCCCCTCCGTTTGCTCTGGTTCCTTCTGTACCCTACCCTCCCCCCTTTCGCTCTATGTTCCTCTTTCCTTAGCACACACACACACACAGAAACACAGGTACACTGTACACATTACACAGTGAGGAGTTTGGTGCTCGTAAGCCAGTTGCCAAGTTGGCAGTAACTAGTTGGCCAGTTTGGCCATTGTAAATGTCAAGCAAATTTGGTTGCTTGCATTTTTCGATGTTCCAATCCTACCCTCAGTTCCCCTTACACCCTCTTTATCAACTCTCTGCAGCTCTGCGCAATTCTTGCTTACTTGATACTAGCCATGCACCTCGTGTGCAAGTTATGGCCATGTAGATGTCGCCAGAATGTTGTATGCAGAGAGTAAACATGGAGTTTTTCCTCTTGTGGCAGTTTGGCATTTAAATGGGTTCATATCGGTGCGATTACTTTACCCAAGTCGGCCTGACTAACAGTAGATACATCGCTCAATCTGTTATCGTAACGGAGGCAGCTGCTTCTATTATCTTTTGTTCTATCAGTATCAATTTCTAGATCTAAAGTGTGAAAGTTCTAATTAACTTTTTCAATGAGGAGTATCGATTATAGTTTTACTTTAATATTTTATTTCTTCAAATATTTAATATATAATAAATCCCAAGCGAAGTTCATAACACAGCTCTGCCTCTCACTTTTCGCTCATGTGCAATGTCTGCACATTTCGTTTCCTCTTGCATAACAAATTATTGGGTTCGCTTCCCTAGGAAAAACCCCATTGAATCGAATAATAATTAATGCCCAAGCATTTGAGCTGTGGCAGGGCTCATTTTTTGTGCATATTTCTCTTCAAGTGGCGAACAATAATGTGAACCATAAGAAAAATGAAAGAAAATCAACAATTTTTGCTAATGAATTTTCATGTATTTTTCTTTTCTTTTCTCTTCAGGTAGGTGTAGTGGGGGGAGAGGTTGCTCTACACTTTGCTACGTGCCGCATGAAATGCGCATTTAAATGTGTAGGAAAATTAGTTAATAAATCACACGTGGAAAATTGATGAGCTGCCTGCCGTCTGTGCTGACTTTTGCGGTAAGTTGGGAAAAATGCTCTCAAAATTAGATTTCATTTGTTGCTGTTGTTGTTGTTTGTGTTGTTGCTGTTATACGTTTATTGTTTACTTGAGCTTTTGTTATGCATTACACGTAAATTATAAAAATGATGTATGTGGCCAGAGAGCCAGAGAGTGAGAGGAGAGTCAGGAAGCAAAGACGCGACTCAAGCAAATTGCTGCAACTCCCCAAGGGTTCCACAATGGATACCTTAATTAGGTGGAAGTACAGGAAGAGAGGAGAGGAGTAAAGAGCACTGAATGCCAAATTAATGCCATGAGTAGTGTGTGCTGAGTGAAAAAGATATTCACATTATTTATTAATACGTTCGTTGTTGGGCTGTAACTCCAGGTAACTTCAGTAACTCTACCTACCACTTACCAGCTTTAAGTTACCAGTTACGAGCTTATATTCAATTGGAAAGTTGCTCAACAATTGAAGAATTAGTGAGTTGTCAAGACGGAAGCTAAAGATTTCGTGTTTGCCTCTTATTTTCAACCACAAAAAAGTTCAACGTGAACTCTCCAGCAACTACAACAACCACAATGGAGAAGGTAAAAACAACAACAGAATCCAATCAGAAAATTTTTAAAGGCAAAAACCCAAAAAACCCGATGAACTCATTGCCATTGTGCAAGCAAAGTCGAGAGACCCCAATAGCTCCCTATCTGCTCTTTGTCATGTAACTCAAATCGGAGCAACAACAACTACATGCAAGTACAACAAAAACAACACTTTGCATGTGTAGCCAAAGCACAACAAACAATGAACACGACACACACACACCACAGAAATAAGTAGCCACAACAAGAACAACACAAATAGCTGGCAACAAAAAAGATCCAAACAAGTAGAACTTGTCTAGGCCTAAACCGCAGAGGCGTTGTCAATAAAGGGGGCAAAATTCAAACTAATTCTTCATAAACAAACAAAAGAAAGTTTAGTTGATATAGATGAAATTTCAAAGGGAAAATAGAGATTTTCTTTTAATAAAGAATCAAAATCTAAAGTAGAGTACAAAACCTATTAAATCAAACATAATTTTTTGGTTGTGGTAGAAAAACTATAGACAACTTGTATGAAAAGGGCGGTTTTTAATATTTCTAAAATATATTTTAAGAGAATATTATAAAAGTTAAAAAGTATTTAAACACTTTAATGACATTGTAGTTCTTTAAAAAGATATGTGTACAAAATTATACCGTGGTAAATAGGTTGTATTAACTAGCATAACATAAGCACACGGGCTAGTTTAATATAAATATACAATTTTTGTTTTATTTAAGTCAAATTATATAAAATATTTATAAAAAATAAAATAAAGTTTATACTAAATACCTTTAATTAACTCATTCTGTGTTTAAATGGTTTTATAGAATAAAAACCTCTACGTATTCCCACTTTTAATTTAAAAGACCGACTTTCATTTGTCTCTCCGAGTTCAGTAAGTTCCCCTTCCAGGAAACGTCTCTGTTCGTCATCGGTTCAAAACAAATGTTTCCCTTTAAAATCGCAGCTCCTAAAGCCGGCTATTTAAATGACTTTTCTTTCGCTTTAAAGTCGTTTCGGTTTCGCCGAGTTTAGAGTATTACTTTTGTTTCTCTGCTATTTTTTTTTTTTTTTTTGTACCTCTTGTTGCTCTTGTGTAGGTTTTTTGTCTTTTCGGTGTCTAAAGTCAAGATCACAAACGTGATTTGTTGTTGTTGTTGTTGTTTTTTGTTTTGTTTTCTTTGTTGCTCATTTTGGCAAACGCTTCATGGAGATCGTGATCTTTAAACTAAGCAAACTCGGTTGTTGTTGTTGTTGTCGTTGTTTATTTGTGGGCAATGCAGTTTGGCTTTTTCTTTAGCCATGCTGATTCGATCAGTCGTCACTTTGTTGCTATTGTTGTTGTAACAGATCGAAACCAACTTTGGATATAGTCGTAACGATTTTGCTTTAGCCAATGCTCGATTTATGTTGGCTCATTTATTTTGACAAGACTGTGAGCCTAAAACCACATTGACTTGAACTAAATTTGTGTGTGGGTGCAGCGTAGTTTATAGCTAAAACTATATATCTATCTATCCAACTATCTGTCTCTCTCACTTCAAACGTTTGCTAAAGTTTGTTATGTTTATTTTATGCGGCTATTGAGGTTTCCCCTCCCTTCTCTCTACCGAGTCTCTGATTGATGTGGCGCACATTAATCAAGCCATTGAGCGGATCATTTTGTTTGATGTTGATCAAGCGATCTTGTAACATAGTACTCATATCTCTCTCCCTCTCGTTCGCTCTCTTTCTATCTGTTTCTGTTTCTGTCTACTTTTGGCAATCAATCGTTCGATCGCAAGCTGAGTTTCGTTTAGGCTCGTTCCACAAGATCGTTTCATCGAGTTCGATCGATCGTTTGGATTGTTTGGCTGCTGTTTACGCGTTCCACTTTGTTGTTTTTCTGGTGTTGATGAACACTTGTGGTTAATCTCTGGGGATCGTTATAACGTTTTTGGCTAGTTAATGGCCAATTTGCTTTCAATTAATTGGCTTGTTGTGTGTTAATGTTTCCCGATTACGTGCCTGGCCCAAAGGCCCCAGTCATTGTATGAGCATTTCTCATACAATCTGTATTGTACATATCTTTTGCTTTAAATCACTTGCACTTTTCATCGCCCATAAATTTTCTACCCAACAACCCGAGCGCTTCCTATTAAAAAAGATCAAAGTGAAACGCATTAGAGCAGAAAAACAGAGACTGAGATAGAGAGAGAGAGAGAGATGGCGAACGAGTGTGAGAGACGAACTACCCACAAAAAATAGTTCATCAGTCAGTCATTGATAGACTGAGGCATTGATAGAGTGGAGCATAGTTAAGAAAAATGTATAGAGCTTTAAATTTGTTTAAAGAAATTTCCGACAAATGGATTGATAATTTGAGTCTCTACTGTGGCAATGTCTACACTGATGAAATGGAAAAATATTTGACTGCAGTTTGACATTCTGGGTATTCACTGTAGCAATGACACCACATTTGCGAGACGAATTTCAATGATTACGGTCTGGTTTTTTTGGTCCATGCAAAATAGTTTAATGCCATTTTTTTTTCGAATGAAAGCAAAAATTGTTGCTTTGACGTCGCAGTTGTATTTCCACTTTGATATGCCGACAAAATGAATTTTCTAAGAATTCAAAAAACCCAACAAGGGAAGCAGTGAGAGAGAGAGGGCGGTAAGAGAGGGAGAGTGGAAATGAGATGGATATACTCCATTCGAATAGACACATTTCAAATGATCGCTACACAAATGAAGATGAATGGCAGATGGTTTCTATCGTTTGATGAGTTTCTAGATTGTTTCCAGCTTTGAAGTTTTACTCTGTTCAACTTTTGGTTCATTAGCTCATTTCCACTAATTCAGCTCCTCGAAGAAGTCTTAATTATGAGTGAGTGTGTGTGTGTTAAGGGAAACTAAACTTTTTGTGTGTGAATAGTTTGGCAAATTCTTTTGAAGTTTCTATGTGGAGTGTGTAAAGTTTTTGGCAACACTAACTGCAGCTTGCAAGTACAATAAGTAGAGATAAGACACGTTTAAGTAGAGTTTTTTCTTGAAAGATTCTCAGAAATACAAAAGATATGTTTGAAATTCAATCTAATTGTTTCTATGGTTTACCATTTATTTTCGTTTAATTTCTGCAATGTTTTCTCGTTGACTTTCTCGGCCAAATATTATGCCCCCTAAGTGCCGCAATTTAAATGTATATTAAATTTGATGTCATGCCTCCACTTAACAACTTCAAGGGGCAAGTTTCACTGTGGTCCTTCAAGCACTTGTTAAAACGAAAATGAAATAAAATAAAATAAACAAGAAAGAAACTGTCAGTCGGGCATGCCGACCGTGTAATACCCTCTGAGCTTCGTTTCCAATTATATGAGTTCAAATTAAAGTAGCTGCTGCAAGAACTTAACATGCACACATATTTGTATGTCTGTCTCGCTCGCACGTTTTTCGTTGCTTGAGTGCACAGCTCAATGCACGTGGTTTTGCCTTGCTTGCGTTGTATGACAAACTTTTTTAATTATAGTCCGATTTTAATAAAATTTTCACAATCGTTTGATATTATTTGTCTGCAGATATATACTAAGTTACAAAACTATACGTTAAGAAATAAGTGAGCCAGCGGCATGCAAAGTTACAACGCAATTGTGGGCGAAGGGGGCGTGGCATCCAATAAATTTTGATGGCATTATATTTATATTGCAAACAGCAACCTGCATGCCAAAATTGGTGTCCCTAGGTATTATAGTTACCGAGATATTCGCAAAAAACATGTATTTTTTCCGAGGTATGTCTAGTTTTTCGCTTATTGTGGGCGAATGGGACGTGGCATCAAAAAAAAAAAAGATTCTTGTATTGCCTGACTAAATATGTGATCGATGCTGACCAAGTTTGAACTTGTAGCTCTTACCATCTCTGAGATCTGTTTGTTCATACGGACAGACGCACAGACGCACAGACGGACAGACGGACAGACGGACATGGCTATATCGACTCGGCTTGCGATGCTGATCAAGAATATATATACTTTATGGGGTCGGAAACGCCTCCTTCTGCCTGTTACATACTTCTGACAAACCCAATATACCCCTCAGAGGGTATAAAAAGCGAAGGGAATGAGATTTTGGTTTCAGTTGCCACACAACCGTCGGTACAGTATGGCTAATTTCATTTTTATGACTTTTATGCGAGGCATTTGTGTTTATTTGGTTTTTTGCTTTTGTTTTTTCGTGTCTTTGCCCAGAATCAGCATCCGATCCAGATTCAGTTTCAGATGCAGAGTTGGATGATTTATGGGCCTGAATTTTTCTTTGAATTTTTCTCGCTGCTTTTGGCGTTAAAAATATTGCCAAGCTGCCATAAATTTTGTCGTATTTTGACAAGTAATAAAAATGCAGGCCACAAGCTCTAAAATGCAAAGCTGCAAATGCATTCCATTTGCATAGGGTTAAGAGACGTAGCGAGAACTGACAAGAGAAATGAGAGACGATAAAATGGAAACAGTAAGGGCTGTTGGTTATTTCGATTTGTAGCTAATTTGCATATCAAAACCGAGTCTCAGTCTCTTTTATGGCTGTCGAGAAATCAAAAATGGCATTGACAAGTGTCTCCACATTTGGACGAACTAAATGGATGAGTGCATGATTTATAGCTCCACTTTTATACCTCTCTTTCTCCTTCTCTGCACATTTCTTCTTTTTGTCTTTATCTCTTTTCTATTCAATTTCTGATCATTTATATGTTGACTAATAGATTTCGGCGTCGTGCATTGTTAAAAACTAATTACCATCATAAACATTTAGGGTTCATTGTTCGCTGGCCAAAAACAACATGTTGAGCCGCTATCGATTACCATATGAAGTTATCACTTAATCATTTTTATGTTGCTTCAGTTTTATTTCGGATATAGTCTTTTATTTTATACTTTTTATCTACTTTTCTACTTTGCTTATACTAGTTCAGCATAAAACCTGGTTTATGGCTATACAAAAGCGTAGGTTGTAGTAAATTCCTAATGAATATTATGTGACTTTCTGTTATGGTTATGACGCTGCCGCTCTGAGTTTGTATAAGTCTCCAAGAAAGGTATAGGAACAATTACTTTTAGGTATTACTATATAATTCTGTGGAGTGTGGGGCAAGTTCGGGCCAAGGGTAAGCTCGGTTTCTTTGTAACCAAAGACCATTTTATAGGATTTGCTTCCCACGTTCACCGTAAGTTTCTAACAGTTATTTTAGTAGGATTCGGGTTTTCTTTAAAATAGGTTTCTTTCCAAATCTGTTTTTATTATAAAAGTCCAATATATTTTAATTAGTGTTCTTATTAAACATTCAGTTAGGAACTGCCATACATCCAGATACACGTTGTTTACCAACTGATATAACGCAATTTTATCAAACTAATCCTTCAAATATGTTACCATCATTTGTTATGATAGTTAAGCTTGCCACTTGTTGGAGCCGCCTCCTGGTTCAGCTTTGCTGTTTCTGTCTCCCCCTTTACTCATTTCAATTAAACTCAAAAAGCCATTAGTTCGTTTTATATAAACTGGCAATGCCGACAACTCGCCCAATAACGATATACCACCATAAGCTCTTACATAATCGGCCATATATTTTCCATACACACACACACACATACACATACACATGCACATGCAAAGTTTTTCAATTTTCCGCAGCTTCTGCTGCTGTCTGCCTTACACATATTGAATTGCATATAAATAAAACGTCGCTGTGGCTGCGTGTAATTATCATAAAGCGGAATCTTGTAGCGCCAATATGAAGCTCATAACTAACTTGCGAAGCAACAGCCATTTACCCGCAAAGGGAAGTAGCAGAGAGAGAGAGAGAGGGGGGATACAAGCAGATGGTCATCACAATCCTGGCTTCGCTTTGGCTTGGCCTAATGCCCATTTTGGCCATGGCACGTCACCAGCCCAAACGATGTAACTTTCAATTTGCGTAATTTTCAAGTGACTACGCGACCAACTGATCCCTCACCTAAAACCTAATGACTTTTGCCGTGTGATGCTATGAGAAATCGTTGCTTGAACTGGGCTATAGCATATATAGTTATGGCCAGGATAGGTATGTTATTTGGCGGAGGGTGGCATGTAGATTTAGAGGCGTGGCTAACGGCTGTGTTAAGGTGCACGCTTGTCATAAAATGCCGCTTATTATGTTGGCTATTAATTTTTACTGCTTTACGTGGACCTGAATCTGGCAACTGAACACCAAACTTCTCGAACTGGCAAACTCCTGATCCAAAAACTTGCTGGATACTGTAGCCAATGCTGTTGCTGCTGTTGCTGCTTCTTCTGCTGCTGCTGCGCTTCCATGGCAATTTATGACATACATGCGAAATGACCATCGGCATTGCCTGGCATCGCCATGGTCACATTTGGAGGCATATCGCGCTGGTTCTATCGCAGCTGTACAAATTTATTTCGCGTTTTAATGCTCTGCACTTTAGAGGGGTTATTAGCTATATGATGTAGTTAGACATTGAAATTATTTGAGCCATTTGGTTAGGCTTCTTAGGATGATTTTCTTTACTTGATACTATTCAAGATCGGTAAGGGTATCTAGTACTAGGAAATTCCATATTATCTACTATTTCTAAAAATCTGATAATATTGTATTATGTAATAACATTAAATAGCATAGGAATTAAAATTTATCATAATATTTTGTAACGTATAAAACTAAACTTTTGAAATTAGTATAAAATAAATTCACCATATTCATTCGAAGATCGGTAAGGGTATCGAAATATCATCGATTCAATTGTTCTATGTACGCCATTTATTTCCATTATTTGTTTCAGCATCTGCTCGACTCATTGGGACACAAGAAGCGAAGATGTCGGAAAGTTACCCATCATTAGTACTAACAAGCGACATTACGCTATGTCTGGGTCTGAGTCTGTCTCTGTGGCCGGGACTCTCTGCCAGCTACTTTGGGGTCTTCACTAGTCTGGGATCTTTGCTCTCTTCGGTTGTTTTTTTTTTTTTGGCTGATTACATTGGCTAGATAGTCGCGAGCACGCGTAGTTGATATGGCTTTTGTCTTTCAGTTGCCTGTAATGCCGTCTTTCCGCACTCCCCTCTATCATCATTGGGTTCACTCCTCTTTTATGTTTATTTAAGGAATTTTTATTGCCACATATGAGCTTGAGAGAGCTCAAAATGTAGTTGTAGTTTCAGTTTGAGTTTTTGTGCTTGGGTCTTTGGGGTTCTTAGTTATCGCATTTTTTGATTTTTCATGGGTTTATTAAATTGTTTTATGAAATCGCAGATGGTCAAATGTCATGAAGTTGAATACTTGAAATTGCCCTCAACTTTGATTACATTCCTTTGCTAGTATTAACCTAATAATGAGGCTTGTCTATGGTACTTACTATTGTATTAGATTTAAGATAACGTTTGCTGTTATTGGATTATGTTATTAAGCTCAGTTATGTTACTTTGTGTGTGTACTTAGGCATCCATGTTCTAATTTATTAGAGAGATTGGTGATATTACATACCTGTAAATATAAGAGATAAGTTTAAATTAGTTAAACTGCCAGAGTTGCTAATTTGTATTTGATATTAGTATAAATTTAGCCATCAGATTATAAAGCGAGCTTCCAACTTTTGAAATAAAAACAATCCATAAAATCTGCCAACTTGTAGTTAGCTATAATGATAGTCACAGTTATCTTTACGCGCCAAACGAACTGTAAAGAGCTATCAATTTGATATCAAATAACTATAAAATTAAACTGCCAACTTGTTTGGACTCTTGGAATCGTAGATTATTTATTGATTATGTGTTGGTATTTGAATCCGATTTGAAGTTTACACAATTAACTGATGCGTATTTTCATTTGTCGTTAGCGATTAAATTTGATAACTCTTATTTATTAACTGGCAACAGTTGTTGTTAGTATTTTGTGTGGATATAAATTAAGATGCTTTATGCCATCATCAAAATAAACTATTTTTGTTAATTAAATGCGGCAAATGCCAAATAGTATAGGATGACAATTATGAATTGAGTTGTGGAATTGTTTATGGACAATCATCCGTTACAGGTTTCACTTTCACAGTGAGCTGTCAATTTGATGGCTGCTGCTGGTGCTGCTGCTGTGTAGCATGAAATTGTCCGAAATGCATTTAGACGGGTTGTGCCACTGGTTAGTGGGTTGGTCACAAATAATTTTCATAGTTAATTGACATATAGACAGGCTGAGAAATGCTACCGATTCCATTAGCCCAACTTGTCGTCAAGAGTTTCATTTAAAAAAGAGTAAAGAGCAGCGGGGAAGGGGCATCAAATATTATTAATTCAGTTTTTTTTAAATTTTTTTGGGCTGTCAATAAAGTCAATAAAATGTAACGCCTGCTGTTGTTGCTGGCTTTGGGGTGTTGTTATTGGTGTTATTTTGGTACATGTCTGTCGCTTTATTTAATGGCAACATGTTTTTACAACATTATTAGACAACGTCAGAGAGCCAAAACTCCAAACCACGAACCGGCTAAGCTGGCTAACATGGCAAATTTTAATTACCAATATTTTCCAGGTGTCGAATCCACGTCCCACGCCATTGACAACATTTTGCATTTTATGACAGTCCCCTCGATCTCCTTTTCTTACAACTAACTGCCGAGTTGGACACAACATTCAACAAAAAAAAATAACATAGTTATAATTACACATTTGTAGCTGCTGCTAATTAGCGTTATGTGACAAACAGTTCTAATGGCCTGTAATTGGCCAATATTTGTCTGGGCCATTGATATTTAATTCATTTATGTTTATGCGCTTAACAAAGCTTAGGCAGTTGGTTCAGTTATATACATATATGCATAGCATATATACTTATTTATACTTCTAACCGCGGGCCACCTAATTGAATTGTCACTGTGGCTAATTCGCAATGTGGTCGACATAAGCCGATTACTGTACTTTGTATTTCAGCTTATATATTTAGCCATTTAGCTAATACAAAAGCATTTATATTTTTAGCCAATTCATTTCATTATAGCTGTTTTTTTCTTTTCAATAATAATTGATATTTTCTTATCATTGAAAATATATTACGTTGGCTGATAATCACTCAAATTCTTGTTTTGTTTGTCAGTATTTCGGTTTTTATATGGCAAAATATAGATAAGATATTAGCTGTCAACTGCTAAAAGTCCATCTAATACCTAAATACTGCGCCATTTCTTTTCTAAAGTATATATTTTTAGATACCATCTGCTATATTATATTGTATAAGGCAGAGTCCTTTAATATATAACATATCATATTTTACTTTCTGTTTTTAACTATATTTTTGTTTTATTTTAAATAAATTTTCTGTTAAATTTATTTCTTTGTTTGTAGAATGATATTTTTTTAACACAATCGTTTTATAAAATGAAAGAGTATCTAGTTTTTCTTATCATTTGACAGGCGTAATTTCACCAGCATTAAGTTCTTATATATGGCTCAAAAGTACGTTTATTTTTAGAATTTCATAATATTTTTCAAGGTTTTGTTTTGTTGCACAAACTATTTATATCTAAGTTGTTTTTTCTATATAAAGCATATAAAATAAAATGCAATTGCTTTAGGGTTTTGTAAGAGTTTTAATAATTTTTATTGTACACTTTTTTTGTAGTTTTGTTTTTAATAAATAAAATTCGTTGTATTTTATAATTGCTTGGAACACTTCACAGGCAAATCACTAAATTCTTCATTACACCATTTCATCAAGGCACTGCTGTACTTAGCAGGGATGATGATGATGATGGTGTGGTGGTCCATGGTGGTGATGATGATCATAGTGGTGATCGTGATGGTGCGGCGGTGGGCCGTGATGATGGTGGTGATGATGATCGTAGTGCGGCGGTGGGCCGTGATGATGATGATGGTGATGATCGTAGTGTACTGGTGGTCCGTGGTGGTGGTGATGGTGATCGTGGTGTCCATGGTGACCATGATGGTGTCCACCCAAATGCAATCCCAAGTGGATGCCAAAGAGTCGGTTCTCGTGTTCTGGTGGCGGCATTCTTAGACTTTGATGAATCCTCTTGTAATCCTTAACGGCTTCAACTGCTTTAACTGCTTTGCTGTTGGTTTTAATTCCTCAACTGGAATATTCGTACTGTGTGGCAATCAGGCTGAAGTTGGCAATATATACGAGTTGATTGCACACTCTTATCAGATAACAAGTTTAGGTAATGTACAAAAGTCCGTTATCTTATCGAATCGGGTACGTGTTTTTGCCAATTCTGTGCCTTTTTGTGAGTCATTTTGTCATTTTATGGTAGTAAATAAACGAATACATATGTACGCACGCTTATTATTATAGATTGTATCTGGTGAGTAACACGTTTCAGCTTAAGGTGATTCCCTTGCTGTGAAGAAATCACCATTCGCAATAGACGCAACACAGATAACATTACCATCTAATCGGAGTAAATAAATAAATAAATCTGTTTACGCGTCAGAACACGACGCAAACGAATAAAGCTACAGAAAAAAGAACTTAAGCTACAACAGAATAAGGAAAATAAAATGAAAAACATGCCACAAAGTGTGTCAACTTTTTTGTATGGCGGCGTCGAAAAGTTTTGGCATCAAAAAAAGATACAAAAACGAAGGAGAAAAGAAAAATGCAAGACGCCGTCGACAATAATTTCCGCCTGCATACCGAAGTCTGGACAGAGAGGACAGACAGGCAGTCAGACGAACGGACAGACGGACAGACTGCTAAACATGCTGGAAATACTAAAATACTGGATGGATGAATGGTGCATAAAGTGCGAAAATAAAAATAAAGCAAAGCAACGCGATAGACACTGGAGCCAAAAGCCAGCAACTGTGACTACTTTGTATAGAGATTTTGCCAGTGTTGGCTAACGGCATGTCTGCGTAGGGGTGGTTCGGGGTGGCTGTGCAGAGAATATCATATCAAGTGCTTAGTGCGTGCAAGCGACGTTTTCGTAGACTTAACAATAACTTTTCCACCTCGATGTTGGTGTGAGGAAGTTAGCGCTGATAAACTGCGTTAGAAGTTATAAAGCGATTAGGAATGTGTGTGTGGCGGGTTGGCAGCACTGCTCACAGACTGGCAGGGTTGTCAAACAGGGGGGGGGTGGAAAAACTTTTTACTTGGCTGTATCAATTTAATGCCTATTTAAAGTGTGAGCTCCCCTGGGAGCAAAGTCGCCGGAATGCAGGTACCGTCGCAGTTGATACGGGAGCTGGTAATGCATAAATTAGATTTTATGTCACTGCCGTTAAGAGTACTCGACAAAAAGTACCAAGAAAAATAGCTTAAATTTAAGCAGCAAGTGGATTTCTAAGTTAATTTGTTTGCTTTGCAGTCAGCCGCTCAATGAGCAGGAAAACTGGCCATTATAATCAAGCAAAGGCCTCAAGTCCAATTAATAACCAAAGGAAACTCAGCTCTGGGCAAACAAAATCAAATCAAATCCAATCCAAACACACACACAAAGGGAAACCTCAGCTGCTACGTTCTTAGCCTTGGCTTACATAAATAAGGCTAATTAATAAATTCATCGACAACTGTTGAAAGTGTCGTCAGAAAGCATAAATTTCACTTTCTAGATTCCAAAATTAATTGAAAATGTCACAATTATCGTAAATTCTGAACACGCGTCGAGGGTTGTTGTCGGTTTTCTCTTTTCTGTTTCATAGGGTAGGCAAATGAAATCAAAATATTATGATTATTATTGTTATTGCTATTTTTATACCATCTTTATTTATATTACGTGAGCTGGCGAAATGGCGAAAAATTGCAACCCTCCAGACAATCAGTGTAGTACTTATCGAGACAGGGTGTGTCATTTTCAACGCCTAATGAAATGTCAACAGAATAAAATACAGAGATTACACATAAATTGATATTATTTTGTTGAAATTGAAATGTTTAAAGTGCTTTAAAGGGTTTACCATGCCATACATGACTCATTTGCTATGCATCATGGTTGCCCCAATGCGATTCAACCAAAACTTCAACTCAAAGCTGTTGCAGCAGCAGCAGCAACCCACAAACTGACTATGCAAAAATGCAGCCAAAAAGCATATAAAATTATTATGCAGGGTGTGGGGGGGAAACCCGCTTATGACAATGCTCAAAGGCATTTTTGGCCAACATCAGCTAAAAACCAGACAGTAGCAGTGGCAGTGGCATTGGTGACAACCCTGGCATGTGCATATAACGTCCAAATAAACTCAAAGTTGTTGACAAAAGGGTTAAAGGCCATAATTGCGGCGAAAGTTCCGGACACAACAGGAGAGCCCCAAATGATACGAATAAGGAAAAGGATAGGGATAGAAATAGGGGTGAAGTAGGGCGAGGAGTGTACGTGTACGTCTGGCACATTAAACTGAGAGTGGATTTTTATTGAAAGGGTAAACATGACGACAGACCAGAGTCATCAGAATTATAAAGCCAAAGTGGACAACTTTTTGGGGATTGCGTTGAATATTTTTGTGCATATTTGTGAAACACTTGAAACACTTTAAATACAAAGTGTTAATGGCATTTTTTAGTAGACGAAAGCACTTCCAACTGCATTATGACTTAGTGCTCCATAAACACTAGTCGTAAATCTGTGAAAATTGGAACAAGAAGAAGTGCTCCAAAACTTTAAGAGCTGTATAAAATTTCTAAAATCTTAAATTGTACAGTGTATCTAACAGTCGAGTATTTAAACTTGTTCCCGTTAGTAATATAAATATTGTCCACTTGTCCTAAGTAGATTGCGAGTCAAAAACATCTAAAAATGCAACCCCAAAGTCAAGCAACCGCCCCTTTATCGAATTCTCAGTCCCGCAATATTTATTTTATAAAGCTTACAAATTTGTGCAAAAATTTTTGAATACACAAAGACACAGAGAAGTGGTAGAAGAACAAATACGATATAGAGTGCTCCATATGAATGCGATCAAAATGGGGGAAATACATATATAAAACCCGAGCACAAAAGACCTCGCCGACTGAGTGAAGAGCTAACAAGGCAAGAGGCTTCTCTCTCCAACCATTTCTCCAGTTCTTTTAAGTGATTTCAACCCGGAAATACCCATAAATCGATTTTGAGGGTGGCCGTACCTAATGCCGATACCCACCAGAGTTAGAGACTCTGCAAAAACGTGGAGTTCATGCGACACATGCGGCGGTCGCTTTATGGGATAAATGAATGAATTGAAATGGGCGGCAAGTGTATCGACTTATGGTTGAGTTGAACAAGAATCTGGCACACTTGTCTACAGCTCTGCTATCCCCAACTCTTTGGCAGATGTGCACTGTACAAAAAAATAAACAGAGTTTGAAAGTTTAGAAATTGGAGATAATACAGAGAGTTCTTTGGTTTTGCCCTTTTTAAGCAAATTGAACTTTGATTTTCCATTTCATTTTAAAGACACCTTCAGTTATTTCTTACAGTGCACACCCGCCGTTAGCACAATGCAAATAAAAGTTCATTACAAGACCAACCAAGGCGCTTAAAAGTTCCACTGAATGTGTCGAGGCTTTGTTATGGCCAACCAACTCTGTCCTGTCCCATTTCGGAGTGTACACATTGTGTGTATCTTTCCTTCATTCTTCTTGCTGCCTTTTATGGTCATTGCCCCCCACGCTCTATCGGATAACAACAGCGGATTGCGGGTTGGTCGTGTGTGCGGCACATGGCACCGGATATGCCACATCCGTAAAGTCCGCACAGTTCGTTCAGTTCGCACAGTTCGCAAGAGCGTGCAAGGCAAAAGTCAATAAAAAATTCTAAAGCCAAAAAGGAAATAAATTAACAATAAGCAATGATTTTTCTTCTCTTTTTTGCCAAGTTTTTGATACGTCTGTGTAAGCTTAGATGATATGGTGTATCGCTCATCGGTAATCGCTTATCCACAATGGTCGGATATTGTACATAATTTGACGCCGGTCATTTGCTAGTCGAAAGAAACTACAAATTCTTAGTGCACTTTAAGTGCAGTGCATAAAGATAGAAAGGCAATGCTTAAATTCACTTTATACCAATACATAAATAATGCTTTTACTGTTACAGCACTGTCTATCTTCACCTTAACCTCATTTCAACTACTTAACCCTAAGTTAACCCCTTAAACTTTTCGTATTGCATCACTCTATTACAATTTACTTATACCTGAGGTTAAACTTCACTTTCATTGACTTTCTTGCACATTGTTTCACCTTAACCTCATTCGAAGTGCAACTTAACCTCACTTTCGTTTCCAAGAAACGTCAACGTCATAGCCGGTGCTTGTCATTAGCCTGTCTTTGCAATTTTTTAATCAATTTACTGGCATTTTTATGAAATTTCATGCCACTTAATTAAGCCACAGCGGTGCAACCGGTGCCAGTGCCGCTGCCACAACTCAGCTAGCAAAAACCTTAATTAACCCATTACCTTTTGTGGTGCAGATGAAAATAAAATCTGCAAAAAAGCAAAAACTAGTGGATAAAACTACACCAAGAACAAAAACCAACAACTAAGTATTCAACACGTCATGCAAAAATGCCAGGAGTAAAAACTTTCGATGCTTTTTCATGCCAAAAACATGTGAAAGGTGTTGGCCTGGCTAAAACTTTGTAGGTTGTTTTTGAAGTTGTGCCAATAAATTTTGGACGCTGTGGGGTTAAACAAAAAGCCAAGGCCACCACTACCGAATCCCTAATAATGAAAACTACTCTACGATTCTCTGCACTCGACAAGGCCCAAAAAAAATTATGTTCGATGTAATTAGGAAAAGTTTTCCCTTTTTTTCTCATTCGCACAATTGAATTTTCCAGAGCTTCTTGGGGCCTGCTAGTTGAGCTCTACATAAAATACCATTTTCCACGCCTCCAGGCGAAAGCAAAGCAATTTACACGCTAAAACCAAAAAGAATGGAAAAGATTCGTTTTCATTTTCGGGTTTTCATCTGTCTCTCGTGCTTTTATCAAATTAGACAAAGGGGAGATATTTTACCGTGCCAAAAGCCTTTTCAATGTACAATATAAGTGTCGGGTGTGGCAAACAGGGGTTAAAGGTGTTGGCATCACATCACAGCAAGCACGGGAATTGCCCTTACCCCCCAACCACTTGCAAAAGCAGGCCTATAGGCCTAAGATACCGAATACTACCAAATGTATAAAACTGCCAAAAAAGAGATTTTAATGACAGCAACAACCGCTGCGCTTTATGGGCTTTATGTGAGAGATGCTCAGAAAGCCATTCAATGTGGGCGTGTTTATTGTCGCCAACGGCGTCAGGATATTAGAAATAAACAGAACAGCAGGAGGTCCCACCAATTGCCATGTACTACGTACTACCATTCACCCGAACGAAGCCGATAAGCGGACGGCCCAGGAAGACAATCCCAATCTCAATGTGTGTGGCCATAATTTGCGAAGAGGATGTTGTCAAGATGACTTTAATGTTCGATTCCATTACACAGCGTTCAAGTCACGCAGAGATTATGCAAACATTTATAGGGAAAGTTCAATCTAACCTCAATCAAGTATGCAACATAACCTTAAATAAGACGGTATCAAATTTATGCCGATGAAAATCTTGTATGCGATTTTGGAGCAGAGCAAAGAGCTTAGACTGGCAGAATTTCAGCAATTTCAATAAAATCTTAGCTTAAATATTTTGGAATTTATTCTAAGTATTTTTTATATTTCTGGTTTAAAATAAAATAATTGTTTACACGGCTGTTTTTGCCCTTAAATATATAGTAATTATGTATATATCTTATTGCTGACATTTACAGCTTGTTACAAGTGTTATTCAAAACCTGAGGCACATTCATTAGTCTCTGTCCGCATCTTTTCTCAGATCTGCCTTCATTAACATTGCTTTTCACACTTTGTGCCATTGTTTCCAACTGGTCATTGGCCTGGCCAAGAGCCATTCGGAGACTGGCAGCAAGTCCGTGTACGGCTCTGAGTTCTGGGCCGAGTTTACAGTTGTTACTTGCTTCTTTTTTTTTGCCTTTGGGCGTTTGAAATGCGTAACGCGAAAACCTTTTTTGTGTGTGTATTTTACCTTAAAGTTTTATGTTTTTCAAATCATATTAATTTGAATTAATGAATTTAATTGCTACTAATTAGTGACCCGCCAGTGCCGACAACTTGAGCCCCTAATGATCTGTCGCTCAACCGCCAACCGTTATACGAAATTTCCATGTTCTATATAATTATAGCTAATGCTCAAGTTCGCATTGACCAGCCAGGGGTTAATCTCAGTTCTTTTCTCTTGAAAGCTGGCCTCAAAACTGCTACATTTATGCACTCCATAATTATTTAATAGGAACAGCAATGAAAACTTAAATAAACAATGAGCTATGACCATTTAATTACAGCTTGAAGCTAAGCTAAATTTAACAATTAACTATGGTGGCAGAATGATAGATATAGATCGGCCGAATGATACTCTAGAAATTTTTAAAGAATTTTATAGTATTGTATATAAATTTTGTAAGTTTAATTGTATTGATTACAGATTTCAATAAATTCTTTGTAACACGTACTTTGAGCTGACAGATTCCGGCTTCGTTTGAGCCTAAACAAATGCTGTAATCAAAGAAATGAAATCTAAAAGAAACTCAAGAAAACAGAAGCCACAAAAACGTGCGACTAAAAAAAAACTCATATAAAAAGTGGAAGAGCAGAAGTTTCCCTATCTACAACAGGGAGTTTCTGAATTCTATATATACATACTTGTCTTGGCTTGGGGAAACCAGCATTGATAATGCCCGATTGTGTGTGAAGAGTATCGTAACCCAGTTATAATACCCACTGCTGGTGGGGAGTTGCAACAAGCGCTAAATTGCAAATGTAATCAACGATACGGCAACGTCAACCCGATGGGGCACTCACTACAACAACAACATCAACAACAACGACGACAAGAAGTTGCAGCTGAAAGCAGAAGCTGTGCCAATCGGCAACATGTTGTCGCAGTAGTATGTACCGCAATGTATGTAGTCGAGTATAGCAACAACTTACTGATATCTCTTGACTGCATATCTACAACTGCTGCTGCTGTTGACTTCGCTGCTGGCGTCGCTGCTTGGCGGCAACTCACGCACGTTTTACGCTTTTTGTTGTCGCCATCATCGTTGGTAGTTGATGTTGTTGTTGTTGCTGCTGTTGTTGGCAGCCATTTTTGCTACCGGTTTTACGCGTCAAAGTGCGCGCAACTTTTGCCGCATGCCACATTCGACGACGCTCAACATTGTTGCTGTTGTTTCAAGCTGTTGTTGCAGCTATTATTGTTGTTGTTGTTGTTATTACTCCAAGTTGGTCAACATTTGTTGGCTGACAACTTGGCTCTTATTCATTGTTTGACTTACTTGCGCTCTTGATAATACACTTTGCTGCATGAATCGTAAAACTTTTGAAGCACACATTTAAAGAGAGTGAAAAGTGTTTGAAAATGTAGCTCTGTTACCTATAAGACTTAAATTTTATATAGGTAAGGTATGACTTTAAGAAATATGGTCACCCTAGAATAATCTCATGACTTTATCAATATTTTGTCAAGTGTATTCACTTTTCTATCTGCTCTTTCCTTTTCATTGGCTCGTCAGGTTTCTTTCATGTATTCCTTTCATATATCCTCTTATGAATTCGTCGCAACTGTATGAGGTTCTGTATCATTTGCTTTGTGAACTGGTCGCCAATGTGACCAGCATACCATGCTGTGTATCGTGTGCACAGTACATTCTTTGAATTTGCCCCTGGAATTTTATTTCATTTGTCTTATTTTTTCAGCTCATTCATTTGCTTTGTTCGTTGTAACATTTTTTCCATCGACTACATATATGTATGTAACGTATATGGGAAATTGCCGAGACAACGCTTATGAAATTTTTTCCTTTATCAAATTATATTACCATTTTTTTTTGCTTTTGTCTTCTTATTACAGGATTCAAAGGATTCCTTTTGGATCAGAGGCATTTCCTTTCGACAAAATGCTGCCTAGCAACTTTTTCTAGTCAAATGCATTAATGCAGTTCGGTTCAGGGCTACGCTCAAGTCTCCTTTTACCCCTATTTCCTCCAGTATCTAGTATAGTATCATAAATCATTCATACACATTTCTTGCCATTCTGCTACTCGACAAGATGCTGAGCTGCTTTTGGCCATTTGAGCTTTGGGCTCAATTCGACTCGATTCCAACTGTCAGCAAATGCACTGCAAGCTCTCAAATCCCACAAGCTTCGATAAACCCTCGCACGAGTTTCCCCCTCTTAAGTGCTGGAAATGGCCAAGCCTTGGATAAATTATGTTAATATCATAGCTAGTAGTCGGTTTACTCTACATCTCTGCTGTAACTTTTATCTCTTTCCCTATTTTTTAATGATATTTTAGCTTTACAAATGCAGCCAAACAATTTGTATGCATTCAAAATATACCCTGTTTTAACATGACTTTAGTTACTTTAGTACTTTATATTATATACCCTGTTTAGCATAAAGTTACAGGGTAATAATTACTCTGGCATAACGACAACTGAAACTGAAACTCGACTTAGTTTAGCGACTTACAACTTCTGCCTTGTAATTTACAAAAGCGCAACAAATTGTTAATTTTCTTTTCTTTTAACTTATTTCCTTACTTCGTGGCATATCTTTTCTTTCTCTCCATCCTTCATTGCCCCAGTTATTCATTTTTCTGCGTCTGTTGTGTTAATTTACATATTTTTGTGCCACTTTTTTTTTATGGAAAAAAGTAATTGTTAAGCGCAAAAGAAATGCGTCAGAAATATAAGAAAATTATCATAAATTGTAAGCTAATAAAGCAAGTTGTCGGCCAGGCTTATTTAATTTTCCAGCTTCCATTATAATATTGGTTTTGATTTAGCATATCAGAGAAATATCGTAGACAACAAGTAAAAAAATGTTAATAATATTAAGGAAATGTGTATGAAATAAATACATTATTCATAAGAGAATGAAATTAAAATAGAAAATAGAGAAGAACATTTTTCAAAAAATGCAAAAATATTTTATGCTTCTTAAAATATAATATAAAATATTATTAATTCGATAAACTAGGATATTGATGAGTTTTATTAGCAACATTGAAGTCTTTTTCAAATATTTAAAAACTGATGATGGGGGAAATTACTAAAAATGAAATTAAAAATTTTTTGTTTTAAATTTTTTTTCTTGTGAATTAAATATATAGATATTTTGTATTAGTAGCATTAAATTGTTGGGAAATATGTTTAAATAGTTGTTCTTAAGTATGTATGTTAATTAGAAATTTTTGCTTGGTATGCATTGGTATTTGAATTCAAATATCAGCACTTGACACACCCACATCCACACACACACACACTTGTGCACACGTTCAACCAATCAGGTTGTTGTCCGGGCATTTAGCATAAATTATAGATTTGTGCCTTTCTGCATTTCCCATTTGCTCAAAACGCAAATCTGTCTTAAGAGACAGTAGAGACATTTATGCAGGTGATTCATAGACAGCTGCTGCTATCCAAAAATGGGAAATCCATCAAATGAGCTGCCAAACGCATCGCGCATTCAATACAAATTGATGCAAACCCCTCAAGCTACCCCCTTTGCCGATAACTGATCTGTCGCTTACGTTTATTTACTTAACCAAAAAGTGCCTGCAAGACTTCGAGACTCCGCTTAAAGGAAGAGGCGGGGCAGTGACGGGGCGGGGCGGTGGAATAGACTATTCGTATCTGTGAGCATTATTCAATGTTTGCTGCGAACGTGCGCAAATTACAAATTCAATGCACGTTGCCAACGGCGGCGAGACTTCAGGCCAAGTTGCCAGCAGTTGGGAATTGGCAGAGGCTCTGCTGGCTGTTGGTAGCTGGTTCTGGCCATGTTTACTGAACGTCGCTGCCATCATCGTCGCCTCAAAGCGCCGCACAGCAACAGCTTTCAACCAGCTGACGACACATTAAAATAATGTATTTTTAAATTTAACATTAATTGTCGTTGAATGGTTTCTGAATGGGTTCGCTTTTTTTCCTCTCTTTTCCTCCCTCTCTCTCTCCCCCTATCTCCCTTACTGTCTATGCCTTTTACCGTTGCATGCCACCATTTTGGTTGCCTCCAGGCCGCTTTTCGCAGCAGCCTCTTAAGGAGTGTCTTCTCCGCTCAATGTTCAGTGTTTTTCAGTGCATTAAGTCATCATTTTTACTTGAATTTTCTTACGTTTTTCCTTATTTTCGGGCCAACAGCAAAGATTTTCATAAATCGTTTAATGTTTTAATGTTTTCCATCTTTTATTATGCTCGTTCATTGGAGTATGGGGGGAAATATGTTTTTTATGGCTTTGCCATTTTGCATGCATTAGCGAATGTCTTTGCAAGGCTGGGGCGATACTGTACGGTGAAGCCTGTTTAAGTGGAAATATTTGATTGTGTTTGCATAGCACTGGAGAAGGCAAAAATGGCAAAAGATAAGTCTGGAGACTGTGCAAATCTCACGAATGCCAAAAAAACCGAAAGCAACTGATAAAATTTCGACAGGTGCCTTCGGAAAATATAATTTTAAAATTTTTCCATTCTGCGGTTTTGCATTATGTGAGATACTTTAACTGTTCGAAAATTAAAATTAAATATTTAAAGGTTTAAATGAACATCCTGAGAGTTAAATTAAAATTTTAAAGTATTTCTGTTGATTTATAAGATTGGTTTTATGCCTTGTAAATTAAATTTTCTAATTCTCTCATCAACAACTGATGCGACTAATTGTCTGGCTCTTAAGTACAGTAACTGGAATGTGCTCGCAATTAACGAGCGGCCTATAAATATGTTTTGCGTGTAGGTTAATCACTTGATAATTCCATTCAAGCATCGATTGCTATTATCCGGTGTTAAGTCCGCGCCAAAGCTCTCACTTTACATTCGACATGGGAGAGGAGGAGTGAGTGTGTTTAATGCTCGATACATATTCGTAAGTGGCCATTGAGAAGATATCACAGAGTGTTCTACTCATTCATTGGATTTGGCTAACAAGCCATAATCATGTGGTGCTGTATTTAATTACAGTTCCTGCCTCCCAATACCAATTGGAAATTGCTGCGGGTCGCGATGGTTGTTGGGTGGGGGAAATGATGTGGCCTAAACAGAGGACAATCAGCAAATAGCAGCTAGGAAATTCTAATGCGCCATAATGCCAAACACAATTGAGTCATTAAGCCGCAATCTAATTAAGCCCAAAAATGTGAACTCGGCTTGGCGCTCTCGGGAGAAAGAGCTAAGCGAATTTACTCGAGATTTCTGTTCTTTGACCCGCAAATAGAGCTCGTGAGAGCACTGTAAAAAGTAAGAGAACCGAAAAAACAACACATAAAAATAAATAAAAGAAGTGTGGAATTATACAAAGGTCGAAATCTACGTTGGTTTTTTTTTTTTTCGGCATTTTAACGTGACCATTTTAGCAACCATTTTGTTTTACATTTCTTGGCTAAGATTTATTTCGTGTCTGCTTTCGACCACGTAGGTCATTAAATTGCTTAGAAATCGCGGACATCAACTCTACGGCTCAGCTCAGCCCTCCCAGCCAGACCAGACCCGGCCCGATTTTAAATGAACCACAAAATGACTGTGAAACGGGCGGCACGCACCGTCTGTCTGGGCATGTACAATGGGCAAAACGTAATGTTGTATGGGTAAATTTCAAAAAGAATTAAGGTATGATATTTAACTGATTAAATTTCAACGATTCTGGAAAAAATGTTAAATACTTTTGGAGTATTATAGGATTTAAATCAAATCCTGTAGTAAAATCAGCTAAACATTATTTGAATAGAACTATTAGTGTATGCTGACTGTCTGATCATTGCGCAGCAAAAACAATAAGAGCAATTCGTTAAAGTACACTTTATAATTTTATAATAAAGTGAATATAATCCGTAGATTTACTATACTATAAATAATAATTTCACATATGAAATAATATTTTGTACCTATTTAATTAAATATACTAAATACTATATTAAACTTATGAATTGGTTAAATTTACATTCTATTTTATTCCACCTCAATGTTTTGTTTTTTATATTTTTCTGCTTTTAAGAACATTTTGGCCCACTATATGTTGTGTGTGCTGCTTCGGTTCTTGAGGTTTGTTTGGGGCTGCGAAGCATCGAGAAATAGATACAGTTAATGCCACAAAATGATGTCTAATGACGGTTTCGTCTTACATGACGAAAACTGACGGCTGCTGCGGCTTAGACTGAAACTGAATGGTATAGAAACTGAGCTTGTGTTGCTTTTTTTGGCAGTGGTTCGCTTTTGGGTTAGTTTTGTGTATCTATTAAGTGCTGGTAATTTATAATGACTGCCAAGTGGGGTCTAGCATCTCAAGTTAAAGGTCAATGGAGTGAGAAGAGGGATTTGGTCTTCCTGTTTCTATCTTTTCTCTTTTGGTTGTATATTATTAATAATTGGTTATTTTTTGGGGAGATGGTACTCACCTTCAACTTTAGCCAGAGCCAGCACAGATATGGTTTGGAGTGCGGGCACCGCCCAGGCAACCAAATGGAATAAATGAGATTTATTTTCAATTGCCTCGTGGCCCCATTTGAGACCGGCAGCAAGGAACCAGGCAAAAGCCAAACATGACCACCACGCAAAGGCGGCCATGCAACAGAAATATAATGCCATGAATAATACGGTGCACGACGTGGTCTGCCGATGACCCTGGAATAAGAAGAGCATGCAGATGAGCATATAGCCAAAGGAAGTTGGTAAATAAAAAATGAAATTCGTTTCACCTGCACCAGGCACAAACGGACTTACCTGCGTTATGGTGGACATCATCTGCAGACGTCCCAGCTTTACAGGCGGCGGAAATGGTTCTCGGCACGACACCGAATCGCCCGCACCGAGTCCGGCCACATAGGCACAACCGACGACCAGATAGCAGACGGCCAGAAAGACAATCGCACGCTCTGGATAGCGAAAACGCGAAGAGTCTATCAGAAAGGTGAGCACCTGCAGAGAAAAAAGATGAATAAGAGGACCATGTATGAGATTATTACAAAAGTGGCCACAAATTAAACATATTAAATATGCATTTTAATTTAATTAACTCTGTAATTATACGCAAGATGCCGCTGCACAGATATCACTCGAGTTGAGTGGAGAGAGAGAGGGAGACACAGCGAGAGAGGGAGAGAGAGTGAGAGACTTAAAAATGCATTAGTCGAGGCAGATAGGGTAAGGATGTTTTGAGGTTTTGCTTTGGTCATTAGGCTCTACACATTAGCTGATTGTTGTGCAATTTATTTGATCTCAGCTCATTTGCAGTGTGTTTCTTAATGAGAATATAGGGTAGTGCCTCCATGCTCCACTGGGGCTTTCGCCCTGTGGCATTATATATTTAATAATGCGATTAGGCTCAATTTCCTATTCACACACACACACACACACACACAAATTGCTCGACAATTCTTTAGGCTTTAAGGACAATTTCAATTAAATGGCACACTGCCTATTCTACGCCGTCCATTGATGAGCCACAAAAGCCGACCTCAAAATCCCCACCCAAAAACCAGACAGACACAAGCAATTCAACACATCAACTCAAAGCTAAAATTTGCAATTGCCCTCAAAACTAAATCCAAACCGTTGGAATCCAATCTTCAACTTTGCCTGCTGATTACGCACCATTTAAATGAATTCATTACCATTTGGCTTAAGCCCCGTCTGAGTCTCAAGTCCTTTGTCTTTTGTCCTCCAAAGTCATTTAACTTGATCATTACAAAACTATCAGTGTAGCAGTGTGAGAGAGACTGGAGAGAAATAGGAAGAGAGGTAGAGCTTGTCTTGCCAGTTGTCTTTCATTGCATAATGTGCTGCCATTATTATTACGACCAAGAAACATTTGAATTATTCATAGATTTAACACACAGCGCTATCGTCACAAGACGCAAGCATTCATTTGCCGAGATTTTCGAGCTTCTAGGGTATAAAGGGTGTATATTTTAACACAGATTTTTAATCTTATCAGCAGATAACTAAAGATTTTCATACTTAAAACTCTACTAAGATAAATAATAAATTTCAGAGCTTTAATCATACATTTTTGAAGCTCTTTCTGTAAGATTTCGGCTGTTTTATAGAGTTGTTCGTTGAATTTAGCCATCATTTCTTTTACAGAGTATCTACACGTAATTCAGCTATTCTATTCTCTCTCCCTGAGACATTAAATTATAGCGCTCGTATGCCTACATCTAATTCCCGCCTACGCTTCCAATGTTTGGCTCATTTACATGCGAAATTTATGCCACAGATTTTGGGTGTGTGTAACACACATTTGTTGACATACACAACCAAGACAAATACGTATGATAGAGAGGGGTTAAGAAAAAAAATAGCTAGATATAGAATTGACTGGAATTGAATTGTTTATTTATGCCAAGCAATTCGGTAAAGGATTGCCAGACAGATCTAGCAAAAGGCAAGGGTTACTAGACTAGAGCTCGACGTCTATTTCAAGCTTTATTCTTAGCTGATTCTCATATACCCTGCACATACACATATACATATACAGTGCTTGCAATTTGTTATGCCACGCATGTTGTTCATTTCATTTGTAGTCAACGGGGCGTTGGGGGCGTGGTTGCTGGGTAGGTGTGACTGTTGAAATTGTAGCTACAAATGAAGTGAAATGCTAAGCAAGAACAGTCGGAAGCACACATCACAGCGACGTCGTCTACGGAGTTTGGAGTTGGGAACTACGATTTAGACTCTAGACCCCCAACTCCAACTCCATTTGGGACAAAAATTATGCGTTCTCTGAGTTTAAGCTGGGCTCTTTGCTGTCAGCTCATCGTCGTGATGGGGCGTGGGCAGCTCTTTGATAAACACGGGGCGTACTTAGCCAGTTTCCGGCTTCAATTTAGCTAGAGCCAAGACCCACACACGATATAGACAAGGGGTGGAGTTGTCCACAAAAACCAAAAAAAATTTAAAGCTCCGTGTATTTTAGGTGTGACTCAAAGAAGTTTCACAACTGAGTTTTCCAACTTCATTGCACAATGTTTATTATTACTATATTTTGAGTTTTAAACTTATACATAAATACCTAAAACTTTTATTAAAACTTTCTACAAAATTTAAAAATTAGAATGACATACGAAATAGTTTTAAATAAACAAAACTCCTTTCTTAGAATCATATCAATATTTCGGTATGCTATTGTTGTTTTACCCTCTTTAAAGTAGGTTATTTCGATACGATCCATATTAAATGATCTACCTAAGCTCTCAAATTCCCACACCTTTATCAAAAATTAACAGTTTTCTCTTTGTTGCAGTGCTATTATCTTAAATTCTGCCTAACTTCATGTAGTTTACCCTCTTTAACCTAGTTTATTCTGGATTCTTATCTAAAGCACCGCTTAAAGTGAGCTTTTTAGTTGATTATTCTGCTTCTGCAACCCTCGTCGAGTTAACTCCCCGTAGACCAAAGACCCGAACACACAAATTTTATGCCACACCTACTTTTTTCTCTCTCTATCTAATGGTCAAGTTTAATGTTTAATTTCAATTTTAACGCCGCTGTGGCTCATAAATTTTCTAAAACTAGTCATTAAAATCAGCCAAAAACTAAGTCCCCAACCGCCAGCTTCAATGCCTCCTCACTTGCCCCCTGTTCACTTTGTGGCTTGTCGTTCTGCTTTGTTGGCAGTTTTGAATTTTGCATAAATTAAATTAAATTTTTCCATACTATTTTTTTGTGTTTTTTCTGTTCTGTTTTGTAGATTTTCATTTCAAATTCAAACTAAACGACGGCATCATTTGCATACAACAATAATGACAACTCTAGGAGGTGGGAGTGAGTTTAGTTGGAGGCTTTGCCAGTCGTCTAAGTTTAGCGCCTATGATTAGCATAAGTCTCTCCACAGGTCTTTTTTGTGAATTTGTTGAAAAATGAATTGCGGCGTAAATTGTGTTGAATGTTTGGCGGTTTTGCTTTGTTTGACTATTTGATGCCTAGTTTATTTTGGTTTTCATTTCAAGTATTAAAATATTTTGGACACTTATTGGTTTCAGTAAATGATTAAACTTTTGTTTACGCTGTCATTTAAATGTGCATATTTAATAGGCAGTTTGTCCAATTTATGTTAATTTTTTTTTAAACCGAAAGTCAAATATGACAGAATTTTAAATGGTTACAGTTAAACAGTTGCGGGTAGCATAGTTATGCGCCAACAAGTTGCAAGTTATAAAGTAAAGCTTGAAAGTTTACTAGTTAATTGTGTCATATGGTATAAACTATTTGTTAGAGTATACTTTGTGTTTGTTTTCGCCGAGTTTTGTGCAACTACTATTGCTGTTGGTCCTGTTGCAGTTACTTTTGTCATCATGACACGGCATATTTGCTCACATCCTGATGACAGTCTGTCGTGTATGTCAACATGCGCCTCACTGACTTTTCTGTTACAGGTTTTGTAATTAAGAAAAGTCATCAAAGTCAACAACGTGCTGACTGACGTGCCACTTGCCCCATATGCCGCACATGCCCCAACAACCCACTCGCTTATTTGTTGTCAACATTATCAGAGGTTCCTTTCGCTCTACTCCCCCTCTATCTCTATGGTGTTTCACACTATTCCACTAGGCTGATTCCCAGGCAAGAACTCATTGAGAGGCCATTACAGCCCCAGTCATTTCCTTTTCGCTTTCATTCTAAAACAAATGTCATGTCAGAGAGTTGTCTCTCATCTCATTCTCAGCTCAGCTCATCTCATCTCATCGCATTCTCATTCTCAACTAATGCGTTTAATGAAAAAGGTGTTGATTGTTGACAGTTGTCTCTCTCATAGTCGCATTTCAGCATCGCAGCAGTCTCCAGGCGATAACTTTAGCTCAGTTTTCATGACATTTCAACCTGTCTCTCGCACAAGTCAACGACAAAGTTTACAACCTGCCACGATTCTAGAGAATTCATATATTTGTTTGTTTGGTTACAGTTTGACTTTGTCTGCAAAATTGCAAATTGAAATAAATGTGTCTGTGTTTATAATTTAGTTGATACTTTATTTTAGAGTTATACAAAAGTTTCGCAGTTAACCCCAGAGCAATATCTTTAATCTCTAAAACATACACATCCAAAAGTTAATTTAAAACCACTGCACTTAAAGTTCAATCAATCTTTTGAACTACAATAAACTGTATGTGTAGATACATGAGAATTGGGTCATTGCAAAATATTTCATTATTAAGTAGAGCTCAAAGCCATTTATGAAATTCTATATATATTTTTTTTATTCGCTGGACAATATTTGCTCTAATGCTCTCTTTTCATTGCAATTTTCTAATGCACTTGACTGGCTTTTTTTTGCTCAAACGTTTTGCCATTGTCCATGAAAAGCAGCTTATTAAAAATATCAGACAGTTGACATTTATAAAGAAGCATTATTAAAATGGATTTATGCCAATGAAAAAGAAAACTTATCTAGCTTTTATGCCTTTAAATTTATGATTCTAGAAAGCTGCTTATTGAGTTACCATAACATAGAAGTACTTAAAACTGTTTCGAGTTAAATTTTGTATCTTGAGTATTTTAAATCGAGTTTTAATGCATAAGTTGTAAAAATTGTCAAAACTACAGAGTTACTAGCAAGTGCAGCTATAAATGTGAACTATATGTTCATTTGATATATATTATAGTTTAATTATATAGTTTCAATTTCGACTTTTTTGCGCTTCCATTAAGTCTTACTGGTTACACAACAAATTCATTTCATATATGGCTGCAGATAACATCTGAATGAGTAGCATGATGAAAGTTGCATTTCATTTTAACAATAGAGCGCAAAAAATAAATAAAGACCATGCAAAACAATTCCATCAACATGAATGCAGAGAATGGAAATGGAAATCATTATGTACAGGGGCGGAGGGGTAATAGAGCGTACAGGGTGACCCAGCAAACAACAATACTGAAGAAGAAAGTAAAAGTAAAAACAACAACAGTTGAATGCTTGCAAAATGCAAAATGAACACTCAGAAACATAATCATAATCATAAAAAAATAAGTAAAGAATGCATAAGATAGCTAGAGAGTAAATAGTGGGGTCATGGCTAGAGCAGAGGGGTTGTTGTGGAATGAAGGGAGGGAGAGACGAAATAATAATTTGCGCACATTTTTTGCACTGATATACGCGCTGCCACGCCCACTGGCAGACACTACACTCGCACTATATCAGTATCTGCTGCTGACAATGGGGCGACAAATTACATGCAAGACCAAATTTATCACAAGTGAAAACAAGTCAGAAAACACTAGCGGGCGTATGCTAAACGTGGAGATACCCTATTATAGTAAGACTATAGGCAAGTGGAGTAGCGATAGCATAGCCTATGCTGCACGTTTTACGACTACAGGGTGTTTAAGAACTTGAAAAAGCAAAGAAATGACAAACAGAACTATGCAAAACATGTCCCACTGAAAGTGACAATCTTTCCCTTCACTGCCATTCCTCTTCTGGCTCATTCCTCATGTACATACGTGATGGATGTAGCTCAAGTTTATGATGTACAGACCCAGAATACTGTTACTTTTCAAGCTCACCAACACACACACATAGATACTCCAAAATCATCGGCAGGCAAATTGTGTTGTTGGCCAAAAAATATATTTGATAGATGAGTTCGTTGGGTCGTCTTGATGATTGCACTGTGAGTTACGATGTGACTATACAAAGTTGAAGGCAAATTTAAATACCCTATACAAAAGGTGGACTGGTTAGTTTCTTAGCTAAATTTATTTTCCATAATTTCTTATGTTTGAAGTATAAAAATTTGATTTAGGTACTACAAGTACGTGAAAGTTTAAACTTAATAAATTTTAGAGGGTATCTAGTCTTAAAATCCCATAAGCTATGCTTCCCTCTTTTCTGTTGATTATGATAGCTACCAGGTTATAGCCTGAACTAAATTGTTTTTTTATTCAAATTTACGCTGGCTTTGGGTTCAGTTATTTACTTATTCCATGCAGCATGATGGATATGTTAAGGTCGCTTCTATGTCAGGACAGTATAAGGATAAGGTAACAAATATTTCAGCTTAAGGTTTCTATAAAATGAAAACAAGAATATATAATTTGCATATTGTGCAAGTTGAATTAAGTGAATTTGGCATGAATAAATGCGATTTTTATTCGTGAATGATGAATGAATAGCGTTCATTCGATTTGAAAAAAATGTTTACAGGGTATGATTTAGTCTAAGCAGTTATAGTTTTCTAACTGTTTCCGGAATTAGTTAAAGGTATTTAACCGCAGGCATCTTGCATATCGAAAATTTGAACTTGTCTCTGTTTTTAGCGAGATTTCCACGCGCAATCAGCTTTTATTTATGCATGCCACAAGGCAAACTGAACGGACAGCTGGCAAGGACAGAAAGTGCTTGCAACACCTGCCCCAAACAGAAGCAACACCGCAGGGTAACAAAACGACGAGACGTGGCGAGGGTTGGCGCATATGTTTTGCCAAGTTTATTGAAAAATATGCGCTGACAGGTAATATGTCAATGCGTGGGATTTGCCAAAGTGGCAGCATCATAATAGACTTGCTGCAGAAGCAACAGCAGGATATCTGCTTGGATAAGGATATGCAGATGCCGCTATAAGGATGTTTTCCCTCTCTCTCAAGCTCTTTCTCCCTCGAGCCATGTTTTTGTAAGCCAAAAGAAAATATGGCAGCACTCAGTATGGGAAAAGCAGAATAAAATCTTGCCATAAGCTTAGAAGCAGCATACGTGAATGCAAAGGGGAGATGGATGGAGCTGTAAAGTCGTATGAAGTGTGGTTGGCGTGGAACGTAAAGTGTGTGGTGCTGCAGTTCTGTCTTTTCATGATTTATTGCCATCAAATTGAAAATTGAGTGGCTGACATTGTGCCACAGACAGTAAGCGCATTAATATTGAAAATATTTAAAAAATAACTCGCACAAAGGGCTGCTGTTGATAGTTATGGAGTATCAAAGACCCTGTAAGCAACCAAAACACACTGCCGGGTGTGCTCGACTTCAAGTTCACACTTTAAACTTTCTAAGCATATGGATTTATGAAAGAGTTACAAAATTTAAAATCCGCTTCTACTTACCGTAAAGAGGCAACTGGCCACACAGACAGCCGCCCAGGAGCCGACCCAGTAGCGCAGAACGGTACGTTCTCGTTCCGGAAAGAACATAGCATGACACGGAGCGCCGCAGTCGTGTAAATTCTGTAAAGAAAAAGCAGACGAAGTTGGTGAAAATTCAATTGAATGCATATCAAGGATGAAAATCAGGGAAATGAGTGTAAAGAGAAACGGAAATTAATTTGCTTTGGTGCGTAATTAATTAGGCTCACAATAAAGGATGTCGGCAAACAGAGATTAAACAATGCAGGAGCGAGAGAGAGAGAGGAAGAGTGAGTGAGAGAAAGGTGGCTTAATAGATATCATTACTATTATTAACATTATTTCTGTGACACTTTGACACTTTTGTTATGTGTGTTCTTTTTTTTTATCAAATTTTCATTAAATAGTATTATTTATTGATGACATATTATAAAATATATAATAATTTAGTTTAAATTACGCTAAATACTTGATTAAAACCAAACAGAATTTTGCAAAAAATTGTAATTAAAAATTTAATGAGAATTCCTTTGATGATTTTATAAAATCGCACATTTTTTTTATTTCATTTGTCTCAATGATTTTAATGCTGCCACATTTTCTGGCAACTGTGCCACATTATTCCTGTTTGGACATCAAAAATCTGTGTCCATCCACAATCGTAGCTCTATTATTTGCGCTCCATTTCAGTTGAATTTAAATTTGTGTCTTAAGATTTTTTTTCTTTTTTCCAGTTTTTTTTGTTTGGCCGCAAACTGCAGGCAATTTTAAGGCGCTCCCCATATTATGTTAACCACAAAAACTGTGATACCCTATGGTAGGGAGAATTTCTGTATGGGTATTTTAGACATGGAAATGTAAATAACAGAAAATAGCAAGTGAAAAATTAACATTAGTATAAGGAGAATTGTATTTGGGTTTAAAGATTAAGTTTGTAATGTTTAAAACAAATTACAAATCTAATTTTTAGTGTACAGTTTTATTTTATATTCCATTATATATAAATCCTACAAATTTCATAGCGATTTATTAATATACAGAGAAGCTATGAGCGAAACTAGTTATTTATGAATATTTCGGATAACAGAATTAGCACTTGTTACCATTTAAAGAGATTTTTGAGTATTAGAGTATGGTTTACAGGGTAAAGCTGTGTTCAACCTTATAGCTTTTAGATTTCTTAGCGCTCTCGTTCTGATGTTCTTATGTTATTGCTTGTGCCGCAAATACTCGTAAATATTGCCAAAGTCCTGCTTCCATTCTTTGCCTTTCCCTCTCTCTCTCTCTCTCTCTCTCTCGTTTGTCCTTCTTTCTTACGCTCTCTAACTTATTGCTTGACTGACTGGCTGGCTGCTTGCTTATCATTAACATCATTATATGAAATTTGTTGCCGCCGTTGTTGTGTTTTCTCTTATTTGGGGCTCACAACTCGCGCCAGATAAAACGCGTTAAAGGCGACGACGTCGACAGCTTCTCTTCTCTATGCTCCCTGTGCTCCTTTTCCCCAATACCATTACCATGTAAAACAGCAAAAAAGAAACGCAATTTGCGCCGCTAACCTAACGATGATTGCCCCAAGTGAAGAGGACAGACAGACAGCAAAGGATCAGGATCAGGAGAAGCAGCAGCAACAGCAAAAGCAACAACAGCAGCGGGAAGCGCATTTTAAATTTTTAATGGGAATTTCAAATAATGCGCAGGCCGAGGACGTTAAAAATTTGGGGTTGCTCTTTGGCAGTATACTGCTGCCCCGCCTATATCACTCTCCGCCCCCTTTTAGTTTAAGTCAGACAGACGCAGTGCTGTCCCGACTAACCCCCTGTCCCTGGCTAGACATTGGCTGTATGCGAAATGAGTTCAAAGTCAGTTCGAGGAAGTTGAATGGAGTCGACTTCAGTTGAGTTTTTGTTGCAGCAACAGAGGGAGATAGACGGAGATAGACAGAGATAGAGGAAGAATGCTGCGTGAGGCAAACATTTGCAGATGTGTCGAGAGATCTGCATCAGATGCAGATACATTTCCTAAATTTCGTATTCACAGTTGCAGAGTTAAGAATTTTTGCGTTCTATATTTGTTTTGCCTTTCACTCGATGCGTGTGTGTGTGTTTACAAGTTTGAACATGTCTTTGTGTGTTTGTGGGGTTCTATCTAAAATTCAAATCTCCAGTGGTTTACACACTCTGCCTCGAGGCAGTTAGAATGCAATTTACAGGGTTGTTTCTCTGTACACTCTTCTCGGCGAGGGGGTGAAAAAGAGTTCAAGGTTGTGGGCACAACAGAGTTGCCAGGGTTGCATACCAGAAATAAACTGAATTGTATTCGTAATATCATTAAATTATCCAAATGCTGGAGTTGCTTTAACAAATCTTACTTAAAGTTTGT
This sequence comes from Drosophila tripunctata, assembly GCA_035047385.1. Classification (NCBI taxonomy): domain Eukaryota; kingdom Metazoa; phylum Arthropoda; class Insecta; order Diptera; family Drosophilidae; genus Drosophila; species Drosophila tripunctata. Next base: position 11,368,872 of record JAWNPS010000101.1, on the reverse strand, counting down.
TTTACCGAATCTATAATGAACTCTGTTCTATAGCAGAGCAAACAGAGAGACGCCTCTTTCTATGGCCAATTACAGCACTAGAGAGGGACAGCCTCAGGGTTAGGGTTAGTAGGAGTAAAAGTATGAGGAGGCAGGGAAGGGAACATAACTTCGTGCGGCTGCAACAGTTAGAACAAAAGCCCAAAAGACAACGTGGCCCAGAGGAGTTACAACACCAACAACACCAACAACACCAACAACAACAACAACAACTCGTTCAACTCCAAACAACTGACCACAACAAAAGGCCCTGAGACTTGGAAGAGTTGCACATTGCATTGTTAGGCCTCTGTCTGGGTTTGCTCACCTCTCTTCCGCACTCTTCTCTCACCTCTCCCCTTTGCTCTGTTGCCCATTGTTTTGGATTTTTATGAGGCATGTATAAATAATTGCGCCCAAAGGCCGCCGACATAAGTTTTCATGCCGGCCGCGTGGACGAACAGCAACAACAACAACAGCAACAGCTACAACAACAACGACAAGCGACTAAACTGGCCACCACTTCCCATTGACCACGCCCATACGCCCTTGCGCCCTGGCGTCGACCAGGCCAACGACAGCGAACCAACATCGACTAAAGTATTTCATTTTAGCTGCTGGCAACAAATAAAATTTACAGAAAAAAAAACACAAAAACGCGGCTGAGCAGCATTTAAGGAGTTTTTAATTTATTATAAATAAATTTTATGCCCTGCTAGAAGGTGAGCAGAGGGGGAGAATAAGGGGTAATAAGGAGTAGATACGAAAGATACGACTTCGAGTTGGAGTATTGGTGGGCGTGTTGATGTTTTTGGGGCAGACTGCAAATTATTATGAGTAAAGTAAAGTACGAGCAGACGCACAGTGTAACCAGCTGAGATGAAAAACAGCTGAAAAATTGGAATGCAAGGGGTAAAATTTTCCAGATATAACTTTAAAATTGTTGATGAAAAGAAAAGTTTTTATTTTTTCTAAGATTATGTAAAGATATTTAAATTATTATAAATTATGTTTAAGGAAATCTGGGACTCAAAATCGGCTGTTCATTAAAAGCATTGAGTATATTAAAAATTTTAAATTAAAAGATCAAATGATAATAGAAATTAAGTTTTAAATATACGTTTCTCATACTCAAAATCCCATATAATATTTAAAGTTTCAAACTGCAAAATGAAATGTTCGTAAAAATAAGTTTTGAAATATATGTTTCTCTTTTTCGAAGCTGCAGTTTCACAATTTGCTTTCTCCAATGAATCTATACATTTTAAACACATTACTCTATACCAGTTTCTTTTGTCTTTCTCGCTGTCAATTAACAAACTATAAACTTTATGGGGTTAACCTTTTATTGCTCTTACAGTTAGCCAAAAATTAAACAGAAAAGAAAACAAATACAGTATTGTTGACAGTTTTAATAGACGCACGAACGTTATGCGTTTGCAATTAAGAAACAATATCTTTAGCTCATTTTCGTTCTTTGTAAGCATCGAATTTCATTTACAGAAAATGCCGAAAACAGCACTGAGAAATACAGAAGCAAAACAAAAGTTATGACGAAAGTTTTATGACCAGTGTAAGCTCCCCAGAAGAAAACTTCTAGTACAGACAGTTTGAAAAACAGATTCGTCATCCAAAAGAAGGAGTCAAAACTGAAGTCAACCCCCGACAGTGTTAATGATGGCTACAACTGTGAGTGTGTGTGTGTGGGTGTGTACTACTTTGGGGGTGTTGTAAAAGTCAAAATACACAGAGGGAGATGCAGAGAGATAGACAGACAGTCAGTTAGATAGACAGCATCGAAAAGGACCCTTGTTTTGGGCCATGTGCTATTCGATTGTCCTAAGGGTGGATTTACTGGAGGCAGGATATTATCCGGAGACAGGAGGAAGCCAAGCTAGGATGAGCCTGTTGTCTCTCGTCTCGTCTGGCGTTGTTTGTGTCTGATTGTGTCTGGCATGTGCTTGGTTGGCTGGACAGAGAGGGCAGGGAAAAGAACGTCGCTGTGTCGCACTTGAAACAACTGGCAAGGACAACAGGAAACAGCTCGTGCTGACAACAAAACATGCATTCGAGCATTGAATACAATTTTCAAAATACAAAACGAAAGCGAAGAAAAAAAACAGAAATTGAAATTCAATAACGAAACCGGAACGAATACGAACACGAAGATGAAGCAAAGATGGCGTCAAGAAAAGGCAGTGGGTAATGCGGCAATTACAGGCCGGAAGTGGCAAGCAGCCAACAGCAGGATATGCAGGATATATATTCACAGCTGAACACAGCCTGTGCCAAGTGGTTGACCCCCAAAAACAACAACACGAACAAAACCAAAACGTTGCACAAAAAACGCACATACATACATATATATAACCATAATTTATTAATATTATCGGTTTGGGGTCGCGAACCCTTTGACCACAAATGAAAAGTCAAAAACATAAGCGAAATCGAAATGGAAAGCAAAGCTAAAAGACAAAGTCAAGGGCCGCACAAATTACACATGTCGACACTTTATTAAGGACACCCTGAATCTAACGAAGCTACGTAGAATTGCCTATAAGCTATGGCCTCGTATCAAAAAAAACATTTGGTTTTTGCGGGTACCGCAACGATCTGATCCCGAACCCATACACCGAACACCGAGGGCTATAAAATGTCGACCCGTCCATATGTTTTCGGCACAATGTCGAGGTGGAGGCGTTGCCAAGCCATCAAAAAGCAAAGGAAGTGAGGAGTAGAGAGCTGCAATGAGGAGTGATCGACCAAGAGATGCCTTATAAACCAAATACAGAGAGGTTGTTGCTTATAAATGTTTGTTAATATTACTTTTTAGTAAAAATAATTGTAAACTTTCAAAATATATACAGTAGAAGCTTCAAGTAAACTTGAAGTTTAATTATAAAACTAAGACAACTGCATATTAATAATCAAATTTTTAAGAAACTGTCAGAACATGCCCTGAAGGAGTTATATGTGTATTGTATTTACAAATTCAAGGCAATAAGCTAAAACTATAGATATAATGCAATTTTAAAAGAAATTGTTTAAAATATACATAACTTTTATAATCTTGGTTTATTATCCTTACTTCACAAAAGTTTCTCCATGTTGACTAAAAAATTCTTAGACTATCTTAATGAAATTTGTAGGATATGTACAAAAAGAACTATGTATGTTACACATTTCTAAAATACCCTTTTGTTTAGCAGTATTTACAGGGTATCTACAACAAAAAGGCAACACTTTTGGACGCGCGATTTTGCAATTCTCGTTCATTCGTTCGTTCTGTAGTTTATGTTTTTGTTTTGTTTTTGTTTTATTCTCTTCTCCTCACTCAAAAGTTGGCAGACCCAAACCGTTGGCTGTTGCTTAACCCTTTCATGGCCAAATTGTTGAGGCTACATACAAATTATGCCCACAGCGATGAGGAGCGAAACAAAAAAAAAACGACAGATACAACGAGAATGTAAGAGGAATGCCAAAAAGAGTGAGAAATAAAGAGGAAGGAAGCTAAAGAGACAGCGACGGGTTTGCTTGGGTCATGTAAATGTAAATGCTTCGGGTTATCCAGAAGAAGAAGAAAAAAAAAAGTGGCATGGAATGCATGGGGAACCTGCAGGACAGAGAGTCGGGACAGGGACACTCTCTGGCACACATCGTATAATTTTAATGGAAATTTATAATGAGAGTCGGTTTAAAATTTATGTTGCCAAAGGTGACACAGCACGCAAATTAAGGCTGATGGGCTGATGGGCAGCTGGGCAGATTGGGTTGATTTTGAAAAGGGTACAGGGTATACAGGGAACCCGTTGAGGCCCCCTCAGGCTGTGTGAATGTTGTCGGATCGTTGTTAAAGAAACGCAAGAGGTGTTGCCAAAGGACGCACGGAATTTATGCACATTTCAGCACAAGCTAAAAAATGATTTAACTCACTTGTTTTTTAGCATGTAATCTACATACATACCCATACACATGAATATGCATGTTGATTGAATGACCAACGTAATTAGCCATTGAAATTAGCAAAAAAAAGTGGGTTTACCTTTTGCATATGAATTAGATGGTATTTAAAATGATGAGCACACTTTTCTTTTGATGAGAGTGCAATAGAGTTATGTGATGAGTAAAGGGATTAAAATATGTTCTAAATTGTTAATTTATTCATTTGACTGTGGTAATATATATAAAGTATTTTTATATTAACCCTATTTCAATTTAAAATTTAATCATTCTAGAAATTTATCACATTTAACACTAGAATATTATATTCAAAAAAAAAACCAAATAAAAAACTATTAATATTAATTTAATAATATTATATTTTCATTAATGTACATAAAGTATTCGTAGATTATTCCCATCTTAACTATGTTATCTGAACTCATCCGTCTTGCTTCCCCAGTCATCGCTGGCAGCTAAAATCTCAGCTAATGCCAGCTAAATGCTAACAACTTAAAACCAACTTAAAAGCAACTTAAAGAACTTTACTTACATACCATGGCATACATACCCATATACCATATCCCATATACCGTACATATACCCCAAGCATATACTTACATACATATCCCTACAATGTCTTGTGCCCTAAAGACTCGGGCAAATATTTATCGGATCGCTTAGCATGCGACGCACGTACGCAGCGGGGAAGGAGCAGAAAGTTAGACAGAGTCAGAGAGGTAGAGGGAGAGAGAGCAAATAAGTGTGTGAGTGAGAGGGATAACGTGACGTTGACACTACATGCCAGGTCCACTTTCCAGTTGCCAACGGTCATAGTCACGCAGCTGACGCAGAGCAGCAACAACAAAACTACAACAACATTTGCAACATAATAACCCACATAAAGCTGCCCAAAACCAATCAAGCAGAAACAGGCTTCCACTTGAACATTAACCCAAAACAAATTAAACAATTTGTTGTTTGCTGTTAACTGTAAATGGCTGGCAGCATGTTGCAAGCTGTCTAAGTATGTTGCTAGACACATATTAAGCGTTGGTTATGTTTCTAGACACTCTGGCAATATGTTGCTAAAGCTTTGCTGTTCTAAGCAACAGGCAACATGTTGCTCTAACATCAAATGCTGTTCAATGCTGCCCAGTAAAGTTGCAGGTGCAACTTCTGCTTCTTCACCCTCTTTCTAACCTAGCTGTGGCAACCTGTATTTGAGGGCCTCTGGTTTGTGGCACGTTTCCAATGTCCGTTGCACTGACATTGACGCTGGCAGCGCCAGCAATTTTACAATTTGACATTTTGGCAGCTCTCTTCGTCTCCGTCTCTCTCCCACTAACTCTTTCTCTTTTTAGCTTTCTGCTTCGCCTGCTTCTTTTCTAATTGCATTGCTTGGGGGCAGCAAAGGGAGGACTGAGAATAGAGGTCGTGTTGAACTCTGGACACGCTTCGCTTAGCTGCATCTTGTGCATAATTTGACATATTAATTATTAGTTGGTTGTCACTCTGACAACAACAAGAAGTATTTATATATCTATGCATCTTTATATACATACATACATATGTATGTGCCTAAGTATCTGCCGCTGCTGCTTTTGCCACATGCTGTTACTAAACTGTTTCTTTTGCCACATAAAACGAGCATACAACTCACACAGTTGGTGGCACTTTCTTTCAATTTTCTGATTCTATTTTAATGTTCTCTCGGCTGACTCTGTTCAAGACATTTACGTCAACTTTTCACCCATTTTCATTCCTTTTGTCTACACAATTTTTCCTACATTTATCCGCTCGATTTTCCTCTCCTAGTTGTTGCTATTGTTGTTGCTGCTCTGCGGCGTCTGAAAGGCGCATAATTTAATAAATTTATGAAATTTAATAGACAGAAACGTGTTCGGTGGCCACAAATTTGTGGTGGGTCTTGAAAGTAATGTGCCAGCACCAACTCCAGCACCAACTCTGACTCCGCTTCTAACTGCAGCTAAAGTTAATGCAGTTAATGTTGCTGGGGCTGAGTGGGCGTGTCAGTTGAGTTTGTCGGAGCATGAAAATGATTATCTCATGATACTTAAGTTACAGATAGCAAATGTAACTCTTACAGCCCTCGAAACTTGAACAGTTTCAGCAGCAGAATATCTTAACTGTTTGTGTATCAATTACAAATCTTATCAAAATCATTTGTTAACTGCGGATTTTTAAGCCTTAAGCAGTTTTTGATGCTTAATTTAAGCGCTATTTAAAAATAGTTTATGCTCAAGACATTAACATTACCAAATCGCTTCGAAATCAAATATTTATTGGGTTAATTGTTATGTTAATCGCTTGATATGCATACTGAAATCTACTTGTAGTCAATAGTCTATTGATTTATGTTGAACTTTACTGCATTTGTTTTTAAGTGACTTATAAAACTCTTCAAAGTTTCATGGTTCAATTATAAACGATTGTATAAACTTCTTTATTCATTCATTTATGTTTTAGTTCACATTTATAACTAATTTAGGTAAAGACTGTTAACTAAAGTTAAGTTCTCTTTCAAAACAGTTGTTAATTTGATGACCTAAGTTATAAAGTTCTTAACCTTTTTGCATAGTGTCTAAAGACTATATTTTTTTCATGTTAATTAGTTAATTTTTGAAGACAGTTTTTAGCTTAAAGTTCAAGTTATACATTCGCTTACGATTCATTAACTTTTTACATTCGATTCTTACTTTTGCTAACGTATCTTCTTACTAAGTTTCACTGCAGTTTTAAGCAAGAGTTTTGTCAAAAATAGATACATAATTTCCGTCATTAGGCATACATCACGTTACAGTCATTAGTCGTTGTAAAATATCTGCTCAGCTGAAACGGTAATTTCGTTACGTTTCTACCCGTTTCATACCAGTCCGTTTCGTAGTGTCGCCATATCGACTAACAAGCAAACGGTCCACTTTAAAGTCCCTCAATACACCGGCATTGTAAAGCAACAACGGGGCACAAAATATTACAACAATTTGCATAGAAGTGAAGCCTGTTACTGTTACGATTTTGTGATGCCGATGTCGGTGTCGGTGGATGCTGCAAAGATGCAGATACGCCACGAGAGCTGAATCGAGCTGAGCTCAGTACTAACGGCATTAGAAGAAGTGTGCGGCAACAAACTTGAGACTCAAAGATGCAACGATGGTGTGGTGTGGTGTAGTGTGGAGTGGAGTGAAGTGGATTGGTATCGGTTGGGGATGCCACAGATACTATGATGTTTACCATGGCGTACAGTTAGGAGGCTTTTGCCAATGCAATCCGGTTCTCTCTCTCTCTCGCTCTCCTTAGCTCTACTATTAATAATTACAAGAAGAAGAACAACAAGTTGTGGCAACTGACGGCAGGTGGCAAGTGGCAGAGGCGAAGATAAAGATACAGACACAGACACAGACTCACTGTGTAAGACACCGATGAGCATGATTTCGCCCTGGCCAAAACTGAATCAAGCAAAAGTGAACAAAACTTTGCTGCTGCTGCTTGTCTTTTCTTCTCGGTGAAGCCATTGTGAATGGTCATATAAAAAAAAAATGTGGCTGAAAATTATATATCATTTGAATAATAACTCATCAAATTATGCAAAAAATGCCATATAATCGATGAAAATAGAGACGGAGACAGCTATGCGAACTATTAGGGACTGCAATCAAGGAAGTGATGATGGTTTGAATCGCTTCTATGGTTAAAGGCAAAACGCTAAGAAGTCTGTAATAGCTAGGAAGTATTTGAAACTGGTTAGCAGTAATCAGAGGTACTAGAAACATTAATATTTAAGAAGTAAAAATAAAATACTTATACCATGTTAAAAGAAAAATGTTTAAAAATTTAAAACTATTTAAAATTCTAAATGCAGAAAAGGGAATTTAGGGAATACTAACAAATAATTTGTATAAAATTGGATACACTAATGATAGAACAGTTTTCTTAAACCTGTTTTTAGATTCAACAAATTATTATTACCCTTTTTTTAAATATTTAAAAGAAGTTGAAAACTAAGAAATATCATTTTATTAATAGAATTTTTGCATATATTAAAAAGCGTTTTCTTAAAGCAAAAATATATATTTTAGTAGCAAAATTGTATGCTTAAATCAAATTTAGTAACTATGTACCAGCTTTAACTGCAAAATTTAAAATATATTTCATTTGCCACATATATTTTATATTGCGCATTATTTATGATTGCAAAGTGCAACATATAATAAATATTAATGCAGAAACTGCCAATATTTTAGTTGATTTGTGCAGTGCTTTTAGCTGGCAAGTCACGTAAATACTGCAAATTGTATATTTTTTTGTGATTCAAGACCTGCATCGATGAGTACTCGCAGTATTCATTCATTTAGTCTGGGAAAACAGCACTTGAAGTTTCTGCTGCATGTGGCATGCATGTATGTATGGATATACATATGTGATACACTCGCCAGTTGCCACTTCATTGGCTGACATCGATGCCATTGAATCACACTTGAAGTGCCACATATCCTCTGCTGCCATATCCCCAATGTGAGAGAGGTATTACTACTCTTGGGGCACAATTGATGGGCTAGCAAAGTTTCTGGGCCGAACCGAGTGGAGAGCAAGCCATTAACTAAAAGCCTACTCTGCTTTTGATATCGGACTGTGGCAAAAAGCATTTACTGAAAACTATTTGCAACAATTTTTCACAGTCGGCTGCCATAATTTTTCACACACAGCGCAACAGATGCGCTACAGAGATCTGTGGCTCGATTTTGTTTTTTGTAATATTTTTCACTCCTTTTGCTTTTATTTTAACACTTTAAACGCTGACGTTTAGAGTTAAAAGAGGAGCTGGAGAAGTCAGAAGGGGAATGGGGTGCAATTCAACTGCATTTTCATTTCCATTTTTTCGCTACAGTGGCGAGCGCTTTGTAATCAACAACAAGAGTCGAGAGCCTGGCTCTAGACTGGGTCTGCTGCTGCAGCCCAGATATGTACATATAGACAGAGATACACCACAATTTATCTCACAGTTTGCAGTCTAAACAAAAATACAGTCCAGTCTGGCTATAGCTATGGCTATGGCTATGGTCGAGAGCCCTAACGATAGGGAACTTTCGCAGAGCTCAGCGGCAGCTCATCGGCTCATCTGCTGCCAAACCATTTGCCATGTCCGCATCCGCATTCGTTACCGCGTGTCCGCGTTACAATTCCCTCCTCCCTCTTTCCCTTTTGCCTCATCACCTTTGCTCCAGCGGCGACAGCGATAAATGTTTTAGCATTTCACTAACACAAACTACAAAACTCGGCAAAAACTCTGAAATATACAAATGATTTCGTATTTATTTCAGCCAAGTTCCGCGTATCCACAGAGAGAGAGATCCACAATATTCCCTTTGGCCTAACGATGACAACGACGGCTCGCCTGCTGTCCACATCCCCTGGGCTTAGTTCCACTGGTCAAATGTCCCTCCTGATCCCGATCTATTTTAACCCATGCAATTTTGTGCAAATTTCAGTGAGGTTAGATGGCAATTTTGATGTGGAACCTCTGGAATTCCTCTATGCAACGGTCCAAATTATAACGTATGCTTTTTTGAACTTTAAACTAAAGTGAAACTCAACTGGGAAAAGGCAAACCGTGAATGATGTGTAGCTTGTAAGAGATGATGTAAACAATAAGATATAGTTGTCTAATTCTAAAAATATTTGTACTGAACATTAAACAAAATATCATACACATAATGTGGGAGTTTGATAAATGCTTCTTGAATAACGCTCCAATTATGCGATTTTAAAAAATGTGATTTTATAAATAGCTATCATTAACATACTATTCACAGCTCAGCGTGAATTAATCTAACATTTTTTTGTAAAAATCTGCATCAACAATTATAAAAGCGAACCAACTAACAGCTTACTGAATACAGTCACAGTCATGAGTAATGGTACCCCACAACTACACATTCAATTGGCTAGCTTTACTGAATAACATAGCTATACTATATATTAATTTGCTTATTGTTGAAAATGACAGGAAATATGCCAGATTAATGGTACAGAATTCTCAATACTTTTTTTTTTTTTTTTTTTGTATAAACAAACTAAGAGATATGAGAACTGAACACACTCGAATCGTGAATGGCAAATGGTGAGTTTAAAAAGCCAGATAATCCCGCAACTTGTGCATTTACAATATTTGCTGAATATATTTTCAATTATTTATTATACACAATTCTTCTCGCTTCGTTTTTTTTTCCTTTTCTTATATACATGTATTTATTTTTGTGTGTTGTCGATAAGCTATGAGCTCTGTGAGTTCGCTCATTGAATTGGCAACGCGATGAAGTCCAATTCGTATCAGTTCTACAGTTTGGGTCAGTTCGGTTCAGTTCAGTTCTGTTCTGTTCTCTTTTCATGATTTTTTGTATTTGTTTTTTTTTTTTGTACAGTTCGGTGTTTCTTTTGTGTCGGTTGATAAATGATTTCAATATTTATAAAAGCGGCAAAGCTGCGGGGCATCAAATTGCGTCAAAAGCTTGTCAGTCTCATTAATTTCCAGCACGGAAAATGCGAATAGTCGTCATGGCAAAAAGAAAGCAAAATAAAAAAGAATATACAAAAAAAAATAAATTTTAATACGCATTGAAATGGTTTGTGAACTGCCTCTGTTGATATTCAATTGCTGGAAAATGCGGCTGTCAGTGAAAAACTATCTTTTAATAAAGCCTCCGATTCCTTTTCTGACCATCTCTAAAGTGTCTTGTGGGTGTTGTTGGCCAGGTCAACCGACTGGCTGTTGAACTGTCTGCATGTCGTCTGTTAATGATGATTCAGCAGTTAGCATTGAATTTTTGTTATAAAGCAAACATTTATCTCAGCTCTCATCTGCAAGGAGGAGTAACTTTTTTAAAAGGCTAAATAGAGGCGTGTTTTAGCTTTAAAAGCTAAAGAAATTCTGAGTGATGACATTTCAGAAACGTTGAGGTATTCAAAAAAAGTTTTTATTTAATAAAATTAATTGAATAGTAGTTATTTGCTATAAATATATCTTGGGAATATAAATTCTAGTGCAGATAAATATTCATTTTTGTCTAAACTAAAAACCTTTGTCTATAATCGATTTATAAATTGTATTAAATTCTGTTTCAGTACTTTAAAATACAGATGCAGCTGAATATGCCTTTTGCCTACGAGTGCAGAGCAAAGAACAAAGAAATTCGTCAACTAAAAGCTGGAAACCTGACCAAATTTTAGGCACATACCACTACCAACAACAACGCAACTCTTTTGGCTGCCAGGACCACAGTCAAAATTTATGGGCAATCGCGAAAAACAACATCGCTTCGCTTGTGCGTGAACAGTGCCTGCCAAACGTACAACAACGCTGGGGAAAAAGCCAACAAACAATGAGAAACGGGAGCAACAAACGCTGTCGATAGTCTCTGGGCATGAGATAGCAGCAGAGAGATATCGTATCCTGTTGTGTTTGAAATAAAATTCAATGAGTCGCACAGCCAAAATAACCTAGAGCCAATACCCTGTAAAAACTATGTTGGGGAATAGTAAAAATCATAGCTAAATTAAAACAAAAGCTACAATTGTTAAACTGTTGCAGGCAAAAACAGTTCTCTAGTTCTATTGGCTCACTTTGCTCACAGCACTCTTACTGTTAGTTTTGTAGAATTTATTTTTCCCTTAACACTGCTGCCAACTTCATTTCAATTTACAGAGTATCAAAGTACAGAGAGCACTTCAAATATTTGTTCAAGCCAACATGAAAAGCAAATTAAGCTGCCGACCAAAACTGAATAGAAAAAAATGTTCAGTTTGCGTATTTCGGCAAATAAAAATACCCATACAAAAAAAAAAGAAAACAAAATTGAGAAAATTGCCAACTCGTTGGTGCTGCACCTGCAACAATGCCACGCCCACTAGAAAATGAATTGAAAGCACAAAAAAACCAAAAACGAAAATGAAAACTGGAAAAGATTTAACAAAATGTTTGTTTGAAATTTGTTGAAGCGCAATTTTCCGATGTGTCATAGGCCAGAGTTAGAGAGGGAAAAGCCAACAAGGAAAATGGCAACGCGGAGTCAGATTTGTGACCTAACGAAAACTTTGAAGGGGTCACAATGCCCTCTTACAACGCCTCCCCTCCCTCGCTCTCCTAAAAGCTCCTGTCTAGCTATATTTAAGGGTTTAGATGAGCACAACGCAAAAGTTGGCAACTTTGACAGGTTCCCAGTTCTAGTTCTACCGAAATTTGGTTCGGTAATTGCAAAATTTGTGCGAGTGGCGCGTTGCAGATAATGGAAAACTTTTGGTGCCGAGTTAATGCCACTTGAAATTGTCGAGAGAGCGGGACTTTCGACAGTCAAACTGTGGTAAGCAGGGGGGGAAATGGGCAAAATCGCTGCTTACCAAACAGGTAGGCAAAAACTTTTATTAAGAAACAGCTAAAAGTGTGCGACATTCACTAGCGAATTACTTGCGTATTTATGGCTACAGTTTTTGACCCTTTACCATCTAGCATAGAGCTGCTGTTTATCTCTATGAGTATTCGTATATGTGCGTATGTGTCCCCAATGGCCCAAAACTTTGCCAATTGGCTTTTGGCCCTAAGCTGCAAAAGTTTTGTAGCCACTGCAGCAGCTTTGCCATACATTCAGTGCCAAAAGCCTTGACAACTTGCGTATGAGGGTTGGGGAATTTATTTTACTGGACTTACTACTTGACAAATGATTGATATTATAGTTGTAAAAGTAATTTCATGGAGTTTATGCATACCTGTAATTAAAAAAAAGACAAAAATTTCATTAGAAATGTAGTTAGAATAAATATTAGTATTAAATTAATGTATTTTTAATAAACTATATAATAAGCTTCATAATAAACATTTTTTCGCCTACAACATATTAATAATAATAATTTTTATTTCAATTAGACGTTATTAACTATTTTTCAGCCAAATACAATCTTAATAAACTTAAACACCCTTTAATTAAGTTTAAATTTTCTTATGTATCTTAATTTTCTTTTACTTTCCGCTGAAGAAAAGTGCTAAATTAGGTATTAAGTTACCTAGTATTCCATCTTTTTTTCTGCAACATATATGCTAATCATCATATGCATTAAGCACACTCAATTGGGGCATGCAACTCGTGAGCTACACATCGTATCTTCTTGTAATTTCCATGTTCAGCGCCTTCCAACCGTCCGTCTTACCTCAGTGCTTGCCAACTGTGCTCTATGAAGTCTGAGAGTCCTATCTCTATATAGCATATGCAATATAAGTGCAATGGCAAACTGGCATTTCCACAGCTTATTACAGAACTCGCCCCACATTTTTGGCATGTTGGCTTGGCTGGCTACAGTCTCCGCCAGCAGCTTTCACCCAGATCAGTTGTAGCAAAGACGTTGCCACATTGCCACACACTCCTACCAATTTCAGGCATCCCACTCGTACATGTAATTTTGCTGTTAATGCATTTGGAAAGTAGCTGCATAAAATCGCTCAATTTGCTGGCAAAGCGAATGTATGGATGGATGAAGGGCAACAAAATGGAGACAAGAACAAGGAAGGAAGAAATGGTAGTGGCAAGTAGGTGCGGCAACTGCCCATGAAAATGGCAGCTGTTTTTGTGTTGCCTATTTACTGCCACTTTAACCTTATTTCATTAGCAGCAGCATTGGGAGGAATTGGAATTTTATATAAAGCGAAGAGGGCTAGTGGATTGGTAGAAGCAATGCTTGGCACTTTTACCTGACCACGTTGCTAACTCAATTAAGCAGCGACCCCAAAAAACATGCAAAGAGATTAAAATCAAATGGAAAAATATAAAACTTCTTGTCCGGCCAGGAAAGTGTCTCCCCATTCGGCTCAATTCAATTTCAAGTCTATGTTCACGGCAATCTCTTACACTCTCACTAGGCAAGCGGAAGAGAGAGGGAGATAGATATATTAGAGTGGAAGAGGGGGGAGAAAAGAGAGTGCCTTCATCACATGCATGTCAAGTGTCTTCGTCTCATGCTTCGTTGTACATAAAAATCCAATTTTCGTAATTAAAAAAATAAAAGCTGGCCTGGATGTGGATGTGGAGTCTGTTGGGGTTGCCTCTGGACACTGCATAAAACGAGTCTCATCTCATTAGAGCATATACAAACACACACACACACTAAACACTCGTCACAGTAGCAAAAACACTTGAGAGCACAAATAAAAACAACGAATACCAAAAAGAGAAAAAAATAAACTGGATATTCAGATATATTTTGAACTGGCAACTAAACCAACAACACCAAGAAGCTGTAAAGTAAACAACAACATATTGAACACTGTACGTATTTCCTCTCTCTTTCCTTCCATACCCCTCGAACCACGTATGTGCTAAAGCACTTCCAAATCGCATATCATCGTGGTAGATGGACGAGTGGACAACATCAAAATCGTCATCATCAACAGCAGCAGCAGCAGATTGAAACTCGGTATGGGAATTGTTAAAACGCTAAGCACGTTTTTAATTATCTTACACTGACAAAAAAGACAGACTGAGACAGGAGTAGAGAGAGAGAAGTAAGAGACTGTTTGGTGCTAGTGGCACCCTTAGGAGTTACGCTTGAAGAGGCAGCTGGGATTGCTCAAGTGTTTTGGTTTTAGTAAGACTGGAAAAGGAATTCGTAAACTTATACAAAACTATGCCAAACTGATCACAATATTACTATATAGCAGTATTTTGTAAGATTTGTGCTAAACAGTAAAGTAAGCCTACTCTTTCTGACTCTCTGCTCATTCCTATAGCCTTTTCAATTAATTTTTCATAGTTCTTTCGTTGCCTTTAAAGTAGTTTTATTCCTATTTCCTTTAATGTTATATACTATACGTGGCAGTTGAAAGTTTTGTATATTTTATGGCTTTACTTTCAACAAGGCTCAAACTGACGAACGGACTCATAAAAAATATTACAACCTTTTGGCAAAGGCTTTTCGTCGAAAGTCCTCCTCGCACTGAGCTGAGCTTTATGTTGAATATAATAAAGCAAAGCATAGCACTGACTGACAGGTGGGGAGATACTGGCGGAAGGCACTGTTGTTGGTATGCAGAGAGAGACAATGCCAGGGATTGTTTGGTACTCAGAAAATTTGATTGCATTTTGATGGCTTTTAATCAGCTTAAAAATTAGTAGCCAAAAGGCTGTGAAGGTACTCCATATACATAGCTATGTCCCTTTAGAGGGAGTGAGAGAGAACGAGAGAGATAGCACCTATATGGAAGTGTATTTACTTTTATCACTGTGTCAGTCATCAGCTGCAGATTATTATTCTTAATGATGGCAAACATAAAAATCCTTTTTATGATATGCAAAGCAGTTTGATAATTTGCTGTAAATAAAACGTATACATCTCTGACAAATCGGCAGTCCCTACAGGATGCAGTTTGGCTACAGAACACGTTCTGAGCTGTAAAAAAAAACACTTAAGCAGCGTCTTAATAAGCAGAAGAGCAGGGAAAAATCATTTTCATTTTCAGTTTTATTCTCTTTCTCATTCTCATGTAAATTGACACGTTTCATTATGAAAGATGCAGTGCGGAGAGAAGAGCAACTCTGGAGGATTGACATGAGATGATTATGGGCGGGTTTCCAACACAACAACAACAACTAGGAGATGGGAGAAGGGCGAAATGATGCAACTGAAAGCTTTATATCACATCACAGAGCTCTCATCATGCCACACATTGTGGTCGAGTTTTGCGGGCTGTGCAACATGATATGATATGCGGTAAGTGAAGTGAGTGCAACACCCAACAACACAGATGATACATACTATATATGTCTGTTCCAGGAGCTGACACCGAATAGTTCTCGCAATTGTTGTTGCTGTGTTGTCTGTGCTGCCACAGTGATGGGCGTCAGTTAATAAGCACCGTGAAATGTGTTTGTATATTATTTAGTAATCAGCTAAGCTGATGGCTTAAACCCGTACTTAGGTATAAAAATCAATACAGAGTATCATATTAATTATCAATTAGTATTAGTATACTAGCAGTTTCTGCCATAAAACTTAAGGGATTTTTAGTTTATCAAATTCATATAAATTATAAAACTCTGCTTTTTCGACTTTACTTATTTCTAACTTCTAGCTCTTACTGTTTGGGTTGAACTAAACACAAGATGGCGACTTAAGATTTCAGTTAACTGGTTCAACTAAACACTCACTGCTACTACTCAGCTGTCATTGGGCGTGACTTGACTTCGTGTCCCGTAATTGGTATGGCCAAGAAGTTTGGTAACTGAACTATTGTCCAGTTTGCTACTTGAAGCTACTGCAGTTGAGCGTTAAATGCTTTTGGAGTTTTCTATATTATCCGCTACGTTAAATGCTGCTGCCACACAGCCCACATGCTGTTGCATGCCCCATCATTTATAACTGTCAACAGTTTTGTGGCCGAAACATGCCACGAAATAAAAAAAAACACATAGTTAAGCCAATATTTAAGCCATCAACAATGACGAAAGGCAGACGGATTCAGCCTCTGAGCAATTGCCACTCTACAGTGTCTGCAAAACGTGCAACTGCAGCTAGACAAACAAATTATGGCCACTGTCAATAGACGCGCATTTCTATGCCAACAAAATAGCCAAGAAGCAGACGAATGGCCAAAAGAAAAACAAGTCAGACAAGGAAGCAAGGCAAAGCAAAAAAAAAAAGGCACCCACAGTTGCCATAGTTGCCACACATACACACATATACATACGTACAGTCGTAGTTTGACTGACTGCCAAGTCTGCCATGTTGTAGTTTTCCTTTCTGCCAACTGTGAAAACTGTGAAAATTGCCGTCGGGCATTTGGCCAAAGCCAAAATGAAAGAAGCAACACGGCAACAGGCGGTTCCCTTGGCTAATCATTGCAATTGGCATTGGAATTGAAATTGCAATTGCTATTGCTATTGCAATTGGTGTACGGCTTTGCAACATGTTGCTGCAACAAGTCAACAACAATTCAACGTTGGCCTTTTCAATTTGTCTAAAATAAAAAAAAAAGTTGCATGCTGCAATTTGTTTATATTTCATTATTTAAATTGTCTAAGCGAACGCTAAAAATTTCAACTTTGTTGCACAATTTTGCAATTCTTCTATTGTTTCTAGTTTAGTTTAAAACGCCTAAGGATATTTATGAAATATGCAGCAGAGTGTCTGTGTGAGTATGTGTGTGTGTGTGTGTTGGTCTATGAATTGACGCATAGTTTGCCAACTGACTGCCTTTTTTAGCCTTTTTTGTTTGTCTGCACCAGAAACTGTTTGCATCCTGCGGCGTTTTTCGTGTGTTTGCCAAATTATTATTGCGTTTTATTTTATTTCATATTTTTTTTGGATACAACAAAAAATTTTTGAAAAATTGTTGCTGTTGTTGTTGTTATTGGTCTGCAAGTGGTTGGCCATAAAAGTAAAATGAATTTAGATGGCTTAAATGGACTATGCGGCTGTTCAATTAGCAAAAATATACTGTAAATATTCAAACAACCATTGAGGGCAAGACCATTTAGCAGCTATAAAAATGGTATTATTAAGTGCTAAGAAAATTGTGGAAAATTCACACAAATTTGAAAGCTATAACAATTCAAATTAACACAGTTAACAATTGAAAATTGTTGTTTACATTAAGTTTAGCAAGGAAACTAAAGTTTGTAGATATATGTATTGATTACTGTTTTGCACGAAACATTTGTAAAGCATTAAAAAAAACTTTTAACTGGTATGAAAAATATATATTTTTGTGGTAGTTTGAAGAGACTGTAAACGCAATTCTTGTATATCTATTTATATAAAATAACTATTGCTTAGTACTTATATTTCCAAAGCTAATACATGAAACTAAAAGCGATTGTAACTATTAAATCTCTGTACTACATTACAAGTCTTGAAAATATTATCTACCTAACCAAAACTGCTACACCAAATGACTATAAACGCAGTTTTAAATACCATTTTAAATGTTTTCTGCTACCAGCAAAAAATTTAAAAATAAATTGAAAAACCTCCTACGTTAAATACCAAACTTAAGCAGTGTAACCAAATACTACAAATACCAAACAAAAAATTGTTTGTAGCCCTATAAAAAAAAAACTGGCTGTAAAAGTCAGTTAACCAAATGTAACCCATTGAAAATGGTGTATCAACGTGTAAACTGTCAAAGCCGTTTATGGCACAAAAGTATTTAACAACTGTGAAGTACCAAAATTGTAACAACTTCCTGTGCAATCGATTGGAAACCGTATCACTCACTTGCCTATAATGGCAATGGAATGATCTGAAAAATTGCAGAATTGCAATTTAAATTCGATAATGCAGTGCATTTGAAAAGTCCATTTTAGTCGTGGCAAATTGATTTGAGGCAAAGCACTCTACACAAGACCCATTTGTGGCAGGCACAACGCCAAGGGGGCATTTATCTTAAGTTTTTTGCGCCTTTGCATAGCTAATTTCCTTTCAAGATAAAGTCATAGACATAAATGGCCATAAATTACGCACTACAAGAGCGCTCTGTCTGAAAATCGCTAAAAATCGCATTTATGTTTATCGCCATAGATAAAGTCGGTCGACTTTAGATAGGCATCAGAGAGGCCAGGCCAGAGCCGACATAGCTAGCTGTCTGGGGCTATGCTGTTTTTGGGGCGGCTGGGGAGGCTTTCACTCTATAAATAATATAATCAACGGCATATTTGTAATCAATGCAAGGCTATCTAAGCAATTTAATCGCCAACTTTAATTGTAAATTTTGTGGCACAACAAAAATAAAGCGACGAGACTTTTAATGGCTCCCCACTGTTAACTGTTCGGTGTTCAGTGTACAGTGTTGTTTCGTATTATAATAATGGTCTATAATAGGTTTAATGGACGATATCCATAGGCGTTGCAACGTCAACCAGTTGCCATTTAAGGTCGTTGCAAATGCAACATGGCCTGCAATTTTCACTTGACGCATTGACAGCAGCTGGCCAGCAACAGCAACAAACATGCGATATTCTACCACATATATAAGTATGTATTTGTAGGGTACTTGCTACTCTTACTTGCCGCAACTAGTTGCATTGTGAGTAACCCCAAGGCAACCGCAAAAAATATGCCAAGACTTGACTAAAACGGATGTAAGCAAATATATTTTTATCTATCATTCACTCTTTTACTGTCTCTTTCTCTCGTTTTTTCCTTCTTTCATTTTTTGCTGTCCCTACTTCAATTGAGCTACATTTTTACCCCAAGCACTTGATTGTTTTCTCACCTGCTGCAAAAGTAAGTGACGAACGACGAATTTTAAATGCTCTTAAGAAAGGTCATACTTAAATACAACCCATTTCACTATTACTTTTAAGACATAAATGTTTCTTATACCATATCATTATTATTACCATTTATTTTCTATTTCAAACTCCACTTTTTCTACCACAAATCCACTTACTTGCTTAACAGTCACTTTTAGTAACTTCTGCAAATGTTACCATGCTGTTAACGCACTGTTATCGCTGCTGTAAAAGCACTTGACAATTAACAGTCCCACGCAACTAGTCGCTTCATTAAAACCAAAAGTTTCAAAGCCGTAAACTGTTAGTCTACTTTTTTTTAAGAGCCAGCTACAGCTATAAGTGCCTGAACTGGATCATAAAATGGCTAAACCCACCGTTAAGCTAGAGAAAGATATGTCTGTTGGTGTGTGTATAAAAAATGCAATGTGGGTTTCGTTTTTCTCTTTTTTTTTATCACACTGCACTTGTGCCACAGTCGCCACATTTCATCTGTGCGTGTCCATCTTGTGTTTAAAATTCAGCTCCATAGCTCCATCTATAGCTACAGTCGCAGTCTCCACCTGCTCTGATTATATTTACTTGTTCGGCCTGCGTGCGATAGATCATCTGACAGGTACGAGGTGTATAACAGGCCTCAGTTTCAGTTTGCTGCCTCAGTTCTGGGCAGTGTAAAAATTTTAATTAAATTAAACTTTACTTTGAGACACGTGTCGGATTCTGGCAGATGCCTACTTTTGTATCTCACAATCCCCTCATACATACTGTACATACTATATCTATCAGAGTCAGCATCGACAGCATTTTTACGACAATTTCCTTTTTATATGTATGGTTTTTTTTTTCTTCAACCCTTTTTCCTGTGTTGCAACTTGTTATTCAATTAAATTTCTGCCTTGTCTGTGTTTTAATTGCATGAAAAATGGTTTTTAAGAGTTCGTTTACGAGTACTGTGTGTCGTCAGAAGCTTTAGCCTCAACTTTTCCTGAGGTTTGACTAATTGATTGTTAGAGCAGAGCTACTACTACAGCAAATTGATAGAAACTACACAACCACCGACACAAAATGCCAGTTATGATTTTTGTGACCACAGAGAAAAAGCAAAAAAGTAGAACAATTTGTAAACATGTGCCTAATAAATCAAACAGGAGCAAAGACAACTTTAACTCATAAACACTGTAGATTGTATGTACAAACTGTAAGCTTAGTTAAGTCATGTACTATATCTTAATGCCTGTAAGACTTGTGCTACGTTCACACTGTGTTACTATATTGAGTCTGTGCTACAGCTGAAGTTTCATAAACTAATTAATTTGTTATGTTTACTATACAGAATTTGAATTCTATGACTCTGTGTGAACATAGCATAACTTCTCTTAACTCTACTCATATAATCAGTCATGTTTTTCTTATCTGTCATCAAATTCTCCATTACAACATTGTTATATATTGACCTATAAAAACCTTACCAACTTTTGACTTTACACACAGACGAACACACACATGCAAAGTTGTCGTGCCTTTTGGCCCTATTGGCTGACATGTTTCTTTATGTAGGTTTTCGTAGCAATTCCCAACCCACATGTAGCTAACACAATTTGGTCACGATTTAAGCAACGCACACGCCACAAATTCATCAACGACATGCTAAGGTTGCTTCGCGTATTTCTTCAATTTGCCTGATAAGAAGCGTTTAGCTAAAAACATGCGCCAAATTACAGCAAATTTCTCAATGTACAGCTCCATGCACACAAATCCTGCCCCTTCCCAATGTGGCACGCATAAATCAAGTGCTGCCTCCACCCACCAACAGTTGTAGAAATAGAAAGGTTGCATGTCTCTGCTATTTCATCAACATATACATATAAGTATATACATACTATATAGTATTGTGTTTTATTGAACTTTGTGCTGCCTACTAATTCACAGCCTCGTCACGAAAATCTAGATAACAATAATAGAGTATGGCGGCAAATAAAAGTAGGTTACAATTTGCACTTGTTCGATAAATGCAGCAATATATATAGAAAGAAAATACATTTGATTGCCGTATAAACCTGGCCATAAACCGAAAAGCCAAAAGCTGTCAGATAAACTACAAGTACGACTCAACGAGTACAACACGCACACTGTGCAAAACTATTACAGTGAAGCTTCCCATGCCATGCCCATTTCCAATGTCATTTTGTCTGTCTGAGTCTGTGTCTCTGGCATATTCCGTTGACATCCACAATTTGACTTTGCAGAAAACATAAAGCCACAAATCAGAAATCAGAAAACAGAAATTCAAAATCAGAATTCACGAATCATGTTATCGCTGTGATTTGTCATTTGAGCCCCAAAGGCACAGTTGCCCCACCTTATACCATATGCCTGTACTCCCTGTGTTCTCTCTATCTCTCTCTACCCCCTCTGTTTCCCTCTCGCTCTGTCTTGCTTTCCGTAGTGTCCTTATCTGGCACGTTCATTGTAATTAACGCTGTAATCAAATTGGTGCCCCATGTCAAATGGCCCTCATGACAGATCAGCATCAGCATCACAACATCAGATTCAACTTCAGTTTCTGCCTCTACAGCAACAGCAACAGCAACAACAACGACAACTCTTAACTGGGCCCACAGTTTGGCCTTCTCCTAGTTAAACAAGTTTCGAATGCTACAGTTTCAATTGGCTCAGACATGCACATCTCATCAGCAGCAGAGCAGCAGCAACAGCAGCAGCATCATCAAAACGTTGCCGATGCCGATCCATCATCATGCCTCACATTTTCATATCAGTTGGCGTTTTTCTTTCATCTGTCTCCTTCCCAACTTCTCTCTTTTTCTCCCTCTCTATCTTGTCTCTTACTATCTTTGCAGACAAGTTTAGTCAGGGCTTAACTTGTTTTTCAACTATTTGGTAACAAAAAAACACAAATAATAAAAAGTAATAGTTATTCTATAAATAGCATACATTGCAGTTGACTTTCATAATTGAATCTGTATTTTAGCAAAATATTTGCTACATTATTTATCATGACAGATGAATTTCTGAAGATTATAAATGCATGTCATTAGTTTCGAATATTTGTATATTTATTTATTTTATGTTTCACAGATACATAATTAGACTACTTTCTGTTAAACCTATAGAGCTTGAATAATATGATGATAATGATGATTTCAGCTTAAAACTTTTTTAAGATAAGTAATATTTATAAGAAAGGTAAGCACTTTTTAAAAGAATTCTTTTGTAAATATAAATATATGTAATAGCTTTTTTAGCTTTTCAATTATCTTCCATTAAATTATAAGTAAAGCAGTTTATAGCTTTTTCCAATAACTTCCAAATGTTGTTGAACTTATTTTCTTTGATAAAAGTTAAGCTTAAAATCTTTATAAAGCTTTTACATATATATATTTTTTTATCCCAGTTTCCTCAACTCTTTTTTGAAGAAATTCGAAAGAGTATTTCGAGTTCCACATGATTGTTCAGCTGTTAAAACTTTTAGTTTTGTTTTAGTTCATATGCAGCCCACGCCTAATACATGTCCAGTTGCTCTAGCTATATATCAGCCATCTCTTTCGCTGTTTCTGCCTCTGTCTCTGTCAGTGTCTGTGTCTTTGATTGCTCTACATATGTATGCACGCTCCATAGTTGTCATGATTTACAGTTATGACAATTTTAAGTTGGTTCATTAGGGGCAGTCACAGATGTTGACTGAAAATGCACTTACTTACAGCTACAAATAGTCTTTACGTTGCGACTACTTAACTAACTGCACCCCTCTCTGTCTCTCAGTCTCTGCGTCTCCCTCTCCCTCTCTTTACTACTGCAACTGCATCTCTTTCTAATTTCTCACTGGGTGTGTGCGTGTCTCAATGTCTATGTTATGATTGAAGATGATTACAAATGTCTTCTTATGGCAGTTGCCTCTCTGCTGTTGTTTGTTGCATATTTCCCAACTCGGCCATTTGTAGTACCACATATTCACAAACACAAGTGTATATATACACATATAGTATATTTAAGTATACGTGGTTGTAGCCATCGTGGATGGGTTTTGTGGCTGCCTCCGCTTAATTAATAGCCTCTGTCAGCATTTTTGAGCAAAGCATCCGACAGTTGTGAGCTGTGTGTTGCGTAGAATAGTTAGAGAGCTAAATAATAGGTCTCCTAATGGTTCCTTAACAATTTATTTATGGTTTAACTAAAGAAAAGCATTTGCAATAATGGATTTCATGCCGTGTTCTTTTGGCCCTAGAATCTTGTATTTACAGCTAATTGAATAACTTTGTTTTGCTTTTCAATCTTCGACAAGAGAATGGGAACACTTCAAGGCATGAAATGTGATCATTAAGTCTGTCTTAAACTGATGTTTAAGCCATATTTTCTTGGGCAACAAAAGCTGCAATAATATTTCGTGTTTAACAACGAAGCGCAGCCAACTTCACTGGGTAGTTTTAATGCGGGTGGCAACGCTGGTAGTCGATGCTAAAGCAGCCAACTTCACGAGGACTCAAAAGTATTGATTTGGAACTACTTGATTAGAAATATATATTTAATTGAGTTTTAAGATTAAATAAATATTTAAAAATAAATTGGTAATAATAAATGGTTCTCTATATAGTCAGCTAATCAAAGATTCTTAATAAATTTCAACGTTTCTTAATTTAAAATCGAACCTTAATTGAAATGCTTGCAGTTAAAGCTTAACTGATTTGCAGGTGTAAACGGAAATTACTTAAGTAGCTTAAAAGGCAAAATCCGTGTATCAGATACATGTATTGTAATTTATTGGGGTGCTTATTTATAAGGCATTGTCACACCGTAATCTCAATTCGCTGCTAATGAAGCCCGTGGCTGTGTTTGGAAGCCTTTTTAGCAGCTGTTTGCCATTATCATTTGTGGAGTTAAAGCAATGCGAAAAGATTCAAAAACTTTACGTTTCCTGCTTGGACCCATAAACCTTTAACAACTTCTTTATAAACCCGATTCGCAGCCTACACACATATAGTATACATATATACACATATAATACCTATCTCTCTATAGAGAGAGAGTATATGTATGTACCCCTGGGACTATCTGCAAGCCAAAGCACTAAGCATAAAATTTATGATTTGCCTTTTGGCTGCCTTTTCTGACAGCAACTTGGACTTGGAGTTGGACTTGGACTGGGGCGACACATGGAATCGCGTTATGCCTTCGCCATGGGGACAAAAAACAGAGAAGAAATATAAGAAAGAAAACCAGTAACAAGTTTCCGAGCATTGTCCATTTGTGGACTTTGGATGTTGGTTTGTTGGGATACAACTTCCAACTAAACTGGATCTTCATTCTTTCAGTGCGAATCGTGCGCGTGTTTCATTTTAATTAAGCTAACCCAATGCGAACTTTCAATACCAATTCGAACAAGCCAATTCCAACAAACCAATTCCACAATCGAATCCGTTTATGGTTTGGTTACCCTAGCCAAGGTGTTAACTGGCAATCGCAATTTGTATTTGCCCAAAAGCAGGCAGACAGGCAGACAGGCAGACAGACAGACAGAAAGACCCCAATTCCCCAAGCGATGCAATTCTGGAAGCGAGTATTATTATTATTTATGGAGCAGGTCAACATCAAGTTGCTTAGTTTATTGGCCCAAGGCCTATATACAAAACATATGTATGTGTGTACGTTAAGTATATGTCAGTCGGTCGACTTGAATGGCCATCTTGTTTCGACCCTTTTTACTTGCAAATGATTTCAGAGTGCTTATTTATGGGCCAAGTTCTTTTAGTTAGTTGTGTTGCCAGTGTTTGCAATTGTCTGGCCAAAATGCAGACAATGGGCATTATAAATTCATCAGACAGTCTGCCTGCCATACATACATTTTAGTATCTGTATCTGCATCTGTATCTGTTTGTATCTAAGTATCTGTGAGATGCTTTCGGTCACAAAATGGCGCAGCGCTTAGCGAACAATGCAAACAATAAACAAACAAACAAACAACTAAGCAAACAACAACAAAAAAGGATGTCTGCTTTGTGGTTGACATTTGTTTTGTTTTTGTTTCTGTTTTTTGTTGTTCTGTCGGCTTGTTGCTTTTGTTTTTAATTGTGTCAAATATTGTAGGCGCTGTCTGTTAGGCGGGGGTGTAGGGGGGCAGGTTGCACAGCACAGCTTCATCATCATGCCACAATGTGGAGCACTGCGGTAGGTGCAAAATCAAAAGCCACTTCACAAAATATTTGCAAAAGCCTCTCGACAAAACAACAACACAGAGAAAAAGCCCCAAACAAAAAAAGAGGCTCTGCCACATTGTTTTGTGATCTGAATAGCAGGATTAGACTCAGTAATACCAGGGATGGGTTAACGCGGCTGCCTGTTGGCAGAGTGGTGAGCAATTGGAACGTTGATTAAACATGCAACGGTGTGCTACTAAAAACCATATAGTTATATATGCATGTACGTCTGTGCTTCTGGTCTAGTTGTTCCAACAAAAGCGAAAAAAAATAGGGCACACACACACAGCTCCTCTTTCATCAGCAGGAATGAGCTAAAGGCATAGCAAATGCGATTTTGAGGTTAACATTAAGTCTATTCTAGAGCAAGTAAGCTAAACTGCACACCAGTAAGACTCTTTGAAATTAGAGATATATTGCTTTGATATAGAGAGAAATATTATATGGATATTCAAATATTAATACTATGTCATATATACATAGGAAAACTTGTAAGGTTCAATTCAATTTAATAAAATTTACATCCCAAAATTTGTTTAAGTTTCCCGAGCACAAATTTCATATTTGAAATCTATGAATTGTACGTTTTTTTATATGAGGCTTAAAATATTTAGTCTTTAAGTTTAGTATTGAGCAAACTCTATATATATTTTACACACTACAACGCATTGAATTTCCCTTAATAATTATTTATTTTTCTACCTTCTATAAGTATTTGTTGTATAATCTATAATAATCTCTTATTAGGAATTTTGTAAGTAATGTGCACAAAAAAAAATATATATTTATATATTTTATATATATATTTTTTTTTTTATTTTTTTATATCTAGCATATATAATTGTCTTACTTTATTTACTCAGTATAATTCCCTCTCTAGAATTCATTAAATGTTTCCAGGAGCGAATAAAGTATGTGTAATTAAAATAAATGTATCTTATCCCTCAATATTCAAACTGTATTCATACTAATCATTTTTAAAGTACTAATAAAATATGGTTTACTTAAGAACAGCATGATTTTCTTAATAATTTATGTGTAGCTCATAAACACAGTGAACCAGTTTGCTTAATTTTTTATGTTGTTAATTTTTCTATAATTTATTTACATATTTAAATCGAATATTTAATTTAATTTTAAAATTTTTCTCTACTCTTAATTTAATTATATTAAAATCTTATTAATTAAATTACTTTAAACTAAACTTAATTTTATTCTCATTGATTCCATAGTTACCAAATAGAAACTTTAATCTAGCGTATAGTTCTTTTTTGGCTTGCCAATATAAGCTACTAGCAGTTTTCTCCCCTCTTCCTCTCCGCCTTCATTACTCTGTTACAGTTTTTTTGGCTTCAGTTTTATTTACTGTAAAATCTGTACAGAAAAAAAGTGTCAACTGAATTGTGTGCTGACTTTAATGCTGGGTGCGGTCAGTTGTTGGCCAGTTATTACAGTAAATGGTAAATTTTTCGTCATGCTCTCGACTTTTTTGGGTTTGGGCTTGGGTTCTGAGCGCTTTTTGGATTGGCGCGTGGACTGTCCATTAAATGATTGTAATTAAATATTTTAACAGTCGGCTGTCAGGCAAAAATCACAGCTTAGCATTAGTATTTAGTAGAGCCGACAATCCATGAAAATAGCAACAAAACTGCTCACTCACATTCACATTCAGATTTACATTCATATTCATTTTCGTAATAGTAATCGTATTTGTAATCGTATTCATATGCCAGCGCAAGTTTGAGTATCTCAAAAGTTTTGTCGAAATGTGTTTACCATTTGGTAATAACTACAAAACCCACACACACACACATACAGCTAGACTATATACACTGGCGACAACTTGTGAAATGACAGTCGCCAAAGTTGTCAGTCAGTTGGCCAATCTATCAAAGACTCGCTGTTGTGCGTAGGATGCTCAGTAAGAGACTAAATGGTGGAGCTACCCAGGAGAGGGTAGTGTATAAAGCGGACTTTAAAATTTAAAGCTTCGCTGGAGAGTGTAGAGTATAAGCTAATCTTTAGAATACATAGCTAAAAAAAATCGTTAAATATTTGAAAATAATATAGTCAGATTTGTGCAATGGATTTGTAACTTTTAAAAGAATATTATAAAAAGAAAAGGAATATAAGCTTCAGCTATACATTTGTTAAATGCTTTAAAGTTAAGTATTAATGGCTTAGGAAATTTTTTTAAAAAAATGAACATTTTTTTTATTAATTTGAAATAATAATAATAATAAATATTAACAAAATATATAAATATTATTTTGAGCAAGGAAACTCTTTAACTTGGTGTTGTTATCATATATAATCCCTGAATTTAACTAGGAACTGAATTTAAGACGAAACCTTTGTCTAATTTAACAATTTTTAAATATAAAATAAATTTTACTTGACTTTTTTTGAAGCAGAGAAAAACCTATCATATTAAAAGTACCGTTTATTTTAAGCTTTACTTTAAGTATTAAGAAATTAAAGTTTTTCTACCCTAGCCAATTGGATTTACTTTCCCTTAAAGCCAAAACTGAGAAGTTTGATATTTTGCTTCCTTAGTTTCATGATTTCTTCAGAGAGTAATGTGCTTTTACTACTTCAAATCTATTTAAAGAAGAGCTTGCTCTATTTCTCTACTTAAAGTTTCAAGTAAATTTCCAAAATAACAAAAAAAAATCTTGTTTACAGTTTCACTTTCAAGTTGTAGTAGCTGCTTCTGCCCTGCGGACAAAGGACAAAAAACGGATGACAAAATGAGGGGAAAAGCAACATGTCCTGTTAAACATTGTTGTTGCCACTTAGTTGTCATCATTGTTGTTGCTGTTGTTGTTGTTGCTTTTATCATACTGTCCAGTCACTCAAAGCTGCTGAAAAGCGAATAGAAAAATAGCAGCGAAAAAAACAACAACAACAAAAAATCAAACAACTGAACAAAAAATAAATAAATAAAAGTAAAAACAAGAGAAAATTGTTTGCCTTGAAGTCTGCTGGTAATTTTTATGGATTTACAAGGATTTAATACAAGGACAAAAAGATATACTCACTCACACACACATGAAAGTGAGTGTGCTTAAGTAGCCGGAAGTTGCCTTTTTCTGTTGCTGTTGTTGTTGCTGTTGTTTGTAGCCACCCAGTAAATTAATTGAGTTGAAAATATTGAACATGTTTTTGTTCTTGTTTGTCTCTTTCACTCTTAATTTTTCTCTGCCTCTACATTTCTCTCTCTCTGTGGATTGCAATGAGGAAAATAAATAAATAATCATCATCAGGCTTCGCATTTATTGGTTATAAATTGAACAATTCAAGCGGAAAATATTAAGTGGATTATAGTTTTAATGCCTCTTCTTTGGCCTGAAACTTAACTGTGGCTATTTGTTAAAGGACACTGCGTAAAATAAATTGCACAGATACCAGAAATACGCATAAAGCAAAGGAAAAACAACTAAAGGAGAGACAGAGAGCGAGAGAGAGAAGTGGGATTTACTATATATGCTGACCTCTGGACTTTGGGTTGAGCGCTTTGGTCCACTAAATGATTATGAGACGACTTCGTGTAGCTCAGAGATTATTGCTTAAGCCTCTGGTGCTGTCGATAATGATAAATGCTGCGGGCCTGATTAACGGTAAGTCAGAGAGCGACAAACAAAGAGTACGAGAGAGAGCGAGAGAGAGAGAAAGGTCAAAATAATCAAGTCTCAAATTGTGGTAGTTTGCAAATTAAAGTCTTACTATAATTAACACATAATTTGCCACTTTTTGAGCCAAGTTTATTGACTTCTTTCCAAAGATTAAACTTAAGTGCTTATCAGCTTTTGTTTTCACACTAAAACACACTTAATAGATTATAAATCTAAGTGGGCTTTGGAAGAATCAAGTGTCAATGTTTTCGGTGAAACTTTAGGGACATTTTCTAATAGGAAATTCAATTGGAAAAATGAAGATTATGTGCTCATAAGTTGGCTTCAAGCGTAAGGCCTTTAATATTGGAATTACAGAAAACCCAATTTAATTAAAGTAGAATTATTAAATTCGTGTAAGCTACAAAAAAATTTTATATAATATTCTTTAAAGAATAATCTTTTTATTAACATTACAAAATTATACTGTAAAATTAACTAATATACTGTTAATAATAGAAAAACGTCTGCAAACCATTAGCATTTTCTTTATAACTTTTATGGAAAACATCTAAACAATTGTTCAACGATAACCTCAAGGAAATCTTCATCAATTATCTAAATTTACTTCTATTTACTTTACTTTCCTTAGACTTTATATCTCTTTAAATAATACAAAGTCTACTAAATTAAATTACCAATGTTAAAATCCTTTTAGACAAATTAACATGCACAAAGTTGACCTTTTGAAAATGTTGTGCAAAGATAAAGCATAAAATGCTATACAAAAAGCCAATGAAAGTGAAACACGCTAAACACATACAGAAAAACCAGGCCTTTCAATTAAATTAGTGTAAAGGATGCGAGTGAAATAATCATGATGTTAGTAGGACATTCAACATATGCAACGCCTTTTTGCCACAAACAACAATCTCTATTATGCAAAGGCAGCGGGGCGTTCCAACAGCAACAAAAACCACAAAAGGATTTGATTCTATAAAATCTCCTACCGCTGTGGATATTTGAGTATTGGGATTAACAGTGGAAGCATAACAGGGTTTTTTTTTTTTGGGGGGGGGGGGAATCGAGGGGAGTTCAATCAATTACAGTTGCGCTTGACTGCTTGCTTTTCATTTTAGGCATTTTCAGCATTTTCAATTTTCCATTTCCATCAATTAAAAGGCCGCCACGCCCACAAAAATGCCTAATGGCATTCAGTCAATGCCGCAAATCCCAATGAATTATCCCCAAAGAGAGGTAGAGAGTTAAAGAGAGGGGGAGTGGGGGAATGAAAGGGACTACAAATCGAATCCTCGTCTCGTCTGGTTCCTAAAATGCGTCAAAATCGCTTCAAATGAGGCTTTTAATGGTTTTACGATTTTCCATATAACAAAAACAAATCCCTAAAATTACCCCCCCAACAAATTGTATGTTTGTTGCTGTTGTTGTCCTCTCGCGGTCTTTGATTAATTTATTTTCGTCAGCCCTTTTACTTTGTGGGGTAGGAGGGGGCGTTTTAGTAGGCGTGTCTGTCTACACATACAATCATCAATCGGACATTGGCCCAAGCATCATGGCTGTCAGTGCGTAAACTTAATCCGCTCGCTTTTGACTGCTCCCAGACAGAGTTCACTCCCCCCGCAAATAATACTCCTTGCTCTGCTCTGCTCTGTTTCTCCTGTTACACCTTCTCCTGCCAGTTGGCTATCGATATGCGTTTGGAACGGTTAATGAAACATTTGACTGCAAAGGGATTCCCCGAAAAAGGGTTGTGGTAGGGCATGGCATGGTAAAATAGCTGAAAATTGTTGTGGCATTGAATTCAATTGATTGAGTATTCTTTGAATGTGCGAATTTCACAAGCCAAGCATTATCAGCATATATATGTGCATATAAGTATAGTAAGCAGTTTTAAAGAGCATGTCATACTAGTAAAATTATCGATATAACCAGTTACTTTTTCTAAATTAATTACTTTTGTGTTATAACAAGAAAGTTTTTTTTAAGAAAGCAAATAAATTTTCAATAATTTAGCCTAAACTTTTATTTTTTTAAATATTTGTAATTGTTATTTCAAAACAGAAAGTAACTTATATATTTATTAGGCAAAAAAACTTTAAAGATAAGTAAGAACTGGTTCATTGTCTTATTTTTGTTAAAAGGTAAATTCTACATTCAATGAAAGTGAAAATTTAATTAATTCAATATATGTTTTTCAGTACAACATTATTTTCTAACTGAAAATTTACAAATCTAATAAATTCGATTTAATTTTAGTATTATAGTATTTTTTTGTAGTATTCTATACACGATTCAATTTCAATTTATAACCACCTTAAAAATTATACATCATTTAATTATCTATATTCTATAACCTTTTCCCACCGTGGGCACTATCTCACTATTTACAGCTTGAGTTAAACCTTTTATTCGTTAAAAATAGTATTTATAAAGGCATTTAGAACCGTTTGCTACAATGCGCTGCTCAATCATTAGCAAAGCAACTAATCTACCCTATGGCCCTGTACACTGATTACCCAAAGCACTCCCCTTTTCCATAGCAAACTCATGTGTGTGAGTGTGTGCAACCAACAAGCTGCTAAATTTCGCACGCTGCTCTACAAAAAAAAAAGGCATTTAAGACAGAAGCAGATGAAGGCTTCGAATAGTATTCCTGCTGCTGTAGATGATGATGATGATGAGGAATTCAACACAGACACACACACATTCTAAATGATACCAAAACAGAGAAAACAGAGTAAAAGAAAAGAACTCTGAAAAAAGTAAATGTATACAAAGTGTAGCTAAGAGCAAGACAAGTAACTGTGTAACTGTGTATCTGTAAGATACTTGCCCATATCTACGAAAAAGTGTGAATTATCCTACCTCAAAGTATTTAAAGCGCTTTACACATGGCAACAAGAAAAGGATCAAGGATGTGGGAAAATAAGAACAAAGGCAACTTGTAAATCAAAGAGATAGAGCAAAAGAGAAGGAGACAGAAAATGTTGAAGAATAATAACAAACAAAAGCATTGAACATCAGTCATAAAAACAAACAGCAAATGTTCGAGGAGTGGAGGTTGTACTATTTCCAGGGGGTAAAACAAACAGTTGAGTTGAGCAATAACTTGTGGAAAATCGACCCAATAATGTTTCCAATAATGATAACGATAATACCGATGATGATGATGATGATGATGGGGAGCCAACTGCGTTCGTAGAAAATTAATTATATGCGAACACAACGTGAAAATGCGTTGAAAATATCTGTTTGGAAAACTGAGCGAAGGCATATCAAAGAGTTGAGGGTGTAATCAACGTAAAAAAAAAACTATAAGCAGGCATTACAAATTGCAGCGTTAACTGAAAACTGTAAAACGTAAACTGAAATTGGAAAACTGGTTTTGGCCCAAAACGAAAGCAAACAAAGAAAGGCCTCAAAACTCCAGAGAGAAGAATGAGTATTCTATTCTTCTCTTCGGAGCAGTTACTACCTGCTCTTTAAGTCCAGGCAGGTAGATCGAAGACACAGGGTGACTCGTGCACGGACTCCCTGCTGTTCGATTCGGTGGTTGAAATGAATTCCACTGCGCAACAGGATATAGCATTTTTCTGGCTTTACAAGAGAGTCGATTCGAGCCGTGGGCACTGAGCAAATTGGGTTTATTTTATGCTGTTGTTGTTGTTGTTGTGCTGTCTTCAAATGAAGACATAAAAACCACAACAACATTTGACCTATTTGATGTTTATGTGCTATACAACAAAAGCTCTAAAGTACTTAATGAACAAACTCAACTTGTTTAAGAGAATTGTATGTTCATTGCTATATGTTACTTGTTTTGTAGAAAAATGTTTGCTTAGAAATATTTTAAAATTTCAACCGACAATTCTTTAAGAGAAATAAAATTATATATAGAATTTTCCGATTTCCTAATATTTCAATTATTTCATTGGCTTAAACCAAACTATTAACATTTTGCTATGTGTCTTGGAATTTTCATACGTGTATCTTTTAATACAAAATTATTTTTAAAGTGTTATTTCAGTACTTTGTTTAGACTTTCTTCCCAAGCACTATTCCCTAAATGTAAATTTTAAATGTTTTTCCAATGTTTTATTATAACCTTAAAGTTAATTTTTCATAATTTGTTTCGATTTCTTTCTACTTAAATATTTATTCTAAATAAATATTCATAGTTTAATTAGTTTAATTCTTCTTCCTAGTCATTTTTCAAATCAGAATGCTTAAAGTTACATATATTATATATATCTCTATATATCTATCTATTAAAATAGTTTCTTTTTAACCTTTATCATGAAACTCCAACTAATTTGTACACCTCATTAATCATTAGTTAAACCTTGGTTTAAGTTCTCTTTTGTTATCAGTTCTTTAAAATAAATATTTTTGCTCTTCAATCTTAACTCAAAATACGCGCAGTTTGTAATTATTTGTCTTTAGATAGTGTTCCCTCGTTTTCTTACACCTAAAGATCTTCTGCGATCTTCAATCCATTAATCATTCTTTTAGTAATTCTTCTTAACTGATCTATTTCCGCTCTACATGGTATACAAAATGTGTTCGCTTACCTTGCCGCCAACTTTGAGCTCATAGCCCATGCCCAGAGGAGTCTTTAGCTGAACCGGACAGACGAATCCTATATTCCGATGTGGACTATCTACGCTGATCTGATGCTTTCGCGTGGTCACCTTCGGAGCACTACGTGTGGGCGCCGGAGTCGATGATGAAGAGGTTGTATTTTCGGCTACACACAAATCCTCGCCGCCGTGTATCGGGAACTTGGAACACTCCAAATTTTCGGGCCAATTGAAATTGTAGGTTTTCATGAGAGTTTCACAGACGCGCGCCGATTCACACAAGGAGCGACAGGGGGGAATGGGACGTTCCAGTATAGTGCAGACGGGCACATAGAGGGAGCACAGGAATAACTGTAGATCGGCACTGCAACCGATCTTTACGAGCGGCGCAAACTGATGTACCTCGAGGCCTGCTTCCTCCTGCTTGGTGTGGCCAATTAAATTGGGCATAATCGTCATATTATAGGGTATATTCTTGCATATGGAAATGGTGATGGGTTCGCAGCGATTGTGATGCGGAAAACCATCTAGCGATGTGGCCGAAGTTCCTGCTAAATCCGAACCGCCGCTGCGGTAATACGAACTGGCATCCAGCGGTGTCTGATCGTAGCGCTGCGCTGCCTGCTGCAGTGCGGGCAGCGACAGCAGCAGCGCAACTGGCAGCAACATTTTCAGCATTTTCAACATATTTGTGTTTTGGCGCGTTTTCAGCGCGTTTTTTCGACTTGTGGATTCTTGGGTAGTTAATTTAAACACTTTGTTTGGGATTCTTAAAGCCGACACATTTTTTCGGCAAACACAGACACAGAGACACAGGGACACACACAAAAACACACGCGTGCTAAAGAGCGAAATGGCGGAGGAAGAGGATGGAGTGAAACACACGCGTACAGGCGACAAAAAATAATATTTGCTACTGCCGCAAACACTTGACACTTCTTTTTACATAGCAGGCAACAAATATTTAATTATTTTTTTTTTCTTTTAATTTCAATTTGAATTGCCTTTTATTATTATCACTTCTTTGCTTTTATTCTTTTATTTCGCCGGCTAACCGACGGAACGGGACACTGCGAATGTGCTAAAGTACCGTATGCAGAGGCAAACTACGTAAAACGCGCGAAACACAACAAATCGCCTGTAGTCACAAATAATCCAAAATATTCAACCGAGAGCACAACCGAACGGCAGGGCAAACGCTGACTAACTAAAGCATTACACGAGCACAGCCAATGACTGTTGGGCAAGCGGTGCGGGGGGTGCTAGCAGAGAGCAGGTTATACTAGGCGCGGGAGAGCTAGAGCGAGCGAGAATGAGCCGAGCCGAGCCGAGCAGCCACCATCATCAACAGGCCAGCGTAACAGCAGCCGTCGTGTCGTCACTTGTTTGCATCTCTTACGCTCAAATTGCTGAATATGTGCTCTCCGGCTCTCTGGCGCTCTCTCTTCAGCAATGCCCAATGCAAGGGTCGACCTTGAATTTGACACTCAATGCAAGTGGCGCGTCAGAGAGAGAGAGAGAGAGAGCACCAGAGAGAGAGCCTAAGAGCGCCAACTGTTAAGACAGGGCTGTTATACGTTTTGTTTTGAACGCTAATGTTGCTGCTGAGAGCGGCGTCGACGTTAGCAGCGACAGCCGCAGCAGCAGCTTGAGCTCCTGTTGATTGAGTTGATTTGTGGGAGAGAGAGCGAGATGGAAGTAACAACAAATGGTTAAGTGATGCGTTTAGCGTATTAATTAAAGATTATAATAAAGCACTAATAAAACTAAGACAAAGGGGAGTTATGGCAGAGGTGTGAACAATTTAAATACAATTTAAGATACCCAAAATGTTTTGTACATAGAAACATTAAGATTAACTGTCGGAAACGTTGGTTTTTCCCATAGCTAACCGTTAAGAGAAAAAGAAAATAAACTCTAATATATGTTTTTCCTTATTGTGCAGTTTGTTCTGTTGGTAATTTGCTAGGCCTAATGTATGTGTGTTGCTGTCTCTTTCTTACTCTCTCTCTGTCTGTTTTTTTTTCGCACTTTTCCTACACTTGAACTTAATTAAGTCATTAACTTGCGTTTAATCTGCGCTTAGCTTGAGGAATCAACACAAACGAACTTCGCATATCCCAGGCATTTCTCTAATGACCCCCCAGGCCAGCTGTAATACTGAGAGAGGGCGATGGGGAGAGGGCAGAGGGCTGTGCAGCCAATAAACTTGTTATATTGACAATAATGATGACATTAGAGCGAGCTTGCTGTCTCTGTCTTTGTCTTTGTCTTTGTCACCTGTAGACTTCTGCTTTGCCTCGATCACAGTGGACTCAGAATGCAAGCAGCAGCAAAAGACAAAGTTTAACATATCTTTCATACACACACACTCGCACATACAGTGTCTTGCTCTCTTCGTTGCGCTCTCTCATGTGGGCTGTAAACAAGTGTTACCGGTTTAGCCGGCGTTCCTTCTGTCCTCTCTCTTTAGTTGTGCTCTGCTGCTGCTGCTGCTGCCATCGTCGGCTTGTTTAATAAAAATCGCCAAAGTTGAGCAAGCATAAAAAGACTTTTCATTGTTGTTGCCCAGCATTGCCGACGTCGACGCTGACGCTGATGCTGCTAAGCCTGCCTTTTGAGTTGTTGTTGTGTTTGTAGTTGGCGTTCGTTTTATGCTTTTACAAGTGAACGAACTTTGACGCCGCTGCCGCTCTCTGTGTCTCCCTCTCTTCCCCTATCTCTCTCTGCATTGTTAGAAAGTGTTTGTTGTTGTGTTCTGTGTTCGCTCGCATCTTTTAGAATATGTATCGTATGTAATTTTATGTAATTAAAATGAAATTGCTTTGAAAAGTGTGAGCGATGATGAAAACTGATGTTGCTGTTGTTGCTGACATTGCTTTTGGGACAACAACAGACAGCGAAAGTCAAATTGAATATTCCCTCTTGTTGAAGTCAACCAAAATTACGGGGAATAATGAGCGTTAATAAGCCAAAGTGTACAGCTAAAGTTTTTTATCAGTACTTACATCTCAAATTGGTGTCTTGTAAGCTAACTAATTATTCTACACGTTAGTTATAGTTAGGAATAACTAATATGTGTATAGAAGGGCATAGTTAATTGTTTTTGTATTTCAAGGTGTTTCGTAATGTTATGATACTACTTGCGATGCGTTGGGCCCTTTGAATATTAAGTTCTATTAAATTTTATTTGAATTAAAATATCGAATTTTCCAGTATTATTAAAAGAAAACATATTTTGAAATTTTTATAATATTATTCAAATGATTGTTTGACTCTCTATTAAATTTTATATGCATTTTACACTGAATTTCCTAGTTTAAAATTTTCTAATTTCTTCTACACATATTTTTAAAGTTTTTCCCAGTTAAAAAAATATTTAAAAATTTTTATTCTTTTATCTATATATATATCTATTAGAAAATGTAATATTTTATCCATAATTTAAAATAAACATAATAGAATTAGATTTGCAATTAACCGATACCTTAAACTGGACATTCAAAATAATCTTACCCTAAAAAAACTATTCTTAATGCTACTTTAAAGTCCTTCCACATTTGACTTCTATAATTTCCTTCAAATCCTTTCAATCAACAATTCAACTTCTTAACCCTTAATTCTAGAATGTGCTTTGCATAACAATGCTATATGATTTATAACAATACTTTAGGTTGGCCATTTGCCTAATGATTTCTCCATGTTTGAGTTGCATAAATAATGCGTACTAAGCTCCGCTTAAAAAGGGGTATACAAGGGGATCTAAAAAAGTACAACCTCATTTGTGGATAGAGAAAAATACAGAATCAATTCGAATTCCTTTACATAACTCTGGTCATGTTCCATTTATTTGTTTGTTTGTTTTGGGGGGCGAGAAAGAAGAAACTAAAGAAATGGAAACAAAAATAAACAAGCTGGAAAACATGGCGTCCAAATTAGGAAGGGTTTTAGCCATATATACGCATGTACAGACATATATGAATGTGTGTATGGCATTCGAAGACTTAATGCGAAAAGGACACGACTCGGCTTTAAGCCAGAAAAGGGTTGCCATCAGTTAGTTACATAGGAAAAGTGCAAGTATTTACCGAACCGACTTTGCATGTAAATCCCATTTCTTGGCAACGTCTTAGGCCACATTAGTTGACCAATTTCCCCTGGGGGAGGGGGGCATACTGGGGAAATCTGACTGAAATGTCAACTTGGAAATACCTCAGTTTCAGCTACAGTTTCAGTTAACAGTTTACAGCCAAAACTTCAAGTTGAAATTCAACCACAGTCATAACAAACTAATTAGATGTAAAAGCTCTGCATGTTCTCTTATTGCCAAGCCGCAGGCTTTTGGACTTTTCCATCCCCCTCCCGTTCGAGTTAAGGGTTGGGGTGGGGTGGGGCTTGGAATTGGTGTGGCAGGGGGGTTAGTTAAGTGCGTTTTGCGGCAAAAGACTTTGTTAAAACCCCTCGAGCGAATTTCTTGATTAAAAGTTTACGTTTTCGTTTGTTGTCTTCTGTTTGCGCCATTTTTACAGCTCATTTGTTGCTATTTGTAATACCCGACACACCACACCACACCGACCCCTCCTCACCCTCCATCCGCCCACTAAACCACTACGGCTTCTGTGTACGGAAAAGTTTACTAGGCATTCGGTATTGGCGGAAGCTACTCATAAATAATGCATTATTTACTTAAAACAGCCAACGGCAAAAAGCTCAATTAAATTTTTGAAAAATGACCAAAACCATTGCCCTCAGGCATATCTGAAGAGAGTAGGGAGTTATACACGGACATTACGTAGCTGGAGGGGTAATAGGGTACGGGAAGGGAGGGCATGTAGGACTCGTGGGTAGCTGGCATTGCATTCAGTGTTGCCATCAATCAAAGCAAGCGCTGAAATGTCCATCAAACGAGGCTCGTTACAAGCATCAGTCGCATTGTGTATGCTTCAAATCAAAAGAGCAAACAGAATAAAGCGGGTAGTGCAACCTTCTAAATACTCTACAAATTCTTATATTAAGAACAAAACTTAACAAAGGCAGAAATAGTTTAAAGCGTTTGCTTCAAAGGATTAAAGCTCATTGCTTGTTTATAAAAACTTGTGTAAAGTCTTTGCAAAAGCTTTACTGGCGCCAGAAAGCTTTGAGCATTTTAGTGAAATATTTTTTTTATAAAGTTGGGTTACTTAATGTGCTTTTTGTATTACAAATGGCTTTGCAGCTTTCACATATCTTAACAGCTTTAGCCAGAGCTTTTAATGAACTTTAAAATTATGAATAATGAGCTTTTTTAGTTGAAAAAAGCATCTGATGGGCATTTCAAAAAAGTTAGTTAAACAACAACTTACCAACTCGTAATGCTCATTAAAAACCAACTAAAATCTACTTAAGCCAAGTTTTATATGTAAACCATTTAAGATAAACAAATTTTCACAGCTAAGCGGCAATTGAGCTACAGATAGTGCAAGCTTATTAACAATTCTTAAGCAAAGCATATTTATAAATTAAATTTCAAAGTTCCCACAATAGAACACAGTACATAACAAAGTTATGCTACCACCTGCTGGACTATAAATAATTGCATTTGAAATTTGCATGCAGTTGAACTAGCGAGCCAGTGTGCCTGTGTGTGTGGGAGTGCTAGATAAAGAAAACAGGAGAGTAAGTGAGAGCGAGTGAGTGTGTGGGAGAGAGAGAGAAAGGTATATATTGGGTTAGTCTGAGCTTTGGCAATCCTCGAAAGCGTTCGCAATCGCGTCGAGTTGCGGAAATTTGCAATTCGTTGCTTGGGGGGAAGAGAGAGAAAGTAGGGAGAGCAAGAGGAACCGGAGCAGCGTTTGTTCTCTAGCTGGGCATACGCTACGTATGCGTGATAAATGTGCTTAGCGTGGGCGTGGCTACCTACAGCCAGCCTCCCAACGGCGGAAATGTGTGCGGTTCCACCTACACACGCGTGCCCCGTAACGGACCCTCCGCCTAGAGCGTTATTTATGCGATTTGGTTTACGACTTTTGGCGCGCACTATGAAGTTGAAGTGCGTCTGGGGAGGCAGCACAAGGGGGGAATAGCGGAGGCACATTGTTGTTGTGCCCGTTGGCTAAAGATTTGATCAACTTTAGTGGCAGCC
Organism: Drosophila tripunctata; assembly: GCA_035047385.1. NCBI lineage: Eukaryota > Metazoa > Arthropoda > Insecta > Diptera > Drosophilidae > Drosophila > Drosophila tripunctata. The sequence goes on along the minus strand of JAWNPS010000101.1, from coordinate 11,329,077 downwards.
AAAGATTTTTCAGCCCATTTTCAACTTTGAACCACGATTTGATTTACATGCGAGTCCACACAGAACACTACACAACTGTATGAGTGGGAAGCAGTTCGTACGTACGTACGTACGTATGGACGTGCAGGGTTCAGAGTTGCCGCATGTAGGAAATTGTCGACACTCTGGTTAATTGGGCGTTACACAGTTGAACTTGTTGGCTCTGTCTGCTCGTGCTTGGCTTAATTGAATGCGTTTTTGGCCAAGTTATGGCAAAGCAAGTAGGCGTACGTCCGTCCAGTTTGTATGGTAGTCAACGCAAAACAGTTCTAACTCTTTCAACTGGGCTGGCAACTCTGTTAAGTGAATTTAATATCACTTTAAGAATTGTGTAGTTGCGGAAGTGGAAGTATTTCTAGTGTAGTGGTATAAATTGCAGCTTGGTAAGATAGCTTAGCATCTGCAGTTGAGCTGGCAACTCTATTATTTTATTTTATGTCGAAAAATGGTTGCTCTTTACTGAAAAGTACTTATGTTTATGCATTGTATAATGATTTGCTTTAAAAATAAAGCTGACGATCCTTGGGTCAGGTGGCAACCCTGGATTTTTAGCTTTTCCATCAAAACATTTACACTAGTATTCCTGTCTAATTTAATTATAAAATATCACATATAACAATTTGAATTCTGTAAAGCTAATGAGTTAGGTGGCAACCCTGGAAATTTAAGTTGTTTTTCATAACGTCTAGTATTCTCGTTTTACTTTAAGCTCCAATCATAAATTGAAAATTTAAATTTTACATTGCTTTATTGTTTGGTGGCAGCCCTAGAAATTTAACCTTTCTTTTATAACATTTACTAAACCTTACTTAACATACATTATCAAATCCACTTAAATTAGCAGTAAGAATTTTAGCTTAGAGAAGTTACTAACCTATGTAAAAAGCTGACAACCCTGGAAATCAAATTTACTATACCAGCTTTAAGTACTTTCTACTTCACACTATACCCAAGTACATCCTATTATCAAATCCACTTGATACAACTAACAGAAAAGCTGCGACCCTTTTTTATAAGCTGGCAACTCTGGTAATTTAACTACTGTAGCCAGAGCCTCAATTATTCCCTGGATTGCACTATACTCTTCCAACTGAAAGCTTGTCCAATTATGCGATCCAATTGGAGCTGTAGCTAACCCTGGCCAATTAACATTCGCAATCCCGTTAACCCCTCGCCTCATTATGCCATTCTAGGGGCTCTTTTTGGAGCACCGGCTTAACCCTTGTAAGCCAGTTGAATTAGATTAGACCCCATTGGAAGTTCCACCCCCTTTTTTATGATACTCGCCCTGAAAATGCCGCCCCTTAACTAATTTATGGCACAGATTTTCCTTTTTCTTTTATTTTTGATGAATGCATTTTACCCGATAGGTGCCTAGGAGAAAGTTTTGCTAGCCCTTAAGTGGGGTGGAAAGGGTAACCGCAGCGGGGCAGATACAAAAAATTTGTTAAGCGGATGCGGAAGCGACGACCGCCCGTTGTGAACACACACATACACATATACGCAGGCATAAATTTGCAACAAATTAAATATGGCGGCAACATATCGTCTGGAAAAATGGCAGACCAAAAACAAACTACAGCAACAGTAACAAGTCCAGACATGAAACAACAAAACAAAAACAATGAAAACACCCAGAAAGAGAACAACTTTTAGCAAAGGGTCAAAACGTGCACAGACTGTAAAATTAACGCCACCTTTTTGTGGCCTGATGGCCGAAACGTGTGGAAAAACTTGAACAAAAGGTCGGAAAAAAAGGCCGCCAAAAAAGGGTGCAAAAGTCTAGCTAAAAGGGTTGAGCCACACACGTAGCGCATACGCCACGTGAGCAGCCACAAGATCTACTTCACGAGCTGCACTGGCTGCAGACGGTGGCGAGGGGGAGTTGGGAACTTCTACTGACCAAACGGAAATAAAATCGCCTACAGTCTACCACTAAAAATGTAAACAATGTTGCCTAAAGTTGCACCCCAAAGTCGTGGGCCAGCTGCTCTAAAAATAAAGAGTATGCTGGGCTTTCGTTTCCATTTACGGTTAGCAAATGTTGATAAACCATAAGTCGCTGAAATTTTGAATAAAAATAAAAAAAATAAAATAGGTATCTAACAAATAATAATTTAGAATATAGGAAAAAATCTAGGAAAAAAACTGTATTAAATAAATTATATTATATTAAATAAAATATTTCCTATTCCTAAACATATATGATTTAGATACATTTTTAAAGCAAATTGTTCAGCTGTTTAAGTAATTTTCAAACAACTATGCTTTACTCCCCAAAGTACGTAAAATTAATACGATTTCTTCAGTGTATGTTAAATGCACTTACATTTTTGTGTTTAAAGAAACCAGTCAAAAAACACAGGTCACAAATTGTTGGGACGCTCGTCTTACGGTAATCAACTAAGTAATCTACACCTATTAACATCGCTTTCATCCGCTGCTTCTTTCGACTTTCCTGTGCTGCTTCCTCTTCCTCTGCCTTTACTTAAGTATGCCGCAATACCCCTTTTCTTTGGGGGTAAGCAGAAGCTAAACTAAAACGTTGCGCATTTTGTGATTGGTAAAAATGTTAAAAGGATGGCAACGGCGCGTCGTCTGGTAACTTTGAAAGCAGCGTCTATGATGTCGTGGTGAATGCACACACACACACAAGCACACACAGACGCACACGTGAACACATTTCCGTTTCCGGGTATGAGGTAAATACCTAAACACAGAGTCAAGGGTGGAACGGTGAACTACCTTTTGACGTTGCGACGTTGGAAAAGTTATTGATTTTTGCTTAAAGTTGCGGTGCTTGAAGCTTTAACAACGCACACACCCACACACACATGGGTTATATTTTTGGTTGTTGGGGGGTGATTGGTGGCGATTTCATAATTCCATGCTGCATGCCACAAAGGACATGTTAAAGCGCGCACAGGACATAGAACACAGGACATGGCTATCTAGGAATGTTGCGCCATAAATTGGCAGCCAAGCGGACAATTTTCTTTGTTCTTTCCCTTCATCTTCTTTTGCTGATTGTTCTTGTTATTGTTGTTGTTGTTGTTTGTTTGGATGCCGTGTAATTAAAAGCGCAACAGGAGGGCAGAAATGCGGCGTGCGGCGTGGAGTAGGGGGCGTGTTGTTGCCTACGATTTGAAGCAGAAAATTAAATAAATTTGCATGTCAAATGCGCATTAAGAACACAGCGTTTTTTCTTTTGCTATCCCTACATCCTGGCTATCCTTGTGATTGTGACAACAGAAAAAAAGGATTTGGCAGAACGTTCACATTGAAGTTGTGAAAAAATACACACAAAACACACACACACACTCACACTCACACTGGAAAATGCTTAAAACCAGAGGAAAGAAATGCGCGACGAGTTTCCATCTCTGAGGTTTGTTTTTGGGGGAACAACATAACAACAAGAACAAGAACAACAACAACAACTACGACAACAAATTTGTATTGTGCGCAAATTAAATTAAATTGTTAAGTCTGCCAGAAGAGAAAGGGAGAGAAAGTGCCAGAGAGAGAGAGGAGAGCAGCAGCAGCTTAGGGGCGTGACTGCAATTTTGTTGCTAATGATTTTGGCTTGTTTTGAGGATTTTCAGTTTTCCACTGGCCAAAAACAAATGCAGCTCGGCAATGAATGTCATTGTTGCCGAAATACCCTGTAAGTTTAGTGTACTTTTAAATATAATTAGCTCAGGGAGTATAAGACTAGCAGAAAATGCGTGAGTTTGGTTAAGATAATATATAATAATTAAAATTTAGTCACAGCAGCAGCATATATATGTATTTATATACACTTCCCAAAACTTAAACCGACCTACAGCATATCTGTCAGTCTATCAGTATTATTTAAAAATACGTATTTGCTATTGTTGCTCGAAACAAATTCTAAAGAAATATTCAGCCTGCAGGGAAATGTGTTTTCACTCGTAAAAGGCTACAGTGGGGAACGAGTGGGCGTGGCACAGAGAAAGAGAGGTAAAGGGAGAGAGAGGAAGTGAGGGAGGGAAGTTAACTGGAATTGTGAATCCGAGCAAGTAAATCCAAAGCAAACAATGCAATTTTACTTGAGCCAAATTAGTAGTTTTAAGAGAGAACTGAACTACATACACCAGCTTATGGTGGTGGTGGGGGAAAACTATTGAAAACTGTTGGGAAATTTGTCTAAAAGTGGTCATTAATTGGCCAAGTGGAGAGTGAGTGTCGAAAGGAAACTGCATTTTTTACATTCTTTACGCAATTCCATTAAGCTAACAAGTGCCAAGCTAAAAGCAAAAATACTAACAAGTTCTTGGCAAATTAACATAAGAGAAGAGGTCGTTATTAAATAGTTATATGTAAAAAGAAAAATTGAAAAAAATATATTTTTATAGTAATTAAAATAATTATATAAATCAATAATGCTTTTAAGCAGAGCATAACTTGGTTTTACTGCTGTAAACACTTAAATTTAGCATTTAGAAATCATTAATTAACTAAAATTCTACACAAATAAAAGGAAAATACGTTCTAAAAACAATACAAAATTCTTAAAAGCTTACAGTTACTTTATGCAAACAGTTGGAAGCGTTAATATCACGTAATATCAACTGTTAATTTAATATATAAATAACCAATTGATAGCAAAATAAATAACACTTTGCTTCAATGCACAATAACAACAAAAGTGTTCATGTGTAATGTGTATGTGTGTGTCTGTGTGCTAACTGAATAGCAATATAAACAAATGTAAGCAAAAATAAAATATATATGTTATATAGAGATATAACAGGGTAAATGGTGGGAAATGTTAATGCGCAACCTATCAATCAAAATGAATTCAATTGAAATTCGACTGCAGCTCAAAGGCAAAATACTCGCAACATAAAAAAACAGTGAAAAATATTGACTGTAAATATGCCAAATATTTCTACCAACAGCATTTTGCAAACATTATAAATCAATAAAAAAAATGTATACAAATAAAAAACACACACATGTATATATATACACGCTTTGAAAAGGGACCATAAAAAGTGAGTCCAGAGTGCTTACTCCAAAAAAATCACTTTATGATGTACAACAAATTTGATGTAAAGCGGCAGCAGCATCAGGAAAATGAATCAAAGTTTGTTGTCATTGAGTTTCGGCAAATATTTATGAGCCAGAAAATTGGGTTTTTCATGCTGAAAATGTGGGTGAAGCAGGTATGAGGCTGGGGGGGGTACAACTACTTGACACTTGGCCAGTTAAAGTTGCTGCTTGCTCTTGCCTGCTGCTTTTATTGCAAAACAATAAAAAGCCTATCAAGTGCACATATTGAGCCATTGGCAAATGTAGTCAGTCAGCCATAGAGTTACCTCCATGTCTGCTCCAAGTGCTCTCGGTGCTTCTCATGTGCATCATCGACTCGTAGACACACGCCCACACAGCACAGACCAATTTAATGTGCCATCAATTTTTGCCGCCTCTTCGGCTGATTTTTATCAGGCAAAAGACGCAAGAAAGTTGTAAAAAAGGCTAAGAACGAGAGTGTTCCCATAGAGAATTGCTCTTACATGCTCTCCTCCCTTTGCTACTCTCTGCCCTTCTCTGTGTGTCACCTAAAATGCCATCAGCAAAATTGGAAAAAATCTATACACATAAACAGAGGCTCAGACTGGGTCTGACTGTCACACACATACCACTGTGCGTATGTATGTTGTGAAAGCGATAGCTATAACTAGCATTGACAGTGTTGGAAAACGTAAGAATACAAATAGGCTAAGGAGAGCTGGCTGTCACTTTAAGGCCACGAATGCGACGTGAGCCTTGTCAAGGACTGAGCACGAATGACAATGTTTTTTTTGTGTGGGAATTTGAGGGATACACTCGAAATAAAAGAGTATACATACATAACTGTAAATGACACTAAATGCAAACGATTTCGTGACGCTTAAAAAATGCCGATGGAATTTATATAGATAAGTTAAAGTTGATAAAGAAAAAGTCTTGTATGAATGTAGAGTGTTTCTTCTAAATTTTGACAGACATTGGATCATCTCTCTTATAAATATTCTATAGCTTGACCGTTAAATAAAACTCCTACACTCATCTTTCCTCCCTTACTTTTTATGCTTACCATCATCAGTTTATTTGCACCCTCAGAGCATCCTTAGTTTCCCATCGGACAGCCTTAGCCCCAACTCCCTTTTAGTTCGTGTCAATGGCCCCAAAACAAAAATAAAACTGGCACAACAAGTCAAAAAAATATTGGGCTTTTCTGAGGCGTAAAGAACATAAAAAAAGCATACACAAACATACCCTTAACCCCTCTGCTCTCTCCTAATATCAAACGACACGTTTCTTCCCTTGGTCCGCAAGTCAACCAATTTGCGATAAAAACAAAACATATTGCTCAATAGACGACAAACAACTAGGCAGAAATATGTGACTCTCTCTTTCTAAACAGCTCCGCCCTCCTCCATTCTCTAGCTAACTCTCTCTCTCTGCCTCATCCCCCAAGCGTAGGCGCTCACGTCGTATGCGTGATGCGGAAAAACTTTCACAGTTGCAGTTGCCGTTGTCACGTGCCGCATTTGCTACCTAAACATTTTTGCCAGTCAGTTTCTATTGTTAGCTCTTAATACCCTGTAATTTAGCTGATGGCATCATTTGCAGCAATCTGTATCTCTATATGCAGCACTTATTTAAAGTGTTTTATATTTATTTATATTTGTATCCCTGAAATATCAACATAGTAATTTCAAAACCTGCCGACAAATATACAATTTCTTTCAAAATAACTAAAATTCTTGGCATTTTATTGTCTCATGTGTTTTTCTCTATGCTTTTCGAAACTTTTAGCATGCAAAAAATATTTGCTACTCTGAATTGATGGCTGTAAGTTTGTTTTTGGGGCTAGAGGTGGGCATTTGGGCATTTAGGGGGAGTAAGGTGCTTTAAACTTGAATTTATACAAAACTCGTTGCAGTTAGTAAATACATTGAATGTCCAGGGACACGTGTATGGGGGGAGAGGGGTAGTCAGCTGCTAAGGGATTACATTTCATTTATCGATTGATTTGAAAGCATTGCCAAGTTGTTGCCATAAAGTTTTGCAGGTAAGTTTCGTACTAGCTGAATCTTTTGCGCATTTGCATGCACTTTTCAATTCGTATCTATTTTCGCATTAGAATGCCAATTGATGCGCAAATCGGGTAATTCAATAAGCTTACAATTCTTGTTTTTGTTGTTGTGCATTTTGTGCAGGAAATGAAGCGCAATGTATCTAAATGGCCAATGGATGTAGCTGCACAAACAAATAGACAAATATACAGATACAAAGATTCAGATACAAACTCTTGTTGCGGATGCATTTACTGCATTTACATGCATTTTAGAGTAGTTGACAGCATTTGTTAGTATTTCGAAGCTGCCCAGCTACTATCAGCGTTTCTTTTTATTTATTTTTATAGTTTTATTTCAACCCTTTTGCCTGTCCACACTTTAGATATGCGATTTATTTGACATTTACTGTGGCTTTTCCTTTGCCAAAAGTGGCTTAGAAAAACCTACTGTTATAAATTATGCATATAGTCTGAGTTATGGGCACAGCTAGAGCCAGATGCTAAGTTATTTGCCCAGCTAGAGCTAGCCCAGCTTTTTAAATAATCACTCAAAAGTATTAAATATGATAAATGACACACACACACACACTTAGTGGACAGCTGGGCCTGCTGGTCTCATAAATTTTATTTGCTATCTACCGTAAGGAAAAACTATATTTCACGCTTTTTGTTTGCATTGAAAGCTAATTTATCAAAATTAGAAATTTATACAAGACATATGGGATTTTGATTAAAGCTCAATTTCAAATCAGTATCTGCTTTAAACTCTATATATGTTTTTCGAATAATTTGCTTTGCTTCTAACAAATATTGTACGGTCAAAAAACCAATTCACAACCCTTTTCTGCTTCGTTTTTTTTTTATTATTTTAACGAAAGCAATTTATAGCATAAGGCCCCCAAAATGGGACCGAATCCAGACAGCAGCAGAGAAGCCCCAAAGAGTGGCAGCAGCCATATGCTCCAAATTGACCACAGCATCATAAATTTGAGGATTTAACATGTGAGTTCAATGGGAAGGGTAACGGAAGGCAGAGAAATTTTCAAGGAGGAATCGCCACTGGACACGCCAAGTGCTGGAAAAACTAAAGACTGTGCAGGTTTTTCCGATTTTTTGGTATGTGGATTTCGTGCATAAAAAATGCATTAAAGTAATGAAAATTTATTGACTGCTCTGCTCGATAAAAGCTACAAGATCATTATGAATTCAAGGAGTTCCATCCATACATATGTTGACAATTACACGCAGCGAAATATCTTTTTAATCTGGCAATAAAAATAATCATTTTTGAATGTTCAGCGCTTTATTCACACCACTCTGAAGAGCAAAAAAAAAAAAACTACAAACCAAAATGAAAAACAAAAACTTTTTGGGATCCAACCATTTTTCATGTTCGCCGCCATGGAAAATCGTTTTCCAATCACGTAAACACAGCTGGAATTTTATTGCTGCGTGTTTTTATTACAAAAAGAAAAGTCCAAAAAAACGAGAATTTCAACCAGAATACAGCAAAAGAATGCAAAATGCAAGCAGAAGCTGAGCAAAATCGCTGAACGCATATTCGCAGAGCGTTGGCAGTGCAATAATAAAAGTTTTTCCACCAAATGCCGCCCAAAACAGTCCCCAAAAACCAAAGCCAAAAAACAAAAAAAAAGAAATGGAAGAGAAACCGACAAGAAAATGAAAATGAAAATACAGCCAAAGCGCAGCCACAACATCCACCAAAATCTGTATGGCATGCAATATGCCACAACGCGTTGAACATTGCTTTTGCTGGCTGTATGTGTGTGTGTGTGCGAGTGTGTCTGTGTGTGCATTTGAGTGTATGTAAGCCTCTATATTGTATATACTACGACTACACTCGGTATACACCATATAAATCAACCCAAGCGCATATACACTTATTTGGTTCACTATGTTCGCTATAAAGTTGCCACTTTTCAAGCATTTCAAATATACACTAACCCACAAAAGGATGTGCACAATAGTAATTAAAGTTATTTAACAGAATCAGCTGGAGAAAATATAAAATATAGTAAATTGTTTAGGATATGTATTGTTTTAAATAATGAAAATTTGAAAGTTTTTTTTTTGGGAAATATATAAGTTAACACATTTTATGATAATTTTTTAGCAGCTGTTTTACAACCTTAAATAATTATTTTTGATGTGATTCTAGTTTTTCAAAACTTTTTACTTTGTAATTTATCTCAATTATTTGAAATTGTTTTAAAAATTCGTACTTCTATACTTACATATGCCTAAATTTATAAATCAACACATTATTTTTTATAAGCTGTTCATCCCTTCAAATAATTATTTTGATATGATTCTAGATATTTTATTCACATTAAATTATTCAAAAAAATAAACTATATATTTTTGAAAATTTTAAAGTTTTATTTTCTACTAAAAAATTAATTTTACAATTTTGTTTTCATTTCTATAATTTCTTTTAAAACTCTATTAACTTTAGTTTACTGTAAATAAATTAATAAAGATAAATACATAGCTTTAAAAGATATAGGAATACTATATTAAAATTTTATGGAGTATAAATGCATTCGTTGTTAACGCAAAAAGCACATATCCTGTTGCATGTGTGGGAGTCTGAGGAAAACAACTGCTGCTATTGCATTCAGGTCGCATCCTTCGCATTGTAGCGAGTTGTTTTCCTTTTCCTTTACGCTTTTGTTTGCTAGTGGAATTTCTATATTTCGCTTTTTGTGTATTTCTTTTTATCATGTTGCATTTATTTATCATATTCTTGCTGCTTTTGTTTCTGTTGCTGGCAATGGGCAACGGGGCGTATGATGAATGCAGTGCGCATTAGAGTAAGCGCGTGCTTTGCCGAGGACGTCTGCAAATCGTGAAACGGGTATGAGGTGAATTTATTTGTTTTGTACTTATGGTGTCATAAAATTGTTTTAAGGCCAACTTGAATACAGCAGACCAGCAGAAAAAGGCACAGAAGCTAACTGTGAAAAGGAACAAAGAAAGCGAAGCAAATGACACAAAATCAAATGAAGATAAGAAGTGCACAAGAGTGGAAAGTGGAAAAAGCACTGAAATGCATTGCATGTCATTTTGTCGCATTTTCTTCAAATTGAAAATGTTTTGCGTTATTTATTTAATGCTCAGCAGCTGCAGAATGTAAGCCAAATAGATCTGCTAAAATATGATTACAGTGGTGAAATAGTTGAAAATAGCCAATGAAGTTTTTCATTTATTAGTGTTACAAAGTGATGACAATTTGTTAAAAGATTTTATAAAGGAAAGAAAAAGAATTTTTGATTTTATTTTTCATTTATTTCGTGCAGTTTTTTGTTTAAATAATTTAAATTTATTCATATCATTTTACAACAAATTTGGTAATTAATTATTTGTACAGAATATTATTTCAATATTTTATAAATTATCTATAATCTAATTAAATAAATTAAAATAAAAATTTTTCAATATTTTTCTTTTGCATTAAAATTCCCATTATTAATTTACGCTTATCTTATACCATTTATCTAAACTATTATTTTGGCATAAACTGCAGTGACTATTTGTTTTAGAACCTTGTGCAATTCCCTTGACATAAATGTATAAAACGCTTGCCATAAATTTTAGCTAAAAATGTGCTTCTGTCAAGTGTCTCGTTTCTTTTATATTTTTGCTGTCTGTTTCACATTTTTATTTCCTTTTTTCCTTTTTTAACTATAAAGTTTTGTCCCCGATGCTCCACAAAAAGGGGGCGTGGCAACGAAGGGCAGGCATTAATTTTAAGCTGCATAATGAAATGTTTGCAAATGCTTAGCATTGCAAATTCAACTGCCATTCAGGTAGTAAAATGCACCCTCCGCTGCTGCTTGCTGGCAAATTATCTAATTAAAGCAAAACGTCAGCAGAAGCTTACAAGCTTTAAGCTATATACATACATTCCAACTACAAATATATATACATATTTATGTATATATATGTATGCAGAATGGTCCACAACGCGGGGAGCATGCAAAAGTCTTACGGGAAAGACACAAAATTCAGAGAATTAAATAAAAATAAAACTAAGTGGAATGCAAGGACCAACTTTCAACTGGAACTACGAAAATGGCACTAAGCAGCTTTAAGTGTCTGTCAATGTCATATTTTTGTGAAGCTTACAGCAATTTTTTGGTTCTCGTACTTTTGATAAGCTTAAAACAAATGCTTACGGGCAATGAAAATTGAAGAGAAAGACTTTTTAATTTAAGTCGAAGCGTAATTGCTCTTTAATAGAGAAGAAGGAAATAAAATTGATGCATTTTAGGGAATCTAGAAATGTTTTGTACGTACAATACATATATTGGCTAGAAATGTTAGCCCCATAATCAATTTCATTTGAGCAGTCAGAAAGTTGGTTAGGAAACAATATCTAATTCTTACTTGAAAATTGAATTCAAAAATTTTCTAAATGTATAATCTGTTATCAGTTTGTGCATATAGTCAGAATTCCCTTTTGTGATCTAAACAGCATGCAAAATGAGAATTTTAAAAGGGTTTATGGGAACGATTGGAGCGCGTTGAGCAACTGAATACCGTTCTTGCCGTTGTCAGTTCGTCCTGCTAGCCAACTGTTTCTCTGTCTATATATATATATATACGTATGTCTGGCATGTCTGCCATGTGGCTTCATAATTAAGTAATCCCCATTGCGCAGGCAATGCAATGCACCTTAAGCTCAGATTGAAAGACTGAGAGTGGGCCAACTGGTTTGACGGCCGCTATAACGGACTACGAAGACCTGGCCCAGACCAGCAACAAAAAAGAATACTATGGTTCGGGTAGCTACCAAAAATTATTCGCCCAAGTGTCGAGTCGAGTTGGAGTAGCAGTAGCCGGATCTGCACTGCGGGCATCCCAAACATTGAGGCAAAGAGATGCCCCCAAACTCGTCTTAGTTATGGCCATGTGCGAAGGCAATGAGCATATCTTATTACCACTGCAGAGATTACCAGCATACCAAACATGGGAAGGGGGAGCAGGAAGAGGAGGAGGAGGAAGAGAAGGAGATGGAGGGCAGAGTTGCAGACAGAGGAGGCAGGCTAAGTGGCATCGTGGCAGGCAACCAGCTTTAACGGCCTTTTGCTTTGACTTTGACACATGTTATGAAATTTGAATAGATCACCGAGACTACAACGTGTATCGTGTAGTAGATAGAGAAAGCAACGGATTGCGAACTATAAACAGAGAGAGATAGAGAAAGAGAGACAGAGAGATTGAATGATGCAGCAAACCTGTAAAGTGTAGTTAGAATCTTATGTTTGTTTTTGGTATATTAAGTCGAGACTCGTGAGTCTTGTTTCGAGTTCTTCAAGAACATCTGGACGATGAGTTTACATGAATTGAGTGTCCGTTTAATAAAGCTGTTCGCCGCAGAATGTATGCCGAGAGTTATGATACTCGTACAAATAAACTAAATGCAAAAATTTTAGTACTTATCTATGGAATGTGTGTACAACAAGCAATAGCATTACAACTAGAATAAATTTTCGTTTTCCGTTTGAATCAAAGTTGAATAGGAAAATGGATTTCGCTTGACATATAAAGGATTATTAAACCCTACGAAGTTTTCCACCATAAACCATCCTTTGTCTCCCAAGCTTTGCCAGTAACTCAATTTGTTATACCAATTTGCATTGTATGCTAAGGACTTGTAGAATCTGTCACCTACGGAGAGCAGACAAGACAAGCGCTTTAGTCAATAATCTTGATAAAAAAGTACTTGGTTAACCAATTTAAAATCAATTTGCACCATAATTTAACTACAGACTGATACAGGCAAACAACAACAGCAGCAGCAACAAAAACCGTAATTATGGGAAAACAAGCTAAACGGGTGAAAGAAAACCTCTGAGAAGCGTTGTTAGAAAGAGTTGCTGGAAAGTGTGGCAAGTGCTTAAAGGCAACATGCTATTGACAGCCATTATTATGCGGCAATTATAAATGTATCAATCAAACTTGGCCAACAGATAGAAAACCAATAAGTCTGTGTGTCTCAGTGTCCCAACTCTCCCGCTGTCTTTGCAATTTCTTATCACATCAGTTAGCTGCTGAAACTCCTTTAGTTCCGTTAATTAATTGATGCGATGCCTGAAAAGCTTCTGCAGCAAATCATGTGGCGATGCTGCTCCGATAAGGCAAGAGTCTGCGCATCTGATTGGGACAGGTTGAGTCTGTGCAAAAACACACAGGTGGCCCCAGACAATCGAAGTCGAATCAGGAAGACAACAACGGAAATCGCTCTTGAGACTTGATCATTATGCATGCCACCAAGGAGTTTGCAACAAGTGGCAGCCAGTCGAGTTCGAGTTTGAGTTGGAGTTCTTGCAACTCGCTGATTGTATAATCGGACGACACATGGAGACAGTGTTACAGCTTGTGCGGCTGTTGGCTGCTGCTTCTACCGTTTTAATTGCTGCAAATTAAAGTGTGATTAAAATATATGCACAACATTGATACAACCTTATGCATATATATAGTAACAACATATCACACATATTACACATTCTCTGACAGCCCAGTAGAGTCACTTGAGAGTTGAGAGGCAGAAAAAATAGTAAATTGATTAAAAGCCATTAACATGTTCTTTATCACTCAACACACTTCTGTGTCCGCTGTGTCGTCAAGTGTTTCGCTCTCATGCAGCTGGGAAAATGTGGAAAACTCTGGCATCTATTTTGTGGGTTGGTTTAGCAAGCAACCGCCTGCCAGAGTCTATGATTTAGGGGCCTGTCCACCTGGGTGCTCAAATTTTATGAGCCTACTCTGATGGATGGTTTCAATCAAGAGCAGGTCTCTATCAATATGCTAACGGAAAGCATGAGATAGTTCCATATTTGTTCTATATACAATATAAAGTAAAGATGCAAGTAGGTAATCGATTTCAGTTTACTTTATATTAAAAAAATTAATAAAAAAAATACTACTAAAAATATCCATTAAATTATTACAAATAAAAATTACACCGAACTTTCAAGACTAAATAACTCATATAAAAAGGGCACATTTAAAAATAAACCTTTTTGCTAGTAGTTGGAAAAACTTCAACATAATTTAAAAAAATGTTTTAAATTATTTAATATGAATGTTGAAGTTGTAAAATAAATTCTAATAAATTTAATAATGTTTTTTTAAATTTAAAATATATACAAAAACTATAGTAAAATTAAATTAAGCCGCAAATAATAATAACTAAATAGTGACTTTCAATATCGATTCTTATACAATTTATCTGATAATCATTTAAGCTCACATTCAGCAATGTGTATTTCAATGTTTAACTATACAAACCTCTGATATTCCTTATTTTTTTAAACAAGCATCGTTTAAAGTCAATTTCATTCGGAAATCTAACTTATTTCCAACTCCACAACTCTGCCACAACTCGTTTAAACACCTCGAAAAGTTTTTCGCTTTTGCAATTCATCAACTTTATTGTTGACCGCACAGAAAGAGAGACAGGCAGAGGAGGAGAGAGAAGAGAACGAGTGGAAAATATGCGAAGGAAAAACTATAGCAATTTCCATTTGGAACCGCAACTAATTTCAACTTTATTATTTGATTTGGAGCGATGACCAATGGTCAAAAGTCGAACGCAATAAATCACTCATACGCCAAGTGTGCCCCAAGCTAAAACTGGGCGGTGGGTGATGGTATGGGAATGTGTCACAGCCTCTCGCACATACAGTGTTGCAAAATACCCAAACAGCTGTCGCTATACATTTCATGGTTCGTCGCTCTGTGTTAAACCCAAGAAGTCAGCTTCAGTTTTTCCATCCTCATTTCTTATTGCTACCTTTTTTATTGGTTTTGGGCAATTTCGCGCTTATTTACGCAGTTGACATGTGCAACACGTGCGCTGACAAATCTGTCCAGCTAGCATTAACCCCCCCATTGCCCCCTAAATAACTCAGCTTAACCTGCTACTGCTGCTGCCTCTGCTACTGCTGGGTAAAAGACAATTTAACACCTGAGCGAGGACACAAGCTGAAATAAACTTAATTTATTGACATATTTGGCCACTTTGATTTGCCCTGCTTTGAATATTCTGCATTTCACTAGCCCTCTTAGCCCCACTGTGCCACAATTTCATGGACCAGTGAACTGGCAGCTGTTCTTTGGGTTCAATCACCCGCAGACTCTGGGCGCCATATGTGAGTGTGTATGTTGTTGAGTTTTCTACGTTTTTCCTCTGATCACCCTTTAGGCTAAAAACAAAAACTTGGCCACTTTTCACGCCCTGTTAGCCACTGCTCTTAGCCTTAACACTTGACTGGGCTTAAACGCTCTACAGACCTTGTCGCAATCGCAACTTGCAGCTCGCTAGTTGCTAGTCGCGTCGCACTTAAGGCCAATTATTGTTAATGTCTCAATTAGTGGCAGTTATGAAAATTATTGACTTGCCGCTGAACATAACTTCTTGTTGTTTTTCTTGAGCTTAAAAGCCATTTCTTAAGTTTTTCCAACATGTAGCTGCTCTTTAAATGGAAGCCGTCTTGTCGCTGCTTGCTGCTCAGTAGCTGTTTAATTAGGTTGAATGACTGCACTAGATAAGATTTATTTTCGTTGCAACAGGAAATTGTATCGATAATTTCGCTAGGCTCCCTATCTAGTAGCTGGTTCTTTTCGCTTTAAATGAGAACCTGAATCTAAATCAGAAGTGGTTTTTAATTTGAGTTTATCTTTCGAATCGCTTATCTTGCAAATCTCAAATTTATATATATATATATATATATATATTGGTTTCTTATCTAGTGTCTTATCTAGTGTCTTACTTGTAGTTGATTTTCTACACAGAATCATTTCTCCTAGCGGCTAACTGTTTCTGTTTTATGTTATCACTGCTTTTATCTATTATTTTAGCTATATTTTTCAGGAATTTGTGATTTTCTAATATCTATTACTCATATTTATGTATATTATTTTCTAAAAATTTTATTTACACTCCATTTCTTACTTTTGTTATGTGTTGCATTCATTCTCTTTAGTTCCTACTATACTTTTCCTTACCTTTCCTCTCGCTTTTCATGTAAATTCCACTACCATTTCTCTACTTCACCTGCTTAAAGTAATTAAAGCTAAATATTTAAGAACTTTTTTGCTGATATTCTTGTTAGAAGTGTGCTTCAATTGCCACAACTGTGGCAGCTCATTAAGCATGAAAAGGACTTCAATGCCGCACATAAATTAGTTGACGGTAACAATTTCATTTTGTTAGTGAAATTGACGGCCAAACCTCCCGCAGGAGTAGGAGGTTTAGCAGTAGCAGGAGCAAACTGTCAGAGCAATGGACCCGCACAGGGATTGGTGTGGAAGAACAGTAGTAGATAGGTTAGGGAGAGAGGGTGTGAGAGCGTTAGGGGGAGGAACTGTGGCACCAACTGAGCCATAAATCAAAAACAGCGCACGACGTTTAATACACTTGACGCCAGATTTCCGCGACAATTTGCGCATGAATTAAACATAAAAGCAAGTCGACAGGGTAACGCAATGCACCCCTCAGCCCCTACACCACTGCCCCCAACTGCCTATTTCAATGCTCGTTGCTGCTGCCAAAATCAGCAAGTGTGGGGTTTCCCCGACTTTACAGTTTCGCTGGTTTCCTCTGAGTGGGCAAATAAAATCAAAGTAGGTAACACGCGCAAATAAAACACTTGACACATTAAAACGGCAACAAGAACTCACACATATGTGTGTGTGTGTGTGCCACTTGCAACAGGGGCCGGTGTGTGTGTGAGGAGGTGTATAGCGGGGTGGCTGTGCCAACGACGATGCCATGAGCAATGCGGCTACAAATTTCCATTTTGTCCTGCGAGGAAAAACTCTTCCTGGCTCCACCTTTTTCCGCTCCCAAAGCGTCATGCAAATAAGTGACACTCGCCGTGCAGACAAGCGAGCGGAATGATATGCGAGGGGGCAGGGGTAGAGAGTAGGGCAGCAGGATATAAGCACATTCACATATGTAGAGCACTGTGTGTGTGGGAAAGTGTCGCCTTACATGCGCATACATACAAATTTAACGAGTCGCATTTATGATACCACAGACAAGTATAATAATTTCAATTAACGACACCCCCGGGTGTGTTTGCAGTGTGAGAGAAAAAGAGAGAGAGAGAGAGTATGTGTGAGAGAGAGGGAGCTTGGGAGGCTGAGGTAGCGCATCCGCCAGAGATGCCAGCGTTATATTCCATATATTGCAGAAAACTTGTACACACTTTCTAGGTAACTGTTGACATTATGAATATGGCACTCGAAATAACAGACACTTCAATTTGTTATCTAGAAAATCTGGAAAAGAAAAATGTCTGACAAATATTCTATAAGCATGACACATAAAATTTGCAGAGCTTTTGCAACTATAGACAGTTTAATCCGTCAAAATTGCGAAATGATTTTTAACTTATTTTATCAAATAAAATTTGTGCGAAAAAATGTTGCATACTTCTGGGAGTAGAATTTTTAAACTGCTTTTCGAATTTATAAAATTAACAATTTATAGGAATGTTTAAAAAGTTTTTAGACAAAGAAAGTATAAAATTCTATTGGATTCTGCAAGAGTCTAACTTTAATATTTTTTGTTAATATTATTATAGAAACCTCAGTTATTTAAGTGATGGTTTCCAATTCATTTCTTATTTTTTTTTCTTTTTTTTAAATATATAAATATGCTGCATAAAATAACCTGTTAATAAATTTAATTAACAAATTAAAACTACGTAGAACTTAAAATAATTAAAATTATATATTAATTGCATTTCGTAACAGTGATTTCAGAATATTTAACACACAACACTGTGTGATGCCATACCTATATAGCCACTTGGCAGGTGTGGACATAAAAAAGGAGCTACCGTGTGGCAACAACAACAACACACAAAAAAAAACGAAGTCACGCATCGTTGGCTGAATAATCAGTATAAGAATGTGAATATAAATGTGAATGTGAATAGCCGTTGAAAGAGTCACGTTAAGTCTTTGTGTGGCTGTGTTAGTAGGTCACAGGTGTGCAAATGCATACATGTATGGATGTGAGAGTGTTTAAGTGTGTGTGTGCATTATTATGCCTCTAATTAACTAAACGCATATATATTTTCTTAGCCACATTCTTTGGCCAAGTTTTACAGCCTCGCCATCTCATCAGCATAAAAGTTTTTAATGAGCCATTTTGCTGCCTTTATCGTTAGCTTCATCTTCTACATCTCCTTTACACCAACACCCCCCTAAAACACACTCCCCGCCTACATATATAACTTAAGTATATAAATTCATACATATACATATACTTTCGTATACATTTCATTCTACATCGCAGCCTCCTTGACAGGTTGTTCCTCTTTTAGCTTCTTGAATGTGTAACGAATTTGTTTTGACAAGCTCAGTTGACACGTTTTAATTAAATTTAATTAGTGCGTTCGTTAAAATGAGGAGAAAAAAAAGTATAAAATGAAACAGACAAAAACATATACAACAACAAATTGGCCAACATGACAGCCCTGGATTAGGTGGGCAGGTGAGACCTGTATAGATGAATGGCAAAGCCATAGCTTTTCATGATGATGTCTGACATTTGTCGGCATAAAGATATGAGCTCTACAATTAATAATTACAACATGTGTAAAGTTTGTTGGCCTTGAGCCCCAACGAATGAAAACTGACATATGGAAAAGCATTTGAAAACTTCACCATAAAACTAGCACAAGGGCAGAGATTTGATTCAAAAAGGGTTAGTAATAGGCTTTACAGACTTTTTAGCTGTATAACAAATGCATATACAAATTTTTTAATTTAGTTTTTATAAAGTTATTAATTTGAATATCTTTAAATTAAAACACCAATTAAATAAATCACATATTTATACCAAACAAACAAATTATTTTATCTTAATAATTTTTCATTTAATCAATAGTAAATTTCCTACTATAAGTGACAACAAATTATCATAATTGTCACTTTTTTTAAGCGTTTGCCATAGCCTTATCATCGTAGGTATTTTCATTTCTATTATATAACTTCTATAGCGTCCAGTGGTCCAATCAATTTGAAAATTATAAATGCAAATTGATGGAGTAGCAGCAATCAGGACAGCTCATTGATTACCCACATGCCAAAGCATAAACAGTGGCGATAGACATGGAAAATATTCACTAAAGAAACTAAAGAACAAGTTAGTTAAACAAAGGTGAGCGTAGTCGACCGTGAAATACTATGTGGTAGTATAAATATTCATACAATCTGAACTGATGCTTTTGAAACTGACAGGATCATTTCAAAAAAGTAATCTTTAGATCTTTAAATTTAAACAAATTCAATATGCCTCCTAAAAATGTTAAACAAATCTATTACACTCTACTAATAGGGTATAAAGAGAAAAAAACGCCACCGACTGCCAGGGAACTCAGCAATTAGAAGTTTCCTGTCCAACAACAACAAACTGCAGGGATACACATAGGACCGGGAACTGAGAGCTCAGAACTGGAATTTGGTACTCGTAGTAAGACTGTGGCAACAACGGCAACTTGTCAGCTCGAATGACGTTTTAATAAGTCACATAATTCATGGAGCCAATGTCGATGTTGATATGCTGCTGGTGGTTGTGGTTATGGATGAGAATGGGGACGCGTGCCCCAAAACGTTAGATTATATGTTGTAGAGAAGATTGCATAGATGCTGCCGCTGCCGTTGCAGGCCAATGTTTTTGGGGTCGCTTTGACAAAGTCTTCCTAGCTATACATATATAGTATATTTATACCTTAAAACCATACCCCTCTAATACATACCCCGCTCTGCGTGTCTTGTCAGCTGCTCATTTGTCAATGTAATTGATTTTATGTCTGAGCTTTAGACTAAGGTTGTTGCTTGCTTGCTTGGTTGGTTGGTTGGTTGGATCGTCTGGCTACCTGTACTAGCCTCTTACCTGATATATTATTCGATTACAGTTAGACGTAAATCAAGTGGAAGAGCATGATGTAGCCATCAGACATGGAAAAAGACTTCAGTATGAGTGCGTCTGCGAGTTCATCTATAGCTTCAGATTGCGTGCATTAAGGTCAGACGAGTGGCAAATTCGAAATCGTTAAAGGTCAAAATGCGGGATTAAAAGATAATTGCAACGTTAAGATAAAGTTGAAGGTGGCTA
This sequence comes from Drosophila tripunctata, assembly GCA_035047385.1. NCBI lineage: Eukaryota > Metazoa > Arthropoda > Insecta > Diptera > Drosophilidae > Drosophila > Drosophila tripunctata. Next base: position 11,308,783 of record JAWNPS010000101.1, on the reverse strand, counting down.
ACAGCAATGTCAGAGATAAAAGAGTATAGATGATTTATCGTACACATCTAATTGAATTTTAACACGGCACACAGTGATAACACCACCCAAAGCACCACCCAAATCAACAGTGCATTTGCACCACAACTTAATGTTCAATCAATTGAGGATGGAATAAAGCTAGTTCGATGGCAAACCGGTAGCTAGCTGGCAGCTTCTGTGATGCTGTGTGGAGAGAACTGTTTTATGGTGCACTGTGTTGTATCTTATAGATACCTACTATTTTTTCTTTTTTTGCAGTGCTGTCTATTGCTGTCTTTGGGAGTCATAAATTTTTATAGCTTGTAATTTGGGACGTCTCTGCGCATGCGCACCAGGCGGTCGAGTTGTCTTTGCCGTCTCAGTGTTGGAATTGCGATTCCGATTACGATTGCAGTGGAAGGAAGTGTCTTGCGGCTTTCATTGGTTTTTGGCGATGGCCAATACTAGATTTATACTTTTTTGCTGCAATTAATAGCTTCGTTGTTTTGGTCCACTGTTATTGGCTAAGATGCGGCACACGTAACATTGAATAGTTCACTCGATTCTTGACTAGGAGATACCTTAGAGTTAGTTAAGTAAATATTTGAACTTTGACTATAAAAAACTGCTGCATACTTTTAGGAACATACGTTGTAGATATTTATAAGCAGCTATATCTTTAGCTATATACAACTAATTTTAATGCATTTGAAGGGTATGACTCTTAAAGATTGAACAAATCGAACAAATCGTAAAGCGGAGATTTTTTATCAAAAATCGATTCCACTGTAATGTTAATCTGTTAAATTTGTACTTACCTTTCACTATGAGTGTCCGTTCAACTAGTACAATATACTAACCTTTCAACTAGTAGCACATACCCATTCTCTACTAGTAACGGGTATAAAAAGTCCAGCCTCTTTTGGCCATTTGTCTGTCTTGTCTATCTCACTCGCAATTAACGACAGTTGAGGAACTGACTTTATGGCACCTGTCTATAAGTCTCTAGCTCTTGGTGCTAATAGGGTTGTTCACTAATTAAATTGCAACTCAGCACATTGAATGATACTTAAAAAATCCCCATGCAATTTACTACAACGGTATATAACTTTTCAAATAACATGATGAAAAAAGGCAATATATAAAGATATAAAAATACACTCCTAGAGCTGATTATGTATGGTTTTATAATTGACTATAAATATTTTATATACTCTTTTTTTGTTGTTGTTTATGTTTACCCCTTACCAAATTAATGTGAATTGAGTGCTTACTCAAGACTCAGCGGATTTAATTTATTCAAGATCTTGAATGGAATCTTTATAATATCTAAATGTCTAAACATTATAATTTTATAGAGTTTAATTGTGGAAAAACTTGCTGGGAATCAAGTATCTTTTGGGTAAGTAGTTGGAGTTCTTAAAACGATTTCCATCTAGTTTTGTTATATGTTTAAATATATTACAATGGAATATTTTGTACAACTCCTTAACCTAATTTAATATTAAGAAACTCCTTAATACGGTTTATTTTTTGGTCTAATTAGAATATCAACAACTTGAAAACATTTCACATGCATCTCATAAAAACTTCTAGCTTTCTATGTGCACAAACTAAGGCACCCACTTAATTAGAGTTAGAGAGTGCACATTCATTTTGGATAAATCCGCCCAAGTACCCTAAAGTTGTTCCATCAAGATATTCAGCTACTCAAAATGCGCGCAAAACATTTTGTAGCAGCATCAACGGCATCTTGTGGCAGCTGGGTAAGAGTTTGCCACTGTTGCCAATTGCCTGTTGGATGCTGCTTTGCCTTTTTGATGATTACAAATTAATCACACTTTAAACATGGCAATTACGCTACTCGCACCGCGACAGCAGCCTCAACCTGGCTTTAACTGCAGTCCTCTGATACTACCAAGTGTATGGGAACATACAAACATCTACCATATGTATGTTACGTGTGTATTACGTATGCAGTTTCATAAGAGGAAGATGCATTGAGCCAGAACTCAAGTGAATCTTGGCCAACTTGGTAGCCATAGCAGCAGTTAGTACAAATTGCCAAAATTAACTACACTCTATATTGTAAGAAAAAGATTAAATATTAAAGCAGTAGCTTAAGGAGTGCTTAAAGACATCTAACAAAAACTGTGATTCCTGAAAAGTTCCATAAATCAAATCACTAAAAATTTGTCAATCATTTTTAATTTAACCAAAATTTATACGGAAAATAAAGTATACCACTGTCGAGTGCAGAATACTCTATTTTTAAATATTCCCCACTTATTTTATTATATGAAATCTAGGAATTTACAGAAATTTAAGATCTTCCTTAACATGCCATTTAATTTTTCTCAGTGTATGCTCTTTCTCAGTGGCTTTAATATGGAAAAATTGCTTCCTTTCGCTGTTTAACTTTCGTTTTAATAAATAATCAAGTAGAGTGACTATCGTTTTGATGCTATAGCCTGCTGTCTGGACTCCATCCTCTTCGTCTTCATCTTCGTCTTGGTCTTGGTCAGTAGCCTGGTCTTGCTTGCCTTCTGGTCTTCTGGTCTTTGTTTCTACTTGAGTCTGTCGTTGTGGCTGTGGTTCGTCAAGTCCCTCATGCAATTTCCAGGCAATTTCTCATACCCATAATTGCATAATTTCAAAGTTGTTGGCAACTTAATTGCGCGCAACGCGACCAAACGCAAAAGCAGCCAGCTGCCTTTTGAATCTGATCGGTATAGTATAGTGTATAGTGTATAGTATATACTTGTTGTTTCCAATCCGAATGAATGGGTAGCTTAAGCTCTTGGCTGCCCTGTCTGCGGTGTAAATAAAACCTTTTTAAACGGTTGTCATGTGGCAGCCACATCCAAAGTGCCCCCACAACTACTGGACAGAGAGTTCGAGTTGGAGTCGGAGTTGGAAGCTGGCTAACTGCCTTCTGTCTGTCGCAGTCTCTCTGAGATTCTGACTTCAAAGCGCGCACATCATCAAACATGTGTTGCAAGCTACTTGGTGTCTTCTCCACTCCTCCTCTAACTCCTCTCTACTCAGCAGTGTAACGCCAACGCCTGACAGATGACTACAAAATCCATGACTCCATCTCCATTTCTTTGTACTTCGCCCCGCGGCCATTTGCCATCAAAGTTAATATGCTTTATATTAAAATTGTTGTTGTAGTTGCTTTTGTTGTTCTTATAGTCTGGCCTCGTTTTGTGTGTTGCCTTTTAAAAGCATACAATCTGCATCTGGTAGAATTTCCACGCCTCTCTCTCGACTCATTTGTCCCGCTGCCCACCAGCTCTATAGAATTGTTTTTGACTGCGTTTTCTCATCAAATTACTCAATTAATTTCAGTTGAATTAAAAACACTGTCCAGTCAGACATTGTTATTGTGACATGTAATTCCAGTTAATAGCCGTTTGGCGTGTATGTTGGAGGGGGTAGGAAGCAGAAGTAGCAGTGGTAAAGAACTTTCAAGCTGGTTAGCCATCTCCAGCGCCGTTGGGCAAATGGTCGTTAATTTGGCATCTGCATTTAAATGTTGGACAATGGCAATTTAGGTCCTAATTGAGATTAGCCAAGTTGGCTAGCAATGATTTGCAGTGTAAGGGTATACTTTGCTGTAGGCTTGAAGTTTGCATAATTTGTTATTATTAAACTAAGGTAAACTATTCTTAAAAGCTAAAAATCTAAAGAAGAAATGAATGGGTAAAAGGTGTATTTTACTTATAGCTTTAATATCTAATTTTAAATATAGCTAATCCTAAGATATATAACAAAATTTGATAAAATATTGTTTAAGCCATTTCGGAGATAAACGAACTAGTCAAAGTGTATTAATAGAGTTGAAGTATACCCATTTATTGAGCATTTCAAATAGTATCTGTCTCTTCCCTTACCTTATTTTGTTTGTATTCTTGCTCTTTTTTAGTTGTATAACTTTTAACCATAGAAATCTTCTGTAAATAAATGTGCTAAGTAAGCGTATCTGTCAGTCTATTTGGCTTCAGTTCAAATTCCTTTTGAAATATCTGCTCCTTTGGGATAGGAGGCATTGCCAAAACTGATTAATGGCCACGTTGCTTGCAAATGAGTCGAGCAAATCAAAACAAGCGCAATGCAACAGCAGATGCTGCGTGACTGCGGTATGGAAAACTGTTGGTAAGAGGAGAGTGGAAAGATAGGGGACGGGTGGAAAGAGAGAATTGGAGCCCGAACCCGTTTGAGTCAAGCCAAAATGCATTTGGCACGCAATTATGGCCCAAAGTGTTAATTGCATTTCCGCTGCGGCAGAGTCAACTTGCAACATAGTGCTGCCTGCAACTGCGGCACGGCCCACAGCTCACGCATTTGGCATTAAAACGATGCTGCAGCACTGCACCAGCAACAACAACAACAAGAAGAAGAAAGCGACAACGATGAAGAGGTAGCAGGAGTTGTAGAAGCTGCTACCAAAGTAAAAGCAGCCAAAGCAAAAGGCTAAAACACATTCAGACGAGATAAGCAACGTGCTGCAGCTAACGGTGCTTTTCGGTGCTTACGCCCCTCCCCTCCGTCGCCATTTGGGAGACGATGTTAAAGATGGCGCATGCGTGGCAGACACGCAGCGGGTAGCACAGAGATTGACCAAGAGATGGCTAAGCGATGGCCAAGAGCCCGCCAACTGGCCAACTGCTTCAGTTCAGGCGAAACTAAGTCAAATATTTGTAAAACAGAGCAACGAACAGCAAGATAGAAGGACGTACATTCATACGGACAGACAGACGGCGTGGCAGCTCCCCAGGCTAACTGCAAATGTGAAATTTATGGCCCCCAAAAGGCGCGTGGACGTCGCAGTTCTAACATGAGAGCAGAATACTCAAACCCAGCTTAAATTTAAATGTTGGCTATTTTAATACTCTAACAAGATTCTAAAAGGAAGATATAGAAAATATGCAAGTAGTCAGAGAAATAACAGGAGCGGAACAGGAAGTATTGTAGGGACTGAGAGCTTAAACATAGTACTTATAAATATTTTAAAGATTTAAAAATTTTCATATGTATAGTCTACAACAGCGCAGGGCACCTACTGGCCCACTTGGCTCACAAAGTTCAAACAGTTATTTAATTTATGTATGTACTAATTAATATGTATAGGTATTTCTTTGATAATTGAGCTCAAGATCAAAATTTTGGTTGCATACAACGGGTTTAAAACATTCATCACCTTAATATTCAAAGCAGGGTTGCCAGGTTTTCCAAAAATACCTAGAATTTACCACCTGAAAAGTGAACGAATGAGTCTAAATGTATATAATAACTGTAATCAATATATGCGTCTGAAAATTTTTTAAAAAATGCAATATAGGGTTGCCATCTTCAAAAGTAAAAGTACTTGAATAATTTATTTACAATGGTTGAAGTGAGTTAAATGGATAATATTAAGTAACTAATTTTTTTTAAGAATTTTAGGGTTGTCACCTTCCATATGTTCACATTATTACTACGAGCAAGTTAAAAGAAACTTTAATTGAAAAATTTTTCATTTATATGTTTCATATTTAATATTTTCTACGTAGAGTTGCCACCATGCTTCAAAACTAATAACAATTAACTATACGTTTGAATTAAAAATGTACAAACGCTAGAATTTGTTAAATATTAAAAAAATATATATATATACAGAGCTAAAAACTTCTTACATTAGTATTTAAAATATTATAGAATGGTGACAACTCTACAGCGCATTAGCAACTTTTTAGCTACACAATCAGAACACACTTTGATGCATTGCACAGTTAACCTCGACATGAACTTCAATTTGAAGATACTAGTACTCGATGTCACACAAGCTAACCGTTAGCGCTGCCAATACCCTTTCTAAACTTATGCAAATGTTGAGTTACAAAAAAGAAATGATTTCTTTTTGCCTCGCCGCATATTCATAAAGTGCTTTTTAATGGGAGCAAGAGGTCTGAGCTGCAGTTTCTCCCCAAACTCTTGGCTCCACTCCACTCTTTGCTCCAATCTGCGGCTTAAGTTGAGGCCAAGTCCAAGATGTACATGTTGTTTGCTCCATCGACTATTGCATTGGGAATGAGTGCTGACAAGGCGGCCAACCAGGAGGCGTCTGTCACTTATCGAACTCTTTGCATGTCTTTGCATGCGGCAACATTTGATAAGCGAGCAGCAGAGCAAGAAAAAAATAAAATGAAGCAGAAAGCAAAGCCAGATTCGATTGGAACAGCTGAGACTGGTCCAAAGCTCCATTGCTCATTCCTTTAGCTCACGTTATTCCCCATTGGTATTGGCATTGGCATTGGCATTGGTATTGGCATTTACTTGGCTTTGCGTTTGGCGTTCTGGGCTTTGGCCAAATCCGTTAATAAGCCATTTTGACAAATTGGATGATTGCCGTCAGCCTGCGATTGTATGAGTGTGTGTGTGAAAAGTGTGGCAAGCGTTTGAGGCAAGTAATGATAAAGTAGACGATTGCCAATTGATCTGAAGAGTAACGAGCAACATTTAAGCATTTCATTGTTGCGAAAGCACCTAATCCATATTTGTTGAACACCAAAGTACACCTAAGATACAAAGTAAACTCTGGAAACAGAATGTGATTCATATCAAAGCCAGCAAGTAAACAAATCTCAAATGTTCTGTGGCAATCAAAGCTGCGCTTCTCTAAGTAAACAATATTTAAGCCATTTTTTCTGCTTCTATGAATGTTGTAAAAAATCTATGTATTTACTGGCTATATGCACTATGTACTATTGGTAAAGTTTTAGCAAAGTTACAGCATTTTCACATTTTCTAAAAATTGTAAAGGATCAGGTATGGAAATATAAGCGAACATAAATATATAATGTTTAAACAAAAATAATAATTTAAGAAATAAGTTTTCAGTTTATTAAGCAAAAATTAAAGTAGTACATATTAATAAATTCGTAAATGCTTCCCTCTATCAATCAAACACTCTCTCTCTATTGTTCTTCTTCTTGTCTCCTCCATTTCTCTGAAGCACTGCCTACTCCATATCGCGATCGTAGCACTTGATCGTGTTTCTGCACTCGTCATCTTGCACTTGATGGAATACTGTATAGAATAAACAGAGAATTTTACTTAAAGTTAAAGTTAAAAACCTTCCAACTCACTATTCTTAGTGTTGAAGCAGTTCCATTGGCTCAACTCGCACTGTCCGGGAAATTCGACAACGCATTTATCGTTGGTGGCACAAACGGGCAGTGCTTTTTCCGGACAATCGAAATTGCATTTGCCGAGCTTTTGCAGGTCACGCTGCTTTTCCAGCAGTTCGGGAATTTCCACTTCATGGGAGAGCATGCGTAGTCTATGATGGTTTGGCGCTGAAGTAGTAGTGGTTGTACTTGTAGCAGAGGTGCTGCTGCTCTGTTGCTTCTCTTTTTCCTTCTGCAGTTTTTGCTTCTCGGCGATCGCCTGATTGATGGCGAGTGGTATGTGCGTCTCGGCTAGATGCATCACATTGTTGACATGCTGCTGCAACTTGTTGACCTTGTCGCCAACGTTCAGCGGTTGCTTGCCAGGCACTGTTACCACAATCTGTGGCACTGGCGGCATCACCACTTTGTTATAGCCTGCCACGGGAGATATATGCTGCCATGTGCCAGTTGCCTGATGATTTATCACCTGCGGTTCTACCTTTGGTCGCTCAACATGTGGTGGCAGCAGATCCAAGTGTGGCAAGGCCACTGCTGCTTTTCCTTTGCCCGGCTGTGGCACGTGGCCAGTCAATACATGTGGCTGCTGTGTCGTTTGCAGCACTTGATTGATGTGATTCGTTATCAGTGTTTGAATATGCAAGGGCAATTCCATATTCTCCGGCAGCTGTTGCTCCGGTTTCTCCAGCTCCACGGCCTGTGATGCCGTCAGCAATGCTGTAGTTTAATAAAAAGTTAAAAATCTCCACTTGCAACGCCCCCTATTTTGACTTACCAAGTATGAAAAAGGCATGCATTTTACTTGTGTGTAATCCTCAAGAGACACTCTCTTTTTACCACGCTCGGCAGCGTTCTGTGATGATCTGGTGATCAGTTCCCAGTTTATATACGATCAAGTGGCATCGTATTGATCCAGAAATTTGTCATAAGTTGCGTTATATTTTAATGCAATTTTTATGCTAATTAAATTTACAAAAATCTTGTTAATTCTGTACGCTCCCTGCAATAACAGGTTTCATTCGATCGACTGACTGAGCTGATATCGACGGAAATTTCAATTGCTTCCTTATAGAGCATTATATTTTAAAATAATTTTAAGTTATTATATTTGAAATATATTTTTGGTTGAGGCGTGGCAGCTGCCAAATATAAATCCACAATAAATGAAAAGATTTGCCTTTAATAACATATTAATATGCTTGTTTAATAACTATTAAAATTAATTTGATTTTAAATGACTTACAGTTTTAGTAGCATAGGCAAGCCAATGTGCTCTTTATACACGCCGCCTAAGAGTATGCTTTAAATTTTATTTTCTTGATTTCTGCATAATTGCCAGCTGTGCGTGCTGCTGCAATATATTGTATTATTTAAACAAAAGCAAGTAACAAGTAAATATGCAAATTTCCCACGGGATGAGCAAAGACAAAAGCTTTTATTTTTGGCAGGCAAACATTATGACGACAAAATGCCGATGACAATGATATTATTTCAGTTTTGCATATTTTTGTCAGGTGTTAAAATAAAGGATTACGAGCGCGGAGGGCAGAGGAATTGTTGTGCGACAAAACTTTGTTATAAAAACAATTTGGACGGCCGACAGCATCAACAGTTCAACAGTTGCTGCACACACAGCAAGGTTAAAACAACAACAACAACAACAGCTGCCAAAAGTCTTAAAAGCATTTTAAAACCATGAAACACTTTGCTCTACTTTGTCTGCGTAAGTTTTAAGAGCACTGCTTAAGCTACTTTCAGTGACACTCTCTCTTATGGCTCACTCTCTCTCTCTCTTATAGTTTTTGTTGCTGCCGGCGCTAGCGTGCTGCCTGCATATCGTAGTCTGCTGCCAGCAGCCAATCAACAAGGAGATATAGTCTATCTGGATCAAATGTTCAAGAAGTGCGATTTCAGTTGCACCAATCAGGATGTCAGCGTCTGCGCCAGCAATGGACAGTGCTTGCAGATCTTCACCAGTCGCTGCACCATGGCCGCCTACAACTGTCGCAATCCTCAGAAACGCTTCAACATTGTGGAGAACTATCGTTGCACTCAGGGACACGTACCACTGTGCAGCGCCGAAGAGCGCAAGGAGCTGCAAATAACAGTTTAACAGTTTTACTTTTTCAAAACTCAATTAAATATTATATATTGCAAATAAAATATATATTGTTTAATGTGAAAACAAATTTTTACTGCTTTCTACACACTATTACTGAAACACTTGTGTACATATGTATTTTATGGTTAGTGATACTATACTCAATAGGTAATGCAATGCTCATTAAAACTCTTGACTACTGTGGCACGTTTACAGTTACTACTAATGAGCACAGCATGCAATTCAATAATACCATTAAACGAACTAATTAAAAGTATGGATTGTATTACGCATAATTGCATGAAGAGTACTACGTGCTGCACTGACTCTTTAAATTTATGTTTGAAAATATTAAAGTGTGACTTAAAGGAAATGTACTACAAGAGAGAGCTTTGGCGAAATGGCTCTCTTAAAAGGCATGCACACATTATGAACACTCTGTGAAGGCGGTGCCAAAGCTAAGAGAGACAATAGCTGTGCTCAATAACTCGCAGTGCAGTTTCTTACAGAACTGAAGCCAAACACTTGTAACATAAAGCGCGGATTCCTTAAGTTTTAAAAGTGAAAACCAAAATCTTTATTGATATTTTATATTAGGGATACGGAAGTAGCTTAGCTTCTACTTATTGGCAAGTTCGCCTTTAATCGTTCTTTAAAATGATGTCAGCATTTTCAACTATGATATTAATAATTAAAGCACACACTATGAAAGCAGTGCAAAAGTTAAGGCCGCCAATGGCTTCATTCATTAATATGCACTGCAAATTTAAGCAAGCAGTAAACAACAAAAGCTCAGTGCTACATAACTAACAAGTAGACTGAAAACTACAAGTATTTCGATGTTATTCTGACGATTACTCGTTCGATTATTTATTAAAAATATTTAATGTAAGGAATTATGTAATATTATGTACTACATGTTAAGATCCTCCGGTTTGCAGCGTCGCACGCACAACCCTACACGACAGACATCCTCATCGACAGCACGGAAGGCCAAGTCACGATGCTTGCAGTTGAACGAGTCCATCACGCACTGATTGGGGAACTCGTGCAGACAAATGCCGTTGTAGGAGCAAATCGGATTCAATTCAAACTTGGTGCACAGCTGATCGCACTGCTCAGCGGTAGGGGGCGGCATTGGCATGGGCGTGGTAGTCATGCCAGCGAGCAACAGTTGATGGCAACTCTTTGAGGCCATCGATTTTGGCATTTCAACGGGCGAAACGGTAGTGCTTGGTGGCAGTACGACGACAGGATGAACCTCAGAGGCAGCGGCGTGAGGCATAGGCATGACAGTGTTAGGCATGCCGGGATTGGGAATACCACGATTCATCATGCCAGGATTGGGCATACCAGGATTAGGCATTCCTGGGTTAGGAATTCCACGATTAGGCATGCCAGGATTAGGGATTCCAGGGTTAGGCATGCCAGGATTGGGGATACCACGATTCATCATGCCAGGAATGGGCATACCAGGGTTTGGCATGCCAGGATTGGGAATTCCACGGTTGGGCATACCAGGATTAGGCATACCAGGGTTAGGCATGCCAGGATTAGGAATTCCACGATTCACCGTCTCCACAATAGCTCTCATATTTCGCACCTTGGGCACTGGCTTCATCACAACAGGTGGAACCACAACCTCCTCGGTCACTCCCTTGCCGGGTTTAATCTCAACGACACGTGCTACTTCCACCTGATTCTTATCCACGGTCATCACGGGCTTTCCATTGGACAGCAACGGCACTTGGACTGTTACCCGGCCGATCTCTGAATTTGGCATCACCTGCGCTGTGGCGAAGACGAAACACAGCAGCACTACAAGAAAAGGAGTTAGTAAAGATCATGGATCAATCTTAAAGCTATCTTACCTGTGGCCAATACTAAGTTAAGCTTAAACATCTTGTTACTTCTCCTGCAATGTCTTCTGTGTCCTGAACTGGGTCTTGGCACCGGCTTAAATACGATAACCGACAATCCCTGATATAAATGACAAAAACCGGTTGCCAGTTCAAGGCAACAGCTGTGAATTTAAACCGGTTCCGGCATTACTTTCCTCAATAAATCCAACAATTATGGTTATTGTTTTTGGGTGGGTTTTCAACGCTTCATTAGCATTAATTCATTATTCCAAAAAGAATCGAACTTTCATTTAAGTTTGGTTTTTTAAAAATTCTTTTTATTATTCTTTCGTACACTGTTTTTTGCTTTTGTTTTGTAAATTATATAATTAAGCGCTATGCTACTAGGCATAGAGATGTACATTTAGTTAATATATATATATATGTATGTATACATAGAAAGATGTACATTTATTGTAATGGACTTTTTTTAAGCTTATAACTTTTCATTTGTTGCTATCATACAAAAGAAATTCTTAATTGGTATAAATCATTTAAGGCATCAAATATTTTGATTAGCAAAGTTCGATATATTTATTGGGATATACCATATATGTGTATATATATAAAGAAAAGTTGACCACTTGAGTTATATTTTTAAGTTTTTCGTTGAGTTTAAGTCTAAGCTATTAGGGATCGTCTGTACGTATTTTGGATCTCTACAAAGACGTTCCCTATACCTTTTTGCACATTACGTCCATCGAAAAGGGTTTACACACAATTATACATTTAAATAGTAGTATGTGTTCATAAGTAGTACGTCGTACAGTTATTATAGATTAGTTTTATATGCCATAGATTTTAATATTCATATCATAATTTATTGCTTTTCATTCTAACTAAAACTCCGACTACATATCCTGGGGATTGTCCATACCATAAACGCAAATTTTTTGATAGGTTCTTTTAGGATCTGAATATAGTACAATATATCTTTTTGGCAGCCCAAGGCTCTTGAGAGAACACAGTAGAAAAGGATTTTGTAGCATGGCGATTGAAAACAAGTGAATATACTACTCTCAGAGTTGTTCCAAAGGGCTGCCATTTAGTAACATATCTTTTAATACAGTTGAAATAATATTGTGTTCTAAAACTTGAATCCGTTCGCAACGTCTACTCATATACTAATTATATACATATATCATTTACTCAATTCTAGTTAAAATTGTTAATAAATATTGTTTCATTTAAAAAGGTGTTTCATCTTAATTTCTAATATCTTCGGATCAATCAACAATGCTAAAAACTATAAACAAATATTGATTTGGATATATTTCCTTCTGTTTTTTTTTTTTTGTGTTGACAAATGAGTTTTCTTTTCTATTTTACAAATATTGAAAAAATTTTATATATAACAATTTGATTATTTTTAAAAATTATACGAAAAAAATAATTACATAAACAATTTTAACTAATTTCACATAACTCTGTTGCTTTGTTCTGTTTCTTTCTTTCTTTTCTTTTCTGCATCTTTCTTTTTGTGTTGTTCGGTTTAAAAACTACAATAAATTGTTATAAAATAAATTATGACTTAAGTTAGGTGTACATAAATATTATGGGATTGCTTAAGATAACATTTAAAGTAGTTAATTAGTTGGTTTGCTTTTTGTTTTCTGTTTATCTTGTTAGTTAACGTTAGGTGGTACAGAAACTGTAAAGTGTCTGGGCTGTTTCTTCCATTCCTTCTTGCTATCATCATCTTTTGCTTCTTCTTCTTGTTTTTACTTCCGCTCCATGGGCTTAACTTCCAGCAGCTGGGGATAGTTCTCCACAATGTTGAGTAGTATGGTATCGATGTAATGCTTAAGACGAACATTCTCATCTTCCTTTTCCTGGAAGGCCTGTTGCAGCTGTAATGTGAAAGTTAGCGATTAGTGTTGCAAAACGTTAAGAAGTAAATAAAAAACAATTAACACAAAGACAGGCATGTTATAGCACCCATTTCTCATTGTTATACTTAAGAGCTAAGTGAACCCAACACAGAATTTTTGTATAATTTTGCAAAAGTAACTGCCGAAAGAATTGTTAACCAAAAACCAAAGTCGCTGTCAAACTGCAGCGCATGCACAGTGGCACCAAAACCGTGTGGTGTATAATTGCTTGTGTAAAAATTGTTTGTTTTTTTGGTGGATAAGCATTACCTGACTTAAGGATGCTAATGTGGCTGAATCCACAGACTCCTGTAATACAATAGATATAATAATAATAATATAATATGCATGTAAATATAATTATAATGGCAAATGCAACAGTATACGGCAAAGGGCACAATGTGTATGCAGCAGGACTCTCAAACTGTGCGACAATTACAAGCAGTGGGCTGTGCGAGCGTGTGTGTGGGCGTGGCAAGTACAAAAAAAAAAGCACGGGACGGGAAAGGACAACAAAACTAATTGCTAATTACTAATGCCAAAACACACCTGCGCTTGTGACATCTCCTCCAGTTCCTGGGCCAGATTGTTGAGGGTGCCACTCAACAGATTGCGGCCCTGTTCCACGCCATTGGTCAGCATGGTGGCCTGATTCGTCAGCATAGTGGCCTGCAGTTCCTCATTCTGCTCCTCGAGTGCTACAGATCAAAAAGATTTCAAATTAATAAAGTACAATTGACTGTCTTTCGAGTTTCCACTTACAGCGATTCTTTTGGCGCATTTCCTCGAGCTCCTGATGCAGCTCCTCCAGTCTTATGCTCTCCGGCGATGTGGTGGGCATGGCACGTGCCCCATTCTCTTCGCGGGCACGCTGCAATTCGCGACTCAGCTCAAGCATTAGCTCCTCGGTGGATTTCTTTTCCTGCTCGTGACGTCGCAACGTTTGCATCTGCTCATCGTATTCCTGCTGCAGTGCAGCAATCTGATCGCGTGCCAGCTCCAGCTGCTCCTCGGTCCGATGCAAATCATTGGCCTGTTTATCGCACAATACACGCAATCGTTGCGCCTCATCGCGCAGTGCATTCGCCTCGATCTCAGTGCCTTTGATCTTCATCTGACAGTTCTCGTTCTGCAGCGAGGCTTCGCGTTCCACGCGCGCCAAAATCTCGCGATGACGCTTCTGTTCCTCCGCCAAACGCTCCTCGGCACGCAGCTCCGACTAAAGTTGGTTAAATTATAGAAATTAGTATATAAATCATATAGTATATATCTTCTTAACACTCACCTCTCTGTATTGCTCCTCGAGCATGTGATAACGCGCCTGCAGCACCGCATATTCTGTCTTTGTGCGTGTCGTGCGATCCTCGGCTATATTCTGCGTATCTGACAGATCGTCCACCTTGCGCTGCAGCAGTTCCAGCTATAAGAAACAATTTGGAAAGAAAATGCAAATTAATGGAATGGCATAAAAAGTGGCATGGAATTTGCTTAAACTAGTTCTAGTTGTAGTACTAACACAATCGCTTTTCATGTGCCGCAAATCGTGGAGCAGCTCATTCACCAACTGCACATCAGCCATGTGATTTTTCAAATACATTTGCATATATCTTTGGCTGCTATATACATTATCTGGGTCTCAATATGTATTTTTTGTATTTTGCTTATATTACGTTCTCTCATCTGCTCATCAAAAATTCAATGAAATATTTTGTGTTTTTTTCTGTTTTGGAATCGCTGTCGTCTTTGCTCATTTGCTTGCCACAACAGACTGTGTGTGTGCAACATACACGCAGCCGGCGGCAGTTGGTTTTTGCCTCTCTCTCTCTCTTTCTCTCTCTGTCTCTTTGTTGTTTCACAAGCTCACTGCAAAGACGACGCATACTCTTAATTACACTGCACAACAAGTTCTTTAAATCAATACGTGTACAACAATTACACTTTGTTTATATAAAGTTTCCCTTTTGTTTGTTTTGTCTATGCACTTGTTGGCTAGTGTTACACAGAGTCATGGCAATCCCATATAAATTTCATAAATATTAAGTATACGCCTATTGACTGTTTCGAAGCCCCCACAAATGTTGGCGTTGCATTCATTAACAACTATTTTTGGCAGACACTGTGAAACCACATATTTGATTTCAGTGCACACAAAAACTGCTGTGCAGTGTAATTATCGGTATATGTATATTCTATGCATGTTTATATATCTGTACAACGTCTATATATATAGCCGATGCATATTTGAAATCAGTAGTCACTTGTGTGACCAGCTGACGATAAGAAATGTTCGAAGCGGATGCGTTTTGCTGCGTTGCAAGTGACAGACATTGTTAGCGATAGCACAACAATCAGCAGTTTTGCTACCAGTGTTGGTTAATGCATTTACTAAGTTTGATATTTCGTATATACAGCGTATTTGTGAGCTTTGTGCTAGTTTTAAAGTTAACAGGAGAGCTCTTTATGTTTATTTTGATAGAGACATTAAAAGAAACTAATGTTTAAGAAAGTCTAGTGTTTTAAAACAAAAAACTCAAAACAAAAAATTCAATTTTACGCACTTGTTAGCAGAAAGTTGTTTAGTTACCAACATATTTAAATTTTATAATTATTGTGTATCAGTTTAATAACTGCTAAACACACGATAGTGTTGTTAAACGTTTCAAAATACTATTTTTGAAGTTTCTTTCAAGATTTGGTTAAGTTTTGGCTAAGTTCAGTCGAGCATACCCGATTGTAATGTCAAGAATATTTCTAAGCTAATCAATTAGAGTGATTGCTCCATATTCGCTATTCTACGTCTTTACACGCGTAAGCTTACAAAATGTCAATTGAAAAGTTCAATTGAATAAAATGCGCTGGCATTTGTAAACATTACAAATTGTGGGTGGTTCTATGGGATGCATAGTGACTGTCCAACTGTTGGCAAAGGCTTCAATTAAGCTTAATTAAATGCAATTTGCGGTGAATCGAGACAAGTCCGAGGGGAAAACAGTAAACACAAATCAGCGGCACACACAAAAACAATTTGACGCCTGCCACGGAGAGAGAGTAAGTGAGGGAGAGAGAGATCGTGCACATATGGCGACTATATAATATGTAAAAATTACAAATGTTGCTCAGAATGAGAGACGTGTCAGCAAAAGAACTAACGATACGTGACGCGGCACAGCAACAACTGAATAAAAACCTAGGAATGAGGCACCGAAAATGACATGTAAACTCTATGTTAGTTGAGGAACCGCAACAGAGAGAGAGAGATAGAGGTCTATAGGGCCCTCAGTACTCATCATATGTACCCATATGTGTACAATGAACCATGCCAAAAAACACAACAAATTATAGTATCCACACACACATACATATTTAGTTTTAAATGTATATATATAAATATATAAACGGTTGAAAACTAGAAAAATTTTATTTGAAATTCTACGAAAAAGCAAAACAACACAGAGACAACGAGAACCGTTGGCCAAAATAAACAAAAAATAAGGCATACAAGCCATAAAAGAGACTAGACAAATTGTATAAAGAAAAGGCAACCAAAAAAATTAAGAAATAATAATAAAAAATTCAAGCAGACAAATTAAGTAACAAGTGCCGTATATAAAACAAAATTTAAAACAGGAAAGAGAAAGACTTCGGCTAAAGAAAGCCGGGGAAGACAGCGGGCGGTAGTCGTGAATGCTTCACTTTTTCTTGTCACTTTTGTTGAAGCCCATCAAAATGTCAGCAGGGTTAGTTCCAGGGTCATTTGCGGTCTGCTTCCCCAAAACATGCGTCTTAATGTGTGTAAAAATCGGAAACATTTTAGTTTTGGTTTTTGGAAGTGAGGAATACTGGAAAGCATTGACAGTCTGACAGGTGACAACGCACTATGAGGGGAAAATATTGTGTGCGTTACTAATAATGGAAAAGTGTGTATGCAGAAAGTTGAATAAACAGCTGGCAAAGGTTAAGGAAATGCATTAGCAGAAGTTCAAATGAGTTGAAGATGGATGAGAGAAGAGGGTTAGATGTACTAAAGTTTGGAAATAGATTGATAAAATGAAGTATATTACTGTTAAGCAACACTGCTCAACAGCTAATAAATGGCAACGTAAGCAACAAAAAGGTATTGGCAAAAGATCTTTTGATCTAAAGACAGTTGCATTTTAGGCTAAAAGATATATAGAAAAGACAATAGATATATTATTTTATATTTTCCTATACTGTTTGGAGATAAAAGTGCGTAAGTATTAGTCAATTCATACTTTAAATACAGATCGACTAGAAATCGATCGTTTTTATGCGTGAGTAAACAAATTGTTATCAATTTGCTAGCCAACACTCTACAATTTTCTTACTTCCATCACTTTAGGGCAATAATAATAATCACTTTTCCAAAAGCTTGGTGCCATTCTCCGAGCATTAACAGCTCATCAATTTGAATACGAATTGGAAAAAAGGCTGCGAGCATCGTAATTATAAACAAAACATTAGCTTTGACCTCAAAAGATTTGAAACAAGCAACAAACACTTGCAACACTTTCCGCTGGCAACGATAACAACACAGCACAACACAAGACTGCTTCCATTTGTTATATTTATCAAATGAGAGTCCGTTCCCATTACCATATATACATATATAGTATGATAAACAAACTGTTGAATTGAACATGTGGAATTGAAGCAGCATCCGCATTTTGCGGTCTTATCGGACTTCCATTGACCTCCACACAGGTTGAATGATTATGAAGTGTTGAGAGACTGTCTGATTGAAAGAGTTTTAAAAGTGTTTTGTATTTTAATCAAATGATTAATCACATGCTCTTGTTGGCATTCACAGCTTCGATAATCAGATGTCCAATTAGCAGAGCCCAAATGTAGTACTCATGCATATAAATGGAAAATTGCATCATGCAATTAGTTGCATGTCCAATACAGCCAAAGCCGCTGCTTTCTGCCCCATGGTGCATGTTGCACACACTGTTGCATGCACATACATACATAGTACAGTGGGAAAAAGAGTTTATGCCCGCTTGCCATAACTTATATATCTCTCTCATTCTCACATACATTTATTTCCTTTCTTTCAACTTGTTGCAATCGCATTAAACATTTCAGTTTTTAGAAATTTAAGACCCAAAAGACCTCCAAAAAAGACACTTCTCTATTTTTGCTGTTCTGTTTTTCGGTCACTTTCGTTGACACATTTTTAAATACTAATCATCATCGTCCACTTGCTTAAGTTTCAGTTCATTCATCAGCCGCATTCATTCATCAGCACTTTTCCCAAGTTTTCTGTAGTTTTTTTTTGTTTTTAATTTTTTCTGTATGCTGATCTCATTTTTGACGCATTTTTTGGCCGCTTCGAAATAAAGATAATTTATGAATTCTATGTTTATTTTAAGACAGATGTTTGCAATTTAAAACAAAAAGCGAATGAAAACTATTTTCTTTATTTATGTGTTCTTGTTAGGTAAATATGTCAAGGAAGTTTGTAAACAGTTTGAGAAATGTTTGAAGTAATTGAACATTAAGTCAAATTTATTTGCGCGTTGAAATTTTGCAAAAATGTGTTTGACAACACTGTTTGATGAGTCAATTTTCTAAAATATTTAACCTTGAACTTTTCTTATCAATAATTCATATTTAATAAGCTAACTTTTGTATATTTTACTATGCACTCACATCATTTGTTTCCAACATTTTATGTGGGAAAAAAACTTTAAGAAAAATCAATAAACTTGTTGGATATCTATAAATAAATATATAGCAATTTGTAGCGTCGAACAATGCGCGCTGTAAACAATTCGAAGGTAGACTAAATCACCTGACTGGAAAGCAAGGCTTATATATAGTAAATTGCCATTATTGACATGCTCCCTATATACTATAGAGATTGTTAAACATGGGGACAGACTAACTAACTAGCTAAATAACCGACATGCAAGCATTTGAGAGGGCTGCAGAAAGCGAAAATTTACCCCCAGTGGGTCAGAGGTCATTGTTTCGGTGGGTGGGTCAGTTTTTAGCTTACTTGCTCATTGAGATTATCGCATATTTCGGCACTGAGAGCTCCGTTCATTTTGTTGTTTGTACCGTTTGTCGTTCCTCCGTTTACGTTTCCGTTTCCGTTTACGCCGTTCTCCTCGAAATCACAGAGCAATTTGTTCTTAAAGTTCTTAAGGTTTTCCAATTTGAAACCGTTTGTATTTGTATTGTTGGTTTTATTATTAAATTTACTGGTTAACGTTTCCAAATTGTATAATTTATTGTTATTATTGTTGTTGTTGTTATTCGATTCGAGACTATTGTTGTTGCTCTCCAGTTTGTTCTCGATAAAAACTAGTGAATTGGGTTCCGAATCCGATGGCACAATATCTTCAAAATCCGCTGGATTGAGACTCAGAAATGTTTCCTGATCGATCAGGATGGGCTGCTTGCCGTATGCCGGATACTGTCCAGTCACACCCAAACTGTAGGCGTTGCACAGTGGATTCTGTGTGGAACTTGTGTTGAAATTCAAATTCAAATCCTCCAAACTATCCGCAGATGTTAATTTCTGACTAGCGTTGCCACCAAACTTTACACAATTGTTATTGTTATTATTGTTGCTGTTGTTATTGTAACTATTGTTTAAGGTTTGCTTTTGATTAAGTGCTGATGCTCCTGCTGTTGTTGTTGTTGTATTCGCTGTGGGTCCGACAAATTCGAATTGACCCGCCCACATATCATAGGCTAAGTCAATGCTATCGGGCTGGCTGGCAGGTTGACTACTCATGATTTGTTTTTCTTTTTTTCCCGTTCTCTGCTCTGCTGTAGATTTGTGTAACAGTTTTTTTTTATTTTTGGCTTTTGTTTTCTTTTATTTTGTTACTGGGGCGTGGCACTGGGGGGCGTTGTATATTCACACTTGTTGTATTGTTGTTATTTTGATGCTCTGATGTTTATGTTGCGGAAGACAAGGTGTTGTGTTTAAGTTTTTTCTTGTATGTTCTGTTTAGTTTTCAAGGCACATTTTGTAGAGTCTTCTTTTTGCTTTTTACATTTTTCAATTATAATTTGTTCACTTTTCTATGTATTTTTAATGGCTCATTGTGCTGCTTACAAAGATATAAATTTTAGAATATTATTAAGATTTATTTAAGTTTTCAAAAACATGAATAAATCATTTTATATATTCTATTTTATACATTTTTGTAATAAATCAACTCCACACATTTTTTAATTAATTGATTTATTTTGCATTTCTGTTGTTAATTATTCAATTTTAAATATTTTGTCTGTTTTTTTTTATAGTTTATTTTCATTTTGCAATTAATTGTCGATTTGTGTGATATTTTCTTTTCTGTAATTTAATCGTAATTTGTTGCTTTTAATTTGTTTATATTTAAATTATTTGTATTAATTGCGTATTATTTATATTTAATTTATAATTACGTTTATAAAAATATATATTTTATACACATATTTTCTATTCTTGATGATTATAAAAAAATATTTTTGAATACTCGTATGAATTATATATTTATTAGATTTTCCTGGAGAACCTACGATAATTACACTTTATACAGCATAATTCCAAAAGCAAAACAAAGAGTATAAAACCCACAACTATTTCCCTAATGAGTTCATTCAACTCTTCTAACAAATACTTTTCAAATCTCAATGATATTCAAAGTTTCGAGAGCAAAGAATGCTGCAGAGATGGTAATCAGACTCATGGCCAAACAAATTGAAAGGTAATACTGTTCCGAAGATTCTATGCAGTTGTGTTGTTGCCCCCAAGGGAGCCCACCCAGTGGAAGAAAGAAAGCAAAATGCAAGATCAAACAAAGGAAAAATGGCAAATGGTATGGTAAATGGTAAATGGCATTAAAGAATTCTGTTCTTCATTCTTTCAATATTGCATGCAGGAAATGCGCAGACAAAACAAAAGCGCATAAGCTGCAGTGTTCTCTCTTCTCTGCTCTTCTCTACTCTTCTGTTCCTCTATTTCTGCGCCTGTCACGCCTCTTTCTACACGACTGAATTTGTAGAGTCTGCTGTGTTTAATTTCCGACTTGAATTGATGAACTTCGTGCAGATAAAGAAGCGCAGTCTTTGCAGAGCTTCTCTCTCTGAGTACTCTGCTTAGTGGAGCATAGAATGCTGCAATTCTGCGCGTTGCATAACGATTTTCTGTCTTTTTATTTCTCTCTCCCAACCATTCTGTTTTTCCTAAGTAGTCGTCGTTTTTTCTACATCCACAGTTGATGTGTTTCTTTCTTGATGAAGATGATTCAATTCAAGAACTGGGAAAATGTGTCATGCATATATGAGTCTTAAAATTTTCTGATGCTGCCGCTGCTTAAATTGTTTATAATAAATTCACATGATTCACAAAACGGCAAACAGAGAATCGCACAATTGTTCATGTCAAATGGATTTTAAGTGGCGGCCATAATAAATTTCAATTTATTTGCACAGACGAAGAAAACTGAGGCATATTTAATTATAGACTGCACTAGAAGAAAAACAGTGTTGTAAAACAATAAAATCAGCTAAAATATTAGTCAAATCTTGTACTCAAACTAAACTTAGCTGCCAGTTAAAACCACAACTACTGTAGACCACAAATTTTATTGATTTATGTTACTCTTTATGTTTTGTTGTTTGTCAATGAACCATTAACAGTAGCAACAACATAAATAACAACAACAACTTTCTCCAGTTTCTTGACCAGTCTACAGTCTGTCGCATATTTCTTAGCCAACTTGTTTACCAGTTTGTTGTCGCCGTTTACAATTTTTAAACATTTACCAAGAAAAGCGCATCAAATCAACTGAAGCTGAACTGAACCAAAATGTGGTTTGGCCTTTGTTTTTCAACAGAGTGACCTGAGCATTTAGCTCGGTGGCGTATGCGTGATATTTTACAGCACTGCCTTCAAACTGCCGACACTTTTATGACGCTGCTAGGCTGCATCTTGATTTGTGGCTGCCACTCGATGTGTTGCAGTTTGCCTTTCACGGCTTTTAGAAACAATGGAAATCAAGTTAATGACGCACCAAACTGATGCGCGTGTCGTGGAAACTATAATAAATTTGTGATTAAACAAAATCATAATACAAACAAAACTCGAAACACTATAATGATGTGAGTTTCGTAAAGTTTTATTCAATTTTTATTGTTGTTGCGTGTTGCATGCAGCACAAGCAAACTGTTTAACGATATTTGTGGGCGGCAGCATTTAAATATGAAGAGCGTTTAGTTTGAGAAGATAGAATAAGATGTATTTGGAAGTATTTGACTATGAATATGGGAATTATGAGTGAAGAATTACCCAAAGGAAGCTTATAAACGTAATAAATAATTACAGCTGTGAGGAATATGTATTAAAAAATGTATCTCTAATACATTTGGAGCAAGTATCTGCAGGAAATGTCTATAAAATGTAACTGCAGCTCCTTTCAAAAATTATTTTAGAACTAAAAATGCTTGCAAAACAAAGTTTATTTCTATAAATATTATCTGTTAATGTTGCATAGGTCATAGTTTTGCAGAATTGATATCAGCTTTTTATAGCAAACATCTAAAAATAGTTGATAAACTAACTTACTAACTAAACCCATTATATGTGCATGTATAGATAATTGAGCGATAAGTACAACAAATGTGAGTACAATAGTAGCGCCAACTTAACAATCTAAATAGATTTCACACTGTGTCATAATCAAGTTGTTCTACTTTCGAATGACGCAAAAAAAAAAATAGTTACAGGAAAGCAATTTTAGTGGCATTAAAGCCCTAACAAGTTCAACATTTGAGCCAGTTTCCAAGTGTGCTGTCTGTATTGTCTGGTCTGGCTGTGAAACACACATTTTCGCCATGTCCATTTGGCGAACGCCCACTCGTTGAGGCCCTTGCAGAACATGGCCAACAACTAACCTCGTTTCCCAACACATGGTGACTGTCAGACAATAAAGAGCGAGACAGACAGCTGTTTGCTGTCACACTGATCTCTCACCTTGCCTCTTTGCATAATTTTCTAATGCAAGCTGCAGTGTAGAAGCAGCAAAAGTAGTTGTAGTAAAAAGTAGAAGACTAACTATGGTGAAGTAAATTGTTTAGTAATCTCAAGTAGAAGAAGAGGCAGCAGCAAGCATATGCTAAACTTTATTTCAAGTTCCTCATCATTATATAAGCATCAAGGGAAGCGAGTCAACAGAGCGTTAAATGATTCTACAGTCAAAGTCTTGCAAGACAATTACAATTCTCATTCCAAGGAATGTTTTGCAGTTGTCTTAACGTGTTTTCTTTCAGTGTAATGAAAGCAGTTGGGTCTTTATTATTTTGCATGTCCAGATTGTTAGTTGGTCTGTTCCTTTTCTCGTCGGCTTTGTTCTGCTGCTCTCCAACTAGTTTCTAATTACACTAAATTCAATGCTCGGCTGCTTTTCAGTCAAACACACAAAAAAAAATTGTTCGTTGTGTTAGAAAATACACGCACATACACAGTTATACAGTTTACTGGCTTATCAGTAGGCAACTTTATATAGGTAGAGCGCCCTTGGCACTGCTAAGTTCAAGACAGGGGCAAAAGTCGGCTGGGAATGATTGATAATGCTTCGAAAATTCGGTTTATTAGTATGCCAAACGTTGATTAGACTCTATATAAGGTTGATTTTAGCTATGAAAAGTGTGGAAAATAGAACTAGATGATGGATTACTCGAGGGTAAATTGTAAATGAGATGCAAGTAATCAACTTAGGGTTTGTTTGAATATGATATGGTTTTAAAAAACAAATATTATATGAGAATTAGTTCAAATAAACTATGAAAAATTTTGGCAAGACGAGTAGATGATGGATTACTGCGGGTTATACTTGAATTAAACTAATATTCACTAAATAAATTTGATAAAAAAGGTTTCTTTACCTCATAAAAGTGGAAAATTCATATAAACAAAAAATAGAATTAGTCCAGATTATATGAAATACAGCATAGATGGGTTACTAATTCTGTAAATCAGAGCTATAGCAAATCAGCTACTTAAGCTAATTCCATTTGTAGAAAAATTATGAAATTTATAAAACTTATTACACACATTCACATAATTGAATCAAGGGAAAGGCCAGGCGCTTAATTAAAACACAACTAAATAAACTTTCTTTAGGCAATTTTGTATAGTTATTTTTTTGCTTTATAATTTATTTCAACAATTTGCTCCTCATCTTCAGTCAATAAACAACAAACAGTAGCAGCAGCAGTCGAGGCAGAGTATGAAAACTGAGGAAAATATCATTAGCTTTTCAAAGTGATTTCCACAGCACATTTACATACAATTGCCTTTATACAAAGTTATTGTTGTTGGTGTGGCTGTTATATAGGGGAACTGGCCTCTCTGATAAACATACTACCAAAGGAAATAGAGTGGGGAGCTGCTGCGGGAGGAATGGGGGGAGTGTGGTTACTTTATAAATAAGCAACTCATTAAATGCAAATTTTCCTTACAACAACATATTTTGTGTGCCTAACAAAAGAGCTTCGCATATTTTTAAATCAATTTTTCTTTTTGGGTTTCATTTTCATATTATAATGGAATTTTAATTTGCATATCAAGTGGATGCCACAAGACTGAACCATATTTTGTGCATTTCAGATCAATAAAAAAGATTAAAGGATCATATTTAAGACATAGTCTAGAGACTACAAAAATAAACACACACACAATATTTGATCTTTCAATTTGGCAAGTTTGATAAATATTTGCTCAAATAATTTACGATTTATTATTGTATTACGATTGCACGCGAACAAAACGAAAATATCGTAAGTAAATAAACAAAACAAACCCCGAAAAAGTCTCTCTCGTATTTGAA
Organism: Drosophila tripunctata; assembly: GCA_035047385.1. Classification (NCBI taxonomy): domain Eukaryota; kingdom Metazoa; phylum Arthropoda; class Insecta; order Diptera; family Drosophilidae; genus Drosophila; species Drosophila tripunctata. The sequence continues at coordinate 11,283,889 of JAWNPS010000101.1, read as the reverse complement.
TCAAACACGCGAAACGCAAAATGCGAACTGAATGCCAAATTCAGGGGCATTTTATAAAGTAAACTATAGCAAATGCAAACTGAGAGTAGCAATGATAAAGACAGTGAGAGACACTGACCACGAGAGAGAGAGAGAGAGAGAGTAAGTGAAAGAGAGAAACACTCTCAACCCCTGACAATTCTTATAAATAGTCAAATAAAACCACAAAGAAATCAGCGTCGATCTCCGCCCTCTTGGAGGGAAATGTACGGAGAATTTCAAGAGATATAGCTGAGGGTACAGGGTACTCGGCAACTGGGGAAATATATGTATATATGGTACGGGCCTTTCAATCAACAATTTGCCATATGTGCGCCATCAATGTACATATATGTGAACGTACGCTTCTCTTCACATATGGTAGAATATTCAGCGAGATGTGCTCAGAAAGTTTAGCAATATCTAAATAAGTACAGAGTAGTATATAAGGAAAATTACGCAATTATGAGCTTTGTAAGTGCAGTATGTCACTACGAGCCCACAGCTGCTTTAAAGGAATATTATTTAAAGAAACCTAGATTGCACATTGAGAAAATCGGGTTTTCATAGATTTTTTTTTGGTACTCTTTCGATAATTTGCTAAAGCTGCTAGAGAAATATTGTAATTTTATAGTAGTATAAGTAATCTGACATTAGTTTTTCTACATAATATTATATATGAAACTGTATTTTAGCAAATGATTTCATCGTCCAATGTTTTACTAACTTTAATTTATACATTTCTATCAGAAGATTTACTAGGCTAAGAGTTTTAAATTAATTTTAAGCTTTTAAGCTATGATTTTGTATAAAATACTTGCTCTAAAGACAAACCTACTTTCTGGTTTCTTTTAGAGCGGCCCTCTCTGTACTCACACTCGCATAATTATGAGGAATTTCATGCCTCCAAAAACCTCCCTTCCTTCCCCTCTCAAACAAAAGCGCAAGTGAATAAGCATGGACACGAACCATGCCAAACAGAGAGAGAGTGTGTCGCTCAGTAACAGTAACTGGGAGCGGAATGAACACGCATACGGGTTCAACGCTGGACACGCGTCGTCATCAGTGAGTATGAGAGGCCTGTTCTTCTCCCTACCCCCGCCCACTCTACTGCCTGTCCTCGTGCGTGTCATTGTGTTGATGTCATGCACAGAAGAAGATGGAGGAGATTTCCCTTTGAATAGTAGACCTTTACTTATTGGCTTCTTGTTCCGGTTCTGCTGCTTCCACTACATACTTTCAAACCTCTCCCCTGGTCGGTGCCCGGTGCCGTTATAATGCTGACTACTAATTGACTGCCTAATGAAAATTTCTAACAAAATTAACGGCATGGAAAATGCTTAAGTAGAAAAAACGGAAAACGGGAAAACTACTTATACGATATGAACTTGAAATTGTGCGTGATACGTGCTAGACTTTTTGATTTATTTGATAGGTTTTTTATGGATTGCTCTTTTGTTCCTAAAGTAAAAACAGGGGCTTGTTAATGCTAGAAGCTTCCGCTTTTTTGCGTCATATCGACTAAAGTACCGTTTTTGGTATGTGAACTTAATGAAATGCAGCTTAAATTCCATAATTTTTATATATTTAGTTATTATTATAATTTATTATTATTCATATTTGTTGATTCACTTTCGCAACAGCGGCTTTAGCAGCCCTTTTTTTATATTCAACCACAAACTTCAATCCGAGTTCAATCAAGCTGTTGATACTCCACAGTGTTGTGTTTTCGATTAGCCGACAGATCAAGCCCAGACACGTAAGGCTTTTACAACACACGCCGCAATTAGCGACGTTTTGTGGCCGTCTCAATTTTCATATTGAATAATCGCTTAATGAGCCGCACACACACACACATACAAACACAAACGCGAAGCACCTGACATAACTGATAAGCAATCGATATCGCTCGAGCTTTCGATAAATGGTTAAACATTTTCATTTACACTTGGCACATTTTCTTATTTTGCACGAAAAATTGATGGCAAATTATTTAGCACCCACCACAAAGAGGAAAAAGCAACAGCATTTTCCGCAGTTGCAGCTGCAGTTGGCGTCTTTTGCATTTGCCGCACACAATAATAAACGAGCAAACGTGCTCGGAGAGCGCAAGCAGCGCGAGAGAAAGAGAGAGCGCGCGCGGTACTCCCCCAGCCAGCCAACGGGAGGCGACCGTCTATTCGTTGTTTTAATGCCCGTTCCGTGCTGTTATCGCGCTCTGTTCCATGTTGTGCACGCGGCAAGAGTTAAATGCAATCTGAGCGAGTAGAGCGAGCGAACAAACCGTAGCAGCATAGCCATAGTACATTAGCGTCGACGCCAGCAGCGACGCTCGACGTTCGACGCTAACTTGTTGGGTGCCATTGACGGCGACGTTGGCGTCGTCGCAGCTGCTGCCATCACAATCGCTTTGTTGTTGTGCCTTGTAAGTGTACTACGAACTAGTTGAGTTTTGGCAGCCAAAAATGTGACTTACAAGGGAAATTTGTATGGAAAAGGTAGACAACAAATTCAACCCACTAATGGCACACACATTTAAGAACCATAGTTAAGCTAAACTAGTTCGTTTAAACAAATGAACTAGCTCATTATGTAATCAAAAAAATATAAATACATAACTTAGTTTGTTTGGCACTGCGCTACTTTAAAAGAACCGGTTACTAAGCACCCCCAAAGAAATCGGCACTGTTAAGGGGTTTCTTCTTCTTCTTCTTCTAGGAGCGCCGCGTCGCGTCGTCACAGCAACAAAAAGCCAACAAACAAACTAAATTTGTATACAAAAAGCCACAAAAACCAAAACAAATTCGATAAACAGCAAAAAATGCGAATAAACCGCAGCACAACACGCAAATTGCAATTGCAGCTGCCTCATGCTGACTATTTATATGTAAACACATATCTATGTATATATATGCATATATATCGGAAAGGAAAGGTCTCTCTCGGATCATTGAAACTGCATATTATACACTGTATGCACATAATTAAATGCTAAATGTCTGACTAATCAAATGCAAATAAATACAACAAAATGCAACACTTTTTTTGCCGACAAACGCAGCGAAATTAATAAACAATTTCATAAGAAATTCAAATATTATAAATCTGCATGAGTTTACAAAGTTCATTATATGCTATACTATATACCATGTGGGTACATTTGTCAGATAAGAAAATGATAAAAGTTGCTAGAAAGAAACAATGCTGAAATACTTTTTTTAGTCTAGTTCACAAAGGAAAGTATGGGCTAATATTTAGGCTTAAGATCTACAAACTCTACATTGTGTGAGCACAGATCATGCCTCGACTGTCAGTAGTTTTGTAATACATTTGAGAACGCATTCTGAAAGTTTCACTATAATCGCTTTATAAATATAAAAGTTATTAGTGATTTAACTTCAAGAACTTTAAGAAAATAAGCAAACTAGGCATACAACAGTCTAGCAACTCGACTATAAACATTTTACTTGTTTTGGCTTATTATTAGCTACTTCATTAACACGAAATTGATCTCGCTCCAATTGCATAAACTAGTTTCATTCACTATGATAAACTTAACAAAGTTTTCAGGTGCTCAAGTTAATATCAATTTCTATTTCTATCCTAGCCATCTCACTATCTTTTTATGACTTCCTTTAAACGCAAATGTTAAAGGTTCAGCGTGATTTCATTCACACGTAGGCCGTAATTGTTACTAAGCTCGCTGTCTCATTATTTATAATAAATAATTGTACAACAACAACAGCAGCAGCAACAACAAAAGAGAGGTGCAAAAACAACACCAAAGTTGGTGATTTTCGGTGCGGCAAGTGCTCGAACTAGTTGACTAATAATGTAACGCCCGTTTGCCTTGTACAACCTTGCAAAAAATAAGCAAAAATGAGCTAATGATAAACTCAAAGTGTGTACTAGCAAATACCCTACAAAAAGATACTTAAAAACCATTGGGTTTCGTATGAAATCAGCAAGATATTTTTAAAGAGATACGCTAACAAATTACAGCCCCTCTTGACACTCTTTACAGGGTATAGAAAGCGGCTTAAATCCACTACAAGCACAAGTTACAGAGCAAATCTGACGTAATAGCTAAACGGACAGACATACGGACAAACGTACGAACGGACAAATCAACAGCAGGCGTAGGATTTGAGTTGTTGTTATTGCTATTGCAAGTGTTGCTGTTGTTTTTGTTGTTGTTGTTATTGCCACGCCCTCGCTTACAGTGAGGCCTCGTGTGGGAAACCACCATAAACATTTTATGGCCAATTCTTTTTTCTTTTCTTTGTGATGTTTTGGCTGAGATAGACAAACAGTTCTTTTGGGCCCCTAAGCTTGCAGGTGTTGAACTTATTGTCTGCCACTCAGTCAGTCACTTACATACCTACTTACCCGGCAGCAAAGTTAGATAATAAACTTGCGGTATATGTATATGTAGTACTATATATAAACAGTTAGATATATAGATTTGATTGTCTGTTTGCTTACCTGCAAGCAAAAAAGAGAAAAATGTACAGATTATTATTTGATATACTTATGCCATAAAGAAATGTGCAGAATATGTTTCATAAATTACGAGTGTTGTGTGTTTGGAGTGGAAATGCGAGAAGTTGAGACAGTAAATAGACAAGTTAATGAGTAATATAATAGGCAGAGATGAAATATTTAAATGAATACAAATTATTGATGTAAGCACATTTTTTGCTGAATTTTTAGTGTTATGAAAACACTTCTAAAATGTCTTCAAAAGGGCTACAGATGTAGCTACAGAGGAATAAAAATAAGTATGTAAGCCTAGATTTTACTAGTATTTTTTAAGGAACAGTGCTTTGAAGGTTCACAAAGCTCTAAGAGGCACCTAGCTAACTCTATAATTAGGTCGGCGCAGTTATAACGAAACATATCAAATATTACTCCTCAAAAATGTACAAAATTACGAAGTTTATTAATGCATTTTAGACCATTTTCCTAAAATCTGTAAATCCTCTTTTCCGCACTTAAAATTGAACGCTTCATCAGCATTTTGATAGATTATAGAGCGCATTTGCATTAATTATAATAATTGCAACATTTAATGCCACAATTTGTTGCGTTCCACTTGGCGTGGGTTGTGTTTTACATCTGTTTTCAGTTGTCTTAATGCTTCAGTTTCAGTTTTGTGGGTCAACATAAAATTTGGGTTAAAAATCGATTTTCGTTTATGATTTTTACTGTTTTGTTTCGGTTTTAGTATTTGTTGTTGCTGTTGTAGTTTGTCTGTTTTGTCGTCTCTTCATTCATTTGTCTTTTTTCCACTTTCGCCTTATGCTTCTTCTTCTTCTTGTGTTTGTGTGTGTAGACTGTGAACTATGGACTGTGTAGGCAGGTGCCAGAAAACTGTTTAATCGATATGATGGAAGAGCAAGCAATTTGTTGTTGTCCTATTATAGCTGCTCTGTTAATGGATCGTTCTATGCTAGGTTGTTTTAAGGGGATTAATGAAAGAAATATTGGAAAGACAGCTGAAAGTAACTAGAGTAAAATGTTACTAAATTTCAGAAACAAACTCTAAAGAACTCAAACTAATCAAGTTGTTATATAAAACTACAGTTGTTCAAATCAAATTGTGGGAGTTTTAATAACTTTCTTTTCACCTTGGCTACGTGCCCAGTAGGGAAACTCAATCAAAGGTTTTTCTTTTCCACATACGTGATATTTTCTAAGCTCCTAACTAATTGTGAATGCTCTGTTTGGCTTTGTCGCGGCAAAAGTGAAAAGCAAAGAAAAATCGTGGAAAGAACCAAAACAAGGTGTGTTAAGCCCAGTTGGACGCGTTTAATTAGCTAAGGTCAGTTGGGTTTTTCTGTTATTAGGGGGGCCTGATTGTAACTGTATGTCGCGGAAGTATATATAAGTATAAAGAAGTGATTTTATAGTGCATTCAATTGCATAAGACCGAGCCCCTTCATCTGTCTGAAGTACATATGTACATATCTGGCAGATCGGCTCCCACAACTCTTCCCAGACACGTTGCAAGATTACAATCTGTGTCACACTCTAGTCTCTGTATCTGTCTGTGTGGGGAGACGCACTTATGCAATTATAACTGTAGGCATTCGAGTATGTTAAACCGACAAAAGACAATGGCAATTGCAATTTGTTCAATTGCCAGAGATCTTTTGGCATTTAAGTGGAGTATAGGCAGTATATGGAGTACACTCGGCTATTGCAACAAGATGACGACACTTGCCATAAGCAATTTCTCAATATTTTTACAAGCAACAAAAAAAAACAGAAAGTTGTGCTCTTTACGAGTTAGAAACTTAAGCGGCTTATGGACAAATATAGTTCTGAAATTTAAGCTTATAATTATAAAAACTATGGCTACAAGTTTTAAGCAAATCCGTTTATAATTGGTGAAGTAATTGCAGTTGTTGTAAAATCATAATGATCATAGCTAAACAAGTGTTGCTAGTCTGTGGTTCGTGTCTGGGCTAAGCAGCTTGCAAATATGTAATTACAACAATTTGTTGATCTCTAGTGTCTCTAGACCTAGTTCTAGTTCTTTTGACTTTCCCCCTTTTTCTTAACAATTGAATGCAACTGCTTTTCCCGTCATTTAATTATACATTTTCATTTGTGTGTAGCAATTTCCTTATCAATTAATTGCTTTTGCCCTGTTTTCAGCCTTATTCGCGTCATCTGTATCTTTTCGTATCTCATTTTGTATGCAACGCCAACGTTTCACACAACAATCAACGACGCCCTTCAAATTGCAAATGATCTGAGTTTTCCTCTCTCTCTCCCTCTCTCTACTCCTCTCTTTTGCAACAGCTCCTGAGTGCCTGGCATTTCCGTTTCCCGCTTGGCCTGTTGCATAAAAGAACAATCAAAGGTCTTCAAATGATTCGTACGTGATAATTTTGCACAACATTTTTGCCATTTTCTGTTTTTGTTTTCGTATTTTTTGTATTTTTTCCTGCGTTTGGAATTTTCCTCACATCAGGTTCGCAAGCACCTTTCATTTTCCATTCACCGCAGCTCTTAAATGATTACTGCTGTTGTTGTTGTGGTTGTTGTTGCCGTCGTTGTCATTGTCGTTATTGTTGCACTTACTCCTTTTATTTTCTTTTTTGAAAATTTACAAATAATTACGTGCAACAGCAGTCGACAAGAGGCAAAAAAAAACCATTAACAATTTACACCTGTCGCTTAAAAACTTCAGCCTCAAAATTAGCATAACAACAGAGCTCCTTTTATGTCCCAATTGTATATACTATATATATAGTATTTCCTGTGCTTATTGAAAGTTAATTCAATGGTTTAAATCGTTTGTTTCTTCATTGAGTAAGTATTTACAATGCATTTTAAATGTTAACAAGTTACACCTGTTTTTTAACAGTAAAAGTATATGTTAACGAACTGTTAACACTGTTTATTAGGTTAACATTAATATGTTAACTATTAAGCATTGTTAGCTCTGTTAATTAACATAGTAAACTCACTAATACCAATTATCATTAATAATAATTTAAAATTAGGCAACTTTTTAGTTTAAGAGTGACATTTAGCTAAGAGATACAGCTAGTTATTTGATTGCCGCTTAACTTTTTTATATTAATTACCAATTACGTTTATGCATCAGCATAAAAATCAGGTTTAACTATCTAGTGACGCTTAACGATTGTTCATTACTGGACAATCCGTTCCGGAAATGGAAAAAAATCACTGCAGTTAAGTAAAAAGGTTGTTAAAGAAAAAGTACACTACCAACATACATATATACTGTAGTATATGTGTATCGTAACTATCGACCTCTTTGGCACTGAATGGCCAACGGGCCAACTAATTGGTAAGTCGCGTCTTAACTTCATTTCGCCATAACTGGCCAATCGCAATTCGAGTCAATTTCAATGACCTTGAGGCGTCGCTGCTCTTACACTCTACAAACATTTTCCCAACTGCACAATGGTGGAAAAGGAGGGGTAAAAAGGGGAGGGGGGGGGGCAGCTGCAACCCACGCCAAAATAAGAGTTTCACCTGCCTGGCATCTAACCACGAATTGTGCGGCTAAAACAATCAAAAGACCAAAAGACGCGACGGAAAAAACATGTTTGCAATTTTTGCAGCGAGCGAATTCAAGTGAAAATTCACTTTTCCAGCCACGTTAATTCATCAGTGAAAACCCAAAACAACGAAATAACAACGTTGACTGAATTGGAATTCGACATTAATGAGTAGTGACCAAATTAACTGACAAATCGGTAGCTAATGTACATATATAATTGTCATCATTGGTCAAGTGCAAATTTGACGTTTCATCGGCGATTTCGTTATCGTTCAACACTCGATTTCCAAGAGACATTGAAATCTATGGCTACCTCTGTTTCCCCTTTCCAGCTAACACTAAGTTGTAATATGGAAGACTTGTAGATTTGTGACGAGGCAAATTTTGCAAATATTTAAGCTTTTTTGTAACGCAACATTTGCAAAGTCAGAGATTTTATTAAAAGAGAGCAAAATAAAGAGAGAGTCTTTGAAACCTTTTACAACACTTAACATTTAATAAAACTAAAAATGTAAAATAGAAACTCACCCGATAATCATAATCATGACGATTCTCCAAGCTTATATCGCTATACATGTCTTCAGTTGTATCACAGTTGGAACTACGGCCCGAGGAGTTAAAGCTCGATGATCTGTAGAGTTGGCTGTAAGAATTAAAAAGTATTTTTATGTCTGATATCAAATGCTTTCTTAAATTTACTTTACTTCAATTTCTTTAGCTACATTTGCTAACGTCTATTGTGAATGCTGAGTATTTGCTGCGGTTTGTGTCTCCGCTCAGGCTGCAGTAGCAGCTTTTAAGCGCCTTAGCAAAGACACAAACTGCCGCATAGTCATCGTAAAACTTTGCAATTGCAATGCGTACCTAACTGAATTTAGCCAAGACACTGACAAATGAACCTCGCACTGTGGCTGCCAAACTGTGAGTGTAAAACTGTTACTGCAATTTCACTACTTTTCAGTTTTGCTTAGACTCATAAATTTGCTTAAAATAAATATATATGTTTAGCACTCACCTGGCTAAGGCATTGGAACTTATCTGCCTGCGGCCGGAACTGCAAAAAAATTTAGACAAAATAAATAAAACATAAATAATGGAAATTAAATAGTTACAACTTATGTTTATCAAATATTCTTAAGTCCAATACTGCCCTTTACGATGAAGCCCCAGCAAAGACAAATGTCTATAAATTGATTAAATGTTCAAGACAACGCAAATAAAACAAGCTGACATTGAACAAAGAGCAAAGCGCAAAGAAAAACGACATCAACCAAAATAAACACGTGATAAACAAATAAAGAAAAACAAAAAAAAAACAACAACAAAAAGGAAAAAAAACAATAGACACCCACACGCGAGTGATTGATGCCGAAAGAGAAACAGGTAAAAATAACAACAACAAAACAATGACTAGAAAATGCAGCCAAGAAACTGTAACAACAACAACACCAACAACAACTATACAATTGAGACAAAAATAACTGAAATTAAGTTGTAAAAGTGTTTTCACAAAGCAACAAGACAAGGAAAATGTGTAAAGTGCATTTAGAGAAAATGTGTCAAACGTGAAAATGTGGAAATATTTTCTATACACAGTTGTTTCAAAGAAAAAAGTGAAACGCCATACATAAAACTATGCCTTCAAGGCAGTGGCTGTCAAACTTGTGCAGCTAAAAACCCAAGTGATGCCTCTCAAACCGCAGCACATGCAAATAACTAGTTTGTTGTTTGTTATTTTCTGCTTTTGTTATTTTACCTGCTGCGGTTTGTTTTAGCCAGCAAACATATGGAAAACTTATGGAAAATACATTCAATTTTCCGCCTGTGCATTTTGTGTGCCGCAGATAAACAAACCGCAAAAGCGGCAAATCAGTTTTTGCACTCTAATTGAATTAGAAAATCAACGCGAAAAATGTTTGCCAAAATAAAAGCAAGACAGACACACACATGTAGCTCTCTTTGTAAAGGGGGAAACTCCCCTCTCCCCTCCTTTTTATCCACTAAAAGTGAACTCATTAACCCACTTTGTTGTTGTTGTTGCTGTTGCGCTAGAAATATTGTACAAAAACAACATCAACAAATCTGTCTCATCTGGTTTATGACTTATTTTTAGCAAGACCATAAAATGTACAAGACCAACGAACAGCAGAAACAACCATATACCATATAGTCCAATGCAAATTGGCAAGGTTTTGTCAAGCCACAAGCCAAAAACTAACAATTAATTGAAGTTATAAAAAAAAGAAGTTGCATAAGTAAATAACTTAATGCGTGGACATGGTTTTAAAAATATTATCCGCATAAATCAAGTAAAATAAAGAAAGTAAAGTAATTATTTATTAAAATAGTACTTTAACTAAATCATTATTGTGAAACAGTTTTAAATAATATTGCAATCATAGGACTTGCAAATTATTTAATTTAAACTACTCACAATAAAATATAATTTACTTATATGATGAATAAACAATTTATAATAACACACAACTGTTGGAAAACTATAAATAACAAACAACAGAAAATAAATCAAAACTAACAATGAAAATCATTTTACATATATAAACAACCATAACAAATAAACATAATAAATAATAAGCAATAGAAAAAATTTGTTATTATTATTTCTTTACATATTTTTGTTAAATTTTTTTTTGTTTGTACAAAAAGTGTTGGAATCTCTAATAACAAATTTGTAATATGCTACATGAAGTTGCGCAATTTGTGCAACAATTTTCAGTATAATCAACGGGAAAAACAAGTGGCGGAAATGCCAAATTTTTTGCGTGAATGAAAAATGAGATACCCTTGAATAATTTAAGCAGTTAATTGATTAATTGGAAAGTTATATGATGTTAAAATACTAAGCAAATATAATATAAATAAAATTTAAAGAAAAAATGTCAATTAAATAAGACAATAAATTTAAAAAAAATATTAAATAGAAAATTAAATAAACAACAAATTCGTTCTATAAAAATAAAAGAAATTAATAAAAATTCGCTCAATAAAAATGCAAGAAATTTATAAAATTTAAGGCATAATAATAAATTTAATGTGTAATTTAAAAAAATACTTGAATAACCAAAAAAACTGACAAAACTGTCCTGTAATATTGATTTAAAATGAAATCGGCAAGAAGTTAATTTAAAATTCTATTTAAGCTTATGTTGCAAACTGTCTGCGTATTCGTTTATGTCTCATTTTGCCTTAGTTAGTGTATAGAAAACAGCTGCAAATCGTCATTGCAAATGCATAAAAATGCATTTAAGCTGTAGTGCGGTTGGCTTTGAGTTTTGCTTTTAGTTTCGGTTTAAGCCTCAGCTTTGGTCTGTTTCAAGCGGTTGGCATTTCATTGATGCAAATTGAAATTGGCATAAAATTGCAGCGAAATGTGGCAGACGGCAGACGGCACAGCACAGGTGCAAATCAAAGTAGCACTAGAATGTATGTGGCACGACGGCAACAAGAGTTGCAACAAATCAATGATTTGGCCTGAACACGAATAATAAAAACGAAACCAGAGACACAAATTTTATGTGTTGTTCAACAACTATTCAATGCGTTGGGACGAAAAAACTTTGTTAAATAAAAATAGTTGTACATTAAAATCTAACAACGAAAAAAACTGACAGTTAATTATAAAAACGATCAAGGTAATGACGTGTAATCAACAGCAGCAAAAAAATTAAAAAACAAAAAAATAAAAGCAATGAATAGAAAAACTGTTTAAACAAATTATGATTGAGGTCGCATTTGGTGGTTGCCTGTTTTTATTTTGTTTTAACTCCACAATCAATAGAAATTGTTGCTAGCATTTGGACAGCTGTGGCAACTACATTCAAACGGACTGATTGACAGACAGACAGACAGATGTAGGTGACCTTCGTTTAAAGTATGATATTAAAATTTGGGTTCTGTTCATAAACATGCGCTCAAATTGCAGCTAATTGAAACGCTGCCGGCCGGAAATTGCGGCTAACTGCGTTTTCTTTTGTTTTTGCTTTCTGATATTCTGCAATTAAATATTATATTACCTTTAATTTTCTACACACTTTTCTCTCTCCTTCATTTTCATTTTTATGTGCTGTTTGCATTTTGTCATGTGTGCTCTGAGCATGTCTGCCAGCCAGATATGCAGATACCCTATCTTTAATTTTCTGCAATTAAATTAGTGTTCCCTCTTCTTTCACCCTCTCTTTCTGACTCTTTTTCTCCTACTGTTCATTACTATTTTTATCTACTTCATTCTACCTCATTCGCTATGGCTTTGTTTTGTCACATGTTCTCAAGATTGTTTATCTAGAATTTTTGTATTCATTGGTAAAAAATTTTAAGTCGACTTTTGCATATACTACCTTTATATATTGTCATTCTATACCTTTCATATTTTCTCTTGTAAATGTATATTTTCTATAAAAGTATATTCTGAAGTTATTACTCCTCCGAGAACTCCTGCTATCCATCGCTCTAACTTCTTTAAACTAAAGCTCCGACCATTTCAACTTCCTGTTCTGCAAACCCTGAGAAATGTTTCAAGAAACGTTTTCAAGAAGTTCCTTAAGTTAATTCCCAGCAAATTCGCAAAAGTTCCTTGTCCATCTCATAGCTCTGTTCTAAAGCATTCAAGCCAAACACAAACACAACCCCTGTAAGAAATTTACAATTTTGCAGTTGAAAAAGTTGACAGACAAGTCACCTGTTGCATACAAGCTTCCCCACTCCTCGCTACATATCTACTTCTTCTCACTCCCTGCAAAAGCTCTCAGGCACACGCTCATTAGAGTTTGCTCTTCCTCCTCTCCCCTGAACGCTCAACAAACTTGCACTCATTACGTTACGCTTGGTTTACATTTGAGAATTTTGTTTGGTTTTAGCAAAAGGGTATAAAACTGTATGAAAGGTTTGTAAACTAAGTCTGTGGAGAGGGGGAAAAGCGGGTGTTAAATGTGAATAAAAACAATTTCTATATAAGAATTTTTTTTTAGATTTTTTATTCACTCAATGACATAACTAGAAAGTGTCTACTACTTTAGCAGCGAGTTCGTTGCTCTGGCTTAGCGGGTGTTAACTATACAGTTGTCTGCTTTATATGCAAATATATGTTAAAGCTCTTGTTCAATAGATTTGTTGTAGAATTCAGAAATAGAAATCTATAGAATTTCAATCCGCTTAATTAAAAACTATGCTGCTATGAATTCTAGTTAGAATAGCATACACAACTTTATTCCCCTTTACAATATTTAAAAAAAAAAACCTAAAAAATTAATTAAATCTTCTCTAATACAAATCATTTTTCTAATTTAAAAGTTAGCTACACTTTCACTCCCTCACATTTAGGAAGTAAATTATAGACTTTACTTTCTCACGATCTTTAAGAGATTCTCAACAAACAGTTTTCAGGGGAAAATGAAACCCAGTTAAGGGAAAACTTACTGTTTCATGGAACCCAGCTAAGGGAAAACCTACTGTTTAATGTAAGGCAACTAACTTTCTTAGTTGACAAAAAAGAAATGTTATATTGTTTCCAAATAGCACTACGGTAAAATGTACATTAAATATGCCATAATACCATTAAAATAGACAAGTTTCTCAGGCCATTTAATGAGCTGGTTTTTTTTAAAGGTACTCTGTGTGAAATGGTGTCTTTAGAGTGACCATCCTTCTCCAAAGAAAACCAAAAAAAAACTAACAGTTACCTAAAATTACTCGAGGCATTGAAGCGTTTCATTTGAAATCACTTTACACACCTATGTGAAGTACGAAAATACAAAAAACACTTCCGAAATATAAGGTAAATTGCAAATATTATTATTGTGTAAATGTGGGTCAATCTATAGACTTAATATATATGGTATGAGTTAGCATTGGGGGCCCCTCCTTCTATAGTTAGTCAGGTGCTGGGTTTTTGCATAATTTGCCATTTGATTGATTGACTTAAAGCAAAAGGCATACAAAATAAAATATGAAACACAAATAAGCTCAGACATACTAATAATAAAAAGGCATAAATCAAAAAGAAGAAATATCAGGCAGAAAAAAATTAACTAAAGTCTATTGTTTGTGAGTTGAATTTTTTAGCAGACAACCGCAGCGAAGTTCAAAAAACTCACAACTTTAGCTGATTATTTAATTTGTAAAGCCCACGTTCCCCTCCCGAAATCCCCACAACCCACTTTTATAGCTGCAGAGGTAATCGTAATATGCTTGGGATCGTTAAAACTTTCGTCTTTTTTTCTGTTTTGACTGTTTGACTTTTACCTGAATCGCAACAGGTAAACAAGTATTTACAAGTATTCCCTGGGCTCATTTTGTGAGGAAAGGAAGGGGGGTGCAATTTTAATAGTATATGTCTAGGGCATTGGGGTAGAGCTAGTGAAATATGACCCTTTGTCAGCTGACTTTAAGCGCAGTAAAGTCTAATTAACAGCAAGTTGTTAAAATACGCAAATGACAGCACAATGATATAGAGGCGAAATAAGTAGTGTTATGGAACTGAGAATATAACAATGGATTTGTTGATTTCAGTTTGAGAATAGAATATTTTGTATACTACTGAAATAGCTAATAAGTTTATAGATATTTGTAAAATAAATTGAAAGTATGAATAAAGAAATGTTAGAGAATGAAGCATCAAGAGTCTAGAGAAAAATATTTAATAAATCAATCTGCTTTTTTTAATTGCTTTAATATCATATTATTTTAAAATTAAAAGAGCTAAATTAACTAGAATCAAATTATAAACTAGGATATATAATAGGGATAGGGATAATTTCTATTAATTTATAAGAAAATTTAGTTTACACCGAATAGAAATTGGTCCTTCATTTGGCATTTTATGTTTTGCAACCAGTTTTAGAGGAAAAAATCGCTTTTAGCTTATGTATTATATAAACTTTCCCAGAGAACTAATAAAAATATTCTGCACATAACTTTTCCATACAAAATTTCTATGAATTGGTAACGTCTGCATGAATTAGACAAGCAAAGAATGAATTCAATGAAATATGTGTATATAAAGCTTCTTATGTCAAGACAAATTCGCGATTGTTGCGATTTTCAAAGAAATATAATCCCAAGTAGCAATTTCGAACTGAGTCACAATACAAACGATAATTGTTTGCAGAAGCGAAAGTTTATTTACTACAGTTATATTATATGATGTGGGTGCTTTATGGGTGTGTGTATAAGTGTGTGTGGGCGTATGTGGGCGTGTCGCACAACGTTTACTTTCTTAAGAATTAAGACATTTCAATAATGCTTTACATGACATTACATTGGGGTGCAACAACAACAACAACAATGACAACAACCATAGAATGTCAAGTATACGCACATTTTTCTCAAATGACTGCGATCATAGGGAAAATACTCGAAATATTCATCATCCATATGTGGAGAGTTATCTCGGTTTATTCGGCTTTTGAATAAGAACAATAATTGTTATCTTTTATCGCTTTTGGTTAACTCATTTGCTTATCATTTTGGCCATTGGCCGCATTGCACGTCATTGAAATGGCCTTTTACAGTTGACTAAAGATAAGATAAAACAGTTGAGATGATTGTTCACAGAGTCACTTTATTGAATTATCACTGCAAATTTATTTTCTTTTCATTATGTTTGTGTACACTTTTTTGCTAAAGAGCATTTTACACTGCACAACAGGTGACTTATTAGACAGTTTTTTACACTTTATGCAGCACTGACTGCATCTTGTTTTTAGTGATTTATTTGGTGTATTAGTTTTACTGTATTCAACATTTAGACACACTTTCGCAAGCGTGCCGCTTCACTTTTCAATACAAATCAACTCGAACAACCAAGAAAGAAGTAAAAACTGGTAATAACAATAGCCAATTACAATTGCAGCGCCTTGCTGTCTGTGATTTATGGCTAATATTTCATAGACACGCGCTTTTCATTTACCACTTTTTCTTGGCTCTGATAACGTCGTTAAATGCCGCCTCAGAAAGCGAAAACTCAAAAAAAAAAAATTAAACAAAAAATCCAAAAATCAAAAACGAAAACGAGACGAGAAAAGAAATGTAAAGCAAAGCAAAATCTATAGAAATTGCGCTTCGTCTGTGTTTTAGCTTTTACTTCTTCTTCCTTCTCCGCCTTATGATCAACTACTACTACTACAAATGAAATTGTGCACCAACTGTTAACCGACTTTTATGGCTGCTTAAGTGTAATTAAGGCTATAAAACGATTTGATTTTGATTGATGCATTGCACTCTCACAAAGGGTGTGCAATCGACACACATACACTCAGTACAACAGACAATATACCAAACCAAGCAGAAGTAGAAAAAAAGTCTGTTGTTGTCTGTTTTTTAAAACTATGCAAAGTTGTACGTCTTTCAACTCTAAAGTTGGTGATTGATGACGCAGAAATGCTTAAATGGGGTGTGCTGTCAAACTAAATGCCCTGTGTTTTTAGATATGCTAAAGAACTGATGAATTTATTAAAGTTACTCTATGGTGTTTATACTTTAAACCCAATTTTATTCATTTTTAGTTAAGCCAGCTAGTTTCAAATATTTTTCAGCTATAGAAAAATCTTAAGTTATGATTTTAATGCTTGTATTGCTTTTGATTCAATTATTATAAAATTGTGTATATATGTCTGATAGGCATGTCTGATATGGCACCATATTGGTATTTATTGTATAAAATTAAGAAGTTTCCATATAGCTAAAGAATAATGGTTTAATCTGCTAATTTCTTTAAAATATGCATTCAAAAATATATGAAAACATTATTTACAATATTTTTAAAACCTATATATCAAACATTCTTTTAGAAAAAGATATACGATACCGAATAAACTTCCAGTTTATTACTGCTTAGTGGTTTTCCCCTTTATCTATTATTTTCTACCGATTTATATCCTGCTCTTTTCTAGATTCTTCATTAAAACTTCAAAATTTAGCAATATTTCAAATATTTCAATATTTAAAACCATAAATTTGCTATTCTGCAACAGCAAACCCCATGCTAGCACACTTTAAAGGGTATTTTCAACAAACATTATGGTTAAACAAAGAATTTCGTATGTGTTTTGATTTTGATTTTGGTTTTCCATTTAGATTTGTTGTCTGCAACATTGCAACGCGTGCAACAAAAGGGCGTGGGCAATGCATTTGGTCACGTGTGCTAGTGTGTGTGTGAGAAGTAGATAGACAAAACATATCAAAGTTGAAGGTGTGTTATTATGGAGTGTCTATCAGACTGATGGAGTTTTGCTATGCGTGTGTCTGTTTCTGTGTCTGAGTTTTGTGTCTCTCTGTAGGCATGTGCAACAAAATGACTCTCAGCTACGTCAGCTTCGTCAGTTGTTGACGCTTGTTGCAGTCATTAAGGCGTGACGCCGTAAATTACCAAAGTGTAAGCAGCAACAACACCAACAACAGCGACGACAACAACACCAACGAGTACTTAAAACAATAACTCGTAGTAAATAGTAATAACAATAACAGCAAACAACTAAAACGCGCTGCGTTTTCTATTCCATGGAATGCGAAATTTATGGCAAATAAAAACAAAAAACAAAAATCTTAAAATATATATCCAACTTTATTTTGTGTGTTGTTAATTTTTCGCTGTCCGTTTTTGCACTCATCGCACTTAAAGCGAAGATACGTGAGGGGGGATCAAACAAAAAAACTTAAGCAATATTTCTCATACGCCGCGTTGTCCGCTTTCACATACTTTTTTTTATGTTGCTGCGGAATTTTGTGTAAATTTTTGAGATAGAAGCAAAAAAAAATGCCACGCCGGAACCGAGTGTGACGATGGATGCGATTCAGTTGCGTCTCGGATGTAAATACAACAAGAAACACATACAAAATGCGGCGATGCGAAACCGTTACAGTTATTAACGCAGCACGAAAATTCCAACTGCACGCGTTTGCAGCCAGATTCAAACTAAAAATCAACGCAAAATACCGAAGCCAATCTAAAGGCGGCTAGCAAACAGGTTCGAAGCAACCAACAAAAACAGCGTCAAAGAGAGCCACAAAAAATAGAGAGAGGGAGAGCGTGAGTGAGTATGTGAGTGTGTGTGTGTGGGAGAGCAAGTAGTAGAAGAGGCAGCCAAAAAACACAACAAACAAACCAGCAAGCGAGGTAGGCAAGTGCATGGCTAGAGAGAGAGAGCGGTAACGAGAGAGCACAGTATCTCACAGAAACAACGTGCTGGTTGAGCGTGGGAGAGCGCAATTGGCGTTGCCAGACGGTTTAAAAGGGCGAATCATAAGCAAATGTGAAGGAAAAGCTTTGGTATTAAAAACTTAAACATTTAAATAACTATAAATGTATTAATTCAGCGTTTTAAATGCAAATTAAGCGAAGTATTTATTCTAAAAGCCGACCAACTGTCAGAATATCTGCAGCTTACACTGATCAATCTGGCAGCCAGGTTTTTAAAACTCATTTACTTCAACCAGCTGGCAACACTTCGGTCCGTTCTTAAACAAAACAAAAGCACTGCATTTGCAGCAAGTTCGTTGAGAACATGTTCGTTGGCTATAACTCTATGAACCTGGCCAAGACAAGCATTGCATTGCAGCCCAAATAGAATATTTATATGTATGCAAATGCATATGAACGTGTACGTGTGCCTCCAATAGATACAGATACAAACGGTAACTGGATGCCAAATAGACGCTGACACTTTGCCAAATGTTAAAGAATTGCCAAAAACTGTAAAACGTGAGCCAATTACTTAAGCCATGTCAGCCAAATTACTACCTAAAGTCTAATTAATGGCATGTAACCTAAAGAACCTCAAGTATTTGAAAACTAGCTACGTTTTATTCAAAACTTAGTTCACATTGTATACTTAATCTGTTTTTAAATACAGCAAACGAAAATATTATACAATCAGTCACATCTTGTTAACACTAGTGATACAAAAGTGTATATAATTTATTATTTTGCATACATCTATAAAATCTTTTACATCTTTAACCATTCAAAATTGTCTTCAATGCTTAGCTTTCAATCCATTATTAAGAAACCACAAGAATCGACTACTAAAATGTCGCTAATAAGCCAAATGTTTACCTCGCTTAGCCAACGATTTCGAAAGATGACTTATTATATAATATCTATACCGAATGAAAATTATTCGGATATGATTTCAAATCTAATATTTTGGATAATTCCATTAGGTGCAATACTAGCAACAATTCACCTACTTTTTATAATCAGACGTCAGAGAAATAAAATTCTTACGAAACAGAAACTTCAAGATCAAAGAAGTAATGACTTTAATGAGACTATAGTGGCAAATACGCAAAAAGTTGAGAAATCTGAAAGTTCCGATAAGGTAAAGCCCAAGGAAACTATTCCGGTAAACCCTAGAAATGAAAGAACTGAATCCTGGTACTCTGTATGGGATGATGAGTCTGTACAATTAAATAAAGCTATTGCAGCATTCAAGTTTAAAGCAGAACGTGGTCAAGAAGTCAATGTAAAGACTGAGCATCACGATCACACGAAAATTAAAGAAAATTGTAAAAAACTCAGTAATCTTAACCTGAACAATAAACCAGCTACTGCGGAAAAGAAGGGGATTATATTAAAATATAGCTCTCCACCTAAGAAATCAGCTTCAACCTCCAATATTTCCACTCACAAGCCTGGTTCTGACAAAATAAAAGTCTGTTTTCCAGCTAATGATAAGCAATCCCATAAACCCATTCCCCTGCGGATCATTCAAAAGCCAGTTTGGCGAATTTAAGTTTAAGTTTCTTTTATATTTTGGTTTTAAAATGTACGATATGTTAAATTTAAAATTAAATTAGGAAAAACACCAGCAATAACAAAGAGTTTTCTTTAGTTCCCAAGAGCTGTTTGTCTGCTGGGAATGTAAACTTGGCTCGTAAGTGCTGCTGGAATGCAATGGCCGGAAAAGTCAAGAGCCTTGTCTCAGCAATTTACGAGGCACTTGCATGAAGGTTGAAACTTAACCCCAACTGATTGCACTCTGTTTGCATCTAATTAGCCAAGATTTCCCACAACTAATTGCAGTTGGCCAGGCCAATTGGCCAGCGGCCAGAAGACAGCTGTTGGGTTTGCACTACAACAACATTTTGGGTCAATTGGCTTGACAAAATTGCGGCCTAAATTCTGACAAGATGAAGATGAAAACCAAGAGTTAACTGAATCTGCTACCAAGTGAAGCAAAAAAACCCGTTTCTTGTTACTCCCTCTCTCTGACTCTTTCAGTTTCTCTCTCTCTATCTCTTTTGCTGTGCGCATTCCAACAGCATGACAACCCCAACCATAAAATACAATGCAAAAATATAAAGAGAAGTCTGCAAAAGTTGTAAGCCAAGTCAAGAAGAACCGCCGAGACTCGCTGTCGACTACCTTTAACCTTTCCGCCTGGCAAAAAAGCCAGAATAAACTTTAGCTAACAGTTGAAAGTCGCAGAAAAACAAGGAAAACTCATACAGAATTCTCGCTAGTTACTGTTTGTGTCTTTAAGCTGTAATCTCCTACAATTAATCTCTTGAATTTATATCCCAACCATGAACTAGACAATTAAATGATACCGAAACAACAACAAAAAAATGCTAACATTTTGACAAAAACATTTCAGTTTTGTGGGTCACAAAGAGCAAGCGGCAAAAACATTCACAACAAATTTATGAATGTACTTGAAAAACACACAACAAAAACAATTGAATTTCATTTGAAATTGGAACTGTGCTGAAAATTGCTTGAGAAAAACATAAACTGAGATAATTTGCTAAAATTGTAGTAAGGAAATAAGTAAATAATTGGCATACATTCGATTAGAATATCTGATAATATCTCAGAGTTATTGAAAGGCATTATTTCATTCATATTTACAGCATTTTTAATATATTTTTATAGTTAGGCAAATGAAAAACCAAAACCAGATGTGGATATCTAATTAAATGGCATAGAGTTAGTTGGAAATGAAGCTCTACATGATAAAACCAAAAGCAATCCCTTAATATGACATATTTATAAAAAAAATTTTGCTTACTGTCTCATGGAGCCCCAACGACGCTGGGATAAACTATCGGGATTGCTGTAAAGAATATATGATATGATATAGATTTAATACGAAACATAATTTCAGAAAATGCCAAAACTTTTATAAACTTAACAAATTTATCAATATTTACATGGTTAAGATTTGAAATACTTTTATGATGAACAATTTTCTATGAAATACTTTTAAAATAATATGGTAATCATAATCTTACGAAAGCTGTACTATTAGTTTAATTTTTCTGTATAGAATAGATACGATAATTATTGTTTCTAGTTACTAAGTTAAAAATATAATATGTACTTTAATGATCACAGCACAGCCAGCATACGGTATAATTTAAGAGAGATCAAATGCTCAGCTGTCAAGTGAATCTTCAGTTCACCACGGTACACGCACAGCACTCTCCCGCTCTGCACTCTCACGCTCTCTACCATGTGGTGAGTTTACAATAAGCGGAAACATTGAGCGGCTCTCTGATCACGACTTCGACTGCGATTTTTATTTTGGACTGAGACACGCATGAATCACGGCCTAAACAAGCGTGCGGGTGAGCGAGAGAGTAAATGCGAGCGTGCAAGCGAGACAGAAACTGGCCTATAGAGAAAAACTGGTTTCTCACTACCGTCCGTATATGCACATTTTGTGTACATACAAATGTAGATACATGTACAAAAGAAAAGGTTAAATATTCAAATAGTTTCACAGAAACAACAAAAAATACGGACATTATACTTTGATGATATCTGTAAACTGACAAACTGGTAATTTTTTATGGGCATTACGTCAAGAAATGGACACAATGATTATGTGTGCAAAGTGCAGCAAAAAAAAAGCAGGGTATGTAACTTCATTTCCATAGCTAATTGAACAGATCGTTTTGGCCTTATATGGTAATCGTTGATCGTTGTTTTCGCTTTTATGTTTACCTTGTGGGTGTGCGTCTCAGACTGCGTCTGGACCAATTGTCGCGGGGCATAATGTTTAGCTCCTCGTCACTGCAACACGACGAACAATGAGAAATATGAGTTAATAAATATCACAATCGGAGTAAATAACTTTCGAGACTTACTCTTTGGGAGAGGATGAGACAACATGTGGCGCCAGATCGAGTTCAATGCCGGCGCTGTCATTCAAATTGTTATTGCCGTCATTTGAGTGTCCACTGTGGCTCTGGTGTGTGGAGCCAACAACCACATTGCCATTACTCAGATTATTAGTGTTGTTGTTATTGTTGCTGTGGTTGCCGTTGTTGTTGTGACTCTGAGATTCATTTGCCGCTCGCAACTGAACGCTATATTCATTCTCGCCATAGCCCTCAAAGGATTCACCATCGGAGAGCGACGAGCACTGTGATTTGGCCACACCAGCTAGAAGAGTTAAAGAGCAAACATTAAGAACTGTGTATAGTGGCTAAAACAGTTAGTACGACTTACCTGTACTAGATGGCGGACTGCTCGGTGTTGGACTGCTGTCGCCGGATACGGTTTCGGCATACAGAAAATTATTGGTGCTGGCCTTTATCGCCGCATTGCTGTTGGCCAACTGTATGCGTGGCATGGGCGCCATTCTGCCAATAGCACTTCAAATGTCTGCAAATAGATAATGGGCAGGTAACAAATATTACTTTAGCTTCAAAACGGGTCAATAGGACAGAGAGAATCCATGCAATCGTTGAAACCCTACAAAAGTGCAATACTTTCTCACTTCTGCTTTATGCTCATGCATTCTTTGACTTTCTTTTTATTACTCCCACTCTGTTTGTCATGCAAGCTTTTTGTTTATAATACTATTACTTTGCTTGGGTTTCTTTTATTAAAATATTTCTATAGCCTTATGAAAATAGTTTAAGTTTTAAAGCTTATATCCCTAAATTTAAACATTGGAATCATTTTTTAGATTTATACTTATTAGCACGATTCATAAAACAAATACAGTTTAGTTTCTGATTTCGTCCCTACAAAATATTCATTATAAGCATTGGAATTATCAACATTTGAATTATTAAGATTATAATTTGTATTATTTTTATCATCATTTGTTTTATTATTATTATCATTTGTATTATTTTTATTATCATTTGTATTATTATTATTATCATTTGTATTATTATTACTATGATCTGCATTATTATTGCTATAATTATTATATTGATTATCATCTATTGTATTATTTTTTTCATTATTTGTTATTATTAAAATTATTATTTGGATTATTATTCTACTTTTAGTTATTATTCTCATTATTATATTATTATTATTCTTATTATTATTATTATTATTCTTATTATTATTATTATTATTAATATTATATTTCTTTTTTTTAATTTTCGTTATGTCTGGTTATTATTTTTATTAAAATGCATTAAACTCGTTCCAAGCTCATTAACGAATTTTATCCATGCAGCTTTTGGGTTTTACCCAAACCATACTATAATTACAGTTCTCAAACATGGATAGTTACAACGAAAACAATAACTGCAGTTACGAAACTCGAGTCAATAACAAATAATAACGTTTAATCACCCGACACACACAATTTGAATGCAATTGCAACAGGTGAAACAACCACTGCATAGTAGGACCATTAAAAAAAGGCAGAGAAATAAAAATAATCAAACGGAAGTGGTCAACCTAAAAGCGTAACAAGTAATTCAAATGGGTCGAGGTTTGTTGTGGCCACTTCCTGGCTGGACATGTGTACCTAGAAATTACCATTACAACAGCAATAATTAACGGTGTAGTGAAGTAAAAGGAGCACTGTCACCTGGTCAGGTGACATTTTCAGAGACCCATTTGTGTTGTGAGACTCGCTAAGCTCTGTGTAATTACTTTATAATTGTTGTTGGTTCCCTTTTATACAGAACTTTACCTACTTTCGCCTACGAAAAAGCCGGAAGAAGTGGGAATCAAAATCTATAAATAATATTGAGTACAAATGGTAGCTTGATTGATTGATATGTCAGGGTTGTTAGTTGGCATTACGGGCTGTGAAGTAGGTCAGTGTTATCATCGTATTTGGGCATAAACAGATAATACTTCCAGTTGGGGATAAATTTATAGTGGACATTTAGAGAATCAATTCACCAAATGGTAAAATATAATTTATAGCGTGTTATTATTCAAATGGAAATAAGTGAAAAGCAATTTATATTGTAATATTAGGTGCCTTTTAATATAAAACTAGTACCTCTAGCTCTTATGTACTCCTGCTTTTCAATATAAAACTAGTAGCTCTAGCTCTTATATAATCCTGCTTTTCAACATAAAACTAGTAGCTCTAGCTCTTTTATACTCTTTTACTTTTCATTTGTAATTAGTATAATACAATTTGTTTATATAATTATTCTTTTTTCTTAGGAATTATGTTTTTCTTTAACCACAACTATACTATATAAAACCATAATACAAGAGACTCGGTATTACTTATCTCAAACCCATTATTCAATATTTAGCATAACCAACTTTTTTTAATATCACTCAGATCTTCACTCTTATCACAATACCTATAATTATCCATGTTCTGCTCTGTTGAATAACTTTCTTATTGAATAGAAATCACCTTAACCTCAGCTGAACTTGATCGTATGACGTTTCTGCTTTCTTGGAACAAAGCAAACTCAACAATAATAATGAAAACAATACAATAAGAAACAATTACAATTATAGAAATTGAAACATAAAGAGCTGTGATTAAATATTGATTATCTGACAATATCGGCAATTACAACAATCGTTTTTCAACTGGAAAAATGCGCAATAATGCAAAATGCTTATAACATGGTAGAAGTTCGAAACGAAAGCAAATAGAAAATAACAAATAAAACAGCATAAACATAAACAAATACAACAATAAGCAAACAAGCAAAGCAAACAACCAGAAAAATGTTAGCTTTTTGTTTGTGGTGTGCTTTTGACATTTGACCAAACAGCGAAAAGGCAAAGGTGGAAGAGAGTAGAGTGCTCCTCCCTACTCCCTAGATAGGAGCAATGAACTTTCGATTCCGTGTAGTCGGCGTGACGACGACAACTGCACTGAAAAATCGATGTTGAAAAGTTTTGCTAAAAACTTTCGGCGAAAAACTTATGCAATTGACTTTTTCCTATGCATAATCAAACGAAAAGAGGGCGTGTGAGCTGTAAGAGCTGTGTGTGTGTCAGTCAGCCCTCTTTCAACTCGTCAAAGCTGATTGCTATGACACAGCACCACACAACACATGCCCGTCACTTTTCACATGCAGTCGATACCCTACATTGGTTTGTGGTACTTTAAACAAGAGGTGAGATTGGGATATAAAGAATAACTTAGATAGATTTAGCTTTATAAGACTTTTACTGAATTTATCATTATATTATAACAGTTATGTGTCTCCCCAAGAATACACTCCCTAATAATACGATTTGATTAATTAAATTCGATTAAAATACTGCTTAAATATTTTCTTATTGATTTCAAGAGCCTCTTTGCATACATTTTTATAACCTTGATACAAGAAATTATATGAAAGTAGTATTATTTTGTAAATTTTAAAATATATAAGAGATGGGATTAATAAAGTTTAAACAAAATAACCATATGATAACTTTAATCAATCTAAAATAAGATTTTAAAGTTGAATTAATTCTTTATTCTTTAAAACTATTAAGTTTTAAGTCTGTTTAAAAGCTAACTTCGATTTTAAAAAGTTAATACAAATATATTTTAAGTGTAGTGTATTCAAATTCTGTGTTTTTAACTACTTTTTCGAACTGTGTCAGCTAATAACAATAATAATAATAATGCCAATTCAATTTCATGCCAACTGTTCAGGCCACAAAACCAAATTTTAAGTAAATGCAACCTGTATAACGACTACAACAACAACGACGAGACCGTTTCGTGTACAGTTAGACAAAGCCGTAGATGCGATCACAAAGAGAGAGAGAGGGAGAGGGAAAAGGGGAATGGTGGGCGTGAATCGCATTTTTATTTCATGCCTCGCAGCGATTCTCAGCATCTGCTTCTTTCTCCATCTCCATCTCCTCTCTTCTAACTCCATCTTCGCTGATTTGTAATGCATTTTTCATGCAAGCTTGCAAGTATTATTTTTTGTTTTGTCGTCTATAATTATAAATGTATTTCCCATGCACAGTTTTCCATTGTTTACAACTTCAACACATCATCATGATCATCATCATCATCATGAGCACCTGATATGCGCAATAAAAATAAAGAACTGTGTGAAAAATGTTGGGAAAACAAAGAGATCTCCGTTGTGTGAGAACAGTGTGTGATTAGCTTAAGCAGCATTAAATAACAGTTGATCATTTCCCTCTTTTTTTCTTAATTGAAAAGTACTTATCAGGTACTTAACTCTGTTAATAGAGTTGTTCAACTATGGTTTTACTACAGCAAACTAACAGTAATCAAGCTCAAACTGAACATAAGTTAACGTTAACTGTTTCAATGAAAAAAGCTCATTAAAAATAATTGTTGGTGTGCATTTAAAACTGAGTTTTAATTTGAAATAGCTTAAAAGTTCTAAAATTATCTAGTTAAATTTATAAAATTATTTTAGGACAGAAAACAAAGGTTTAAATGTAAAAAATTGAAAAAGGATTAAAGCTTAAAGCTCATACTTTAATTTAAAAAACTTTAAAGCTCATTAACACTTTCATTAACTAAATTAGTAACTGTATATTTATTTATTTTTATTAAGAACTTACAGCTGTTGCACTTTATAAATAAAATAGTTAATTATTTTGCATTTAACATGAGTTGAAAGTTTCAGATTTCATTTAAAATTTGTCTTGACTATAGCTGCTATTAGCCATATGTTATTGATCAAGCGCACCACACAGAGAGAAGGAACTCAATAAATGTATATGTATAATTATAGCACACACTGTACGTTTTTGTGGGGGCGTATGTTGCTATTTATTAGATGTTATCCGAGACTATACCATATAGCCAGTCAGCCAGCCAAATGGGCGACTACTAGTACTGACCACAGTGAAAGAGTCTCAATACAAAAGCAGCTGCCATTGCCACTGCCGCTGCTGCCCCCAGTGACTTTGGTGTGAGTCAGAAACTTGAACTTGTCCGACTTGTGCTGTGCCATAAATATTGAGAAAAACGAGTGTAAAACATATGTACATGTATGTAGGAACATCTATACATACATTTACTGGATGATGTCAAATTTACGATGAGCTGCAAACGCTTCAATTTACTAATCAAGTGAACTGCTGAGCGATCGCATTGAGTTTATTATGAAATGACACTGCAAACAGCTGGAAAGTGTGAGTTTTGAGGGGAATGGGAGAAGAGAAGTGGAGTGGGTAAGGGGGCAGAGGCAGGGAGAGGGACAGGGATTTGGTGCAGTCTCTGTCTATGGATTAAATGTGTTGTTAAATAACAAGCGTACTAGATATACGGGCTTTACCTAGACCCAAATAACTTTAAAACTCACGTACTTGACAGAAATAGCTGTTGGCAGATAGACTTAAGAGGGGTAATAGATATACTCCAAAATAATATAATTAAACAAACTTTAGTTTAGTTTAAAATAAAGGTAGTATGAAGTTTGCAAAGCTAAGCGCTCAAAAGAATCGAAAATTATTAAAGTTTAGTTTAAAAACTAAATAAATAACAAAATTTGTTAAATTCAATATTTCAAAAGATTTTAAATTTGTCAAAAAATGACTTAAAATCTTTATTAAACAAGTATTAAACAAGTTTTCAGCTGAAAAATTTTTACATATTCCGTTTGGCATTAAATTAGCCCAGTTAACAGTCTGGCCATTAATTGTCAGTCAGCTGCTTTGGCATTTTAATGAGTCAACTGGCTATGTTCAGGCACATGGTGTCTAGTTGTCCAATTGCCCAGTTGCACATCCAATTCCATAGGCATAATACATAAGACGTGTAATGCCAACGCATTATGAAACCACACGAACTCTGTCAGTCAGTCTGTCTGTCTCTCTTGGTAACTAGCCACGTTTGGGCATGTAATTCAAGTGCCACAAGAAGTGGCAGCAACAACAACAAAACAGAGAAGAAGCAGAAGTAGTAGTAGTAGTAGTTGTATTGGTTGAGGCACAACAACATGTGGCAGGGCGCACGCGATTTGGTTTGCTTGAGATGAGCATGAAATGGGTTTAGGATTTTGGTATAAAGTATAGTTCATAATTCCAGAGTGGAAAGAGCAAGAATTCTATTGAAATGGCAGAATCTTTATACAAGTGTCGGGTTTGTGTTGGGATTCTACCTGCTGCAAACAGCTGGCTGAGATACTTTCGAGACAAGCGCACACACAGCTGTTGAGAAAAAAACTTAGAGATATGCAAGGCGATAAGATAAATTAGTTTAGAAATTTTTTAAAATTTATTTAACTGAGCTCAACCGTTAGCAAACTATCCTAAAGAATATTTTGCATACTAAACAGGTTTTGAGCTGCATTTCGGCCTCTGAAATAAAAACGTGTTTTACGCTTAAATACATTAATTAATATTTAACTGCGCTACGTGATTTTACGGCAAATATTTGCATAAATTTAAACAAAGAAAATTGCAAGATTAAAAGCAGACAAACTTACAAGTTGCAACCGCTTTTAAATACTAGAAAACTTAAATAGTTTTACAGCAAATTTATAACAACAAAGCAGAATAAAGCAATTAAGAAATCAATTTACTATTTATGATGATAAAAATATGATATGAAAAATCCAAAGCTAACAAACAAAACGCCCCCCAATCAAAGACAAAAAAAAAAAAGAAATACAAACAACGCCCCTATTAAAAATAGCTAAAGTCGAAAACAATCACAGACCAAATAGATTAAAACAATATTGATTAATTATACAAACAGTGGGGCGGAAAAATGGGGGAAAATGCATTGCGACACTTCAAGTGGCAGAAACAAATAAAAAAAGAAAATGCACAAAATTGGGTCACTGGGCAGCAGTAGCGGCAGCAGGAGGAGCTGGAAAAGCCGTGTGGCACAAATGACAATACAATATAGAAAATATATAATGTGTGGGAAAACTGTAATAGAAATTCGACAAGAAAAACTTTGAGAACTTGAAATCCATTTAGTTGTAAAATTTTGTTTGGGCTGACAAATTGGGTCAGAATACAAACAGTTTAGATATATCTACATATATATAATTGATGAAGGGCAAAAGTGATATGCAAAAGTGTAGGAAAAACTCAATTAAGTATTTTTCCCCATTCAACGCAGTGTGGCAAATTCGCTGCCGACGCTTTCGACGAAATCCCATTTGACATATTTTATTTTTATGCAGTGGAAAACTGTCTGCACCTTCAAGAAGAAGAAGACGACGCGTCTACTAGTCAAATCTCTTGTGTGCGGATGCCACGCTGGCAGTTCCCGCTAATTTGTAGTCATCCTCCACGCGCTTCGTTTTGTATCCCGCTCCGCCCTCTCCATAGTCGCGACAGCAGGTTTAAAATTCTTGAGGCCTACACTTAAGCGGAAGCCAAAGAGAAAACGAAAAAAAAAAAATGCTTGGCCGAGACTACGTCTGTTGAATGAATAATGAGGCAGGCGTTGTTTGGGGCAGGCAAAATACTTGTGCAACACTGCAACATGGCTTTTAAGTACTCGCCAAATTACTGCAGCAGACAAGAGTGTTGTCAATTTCGATGCAACTTGGTACTCAGATCGGAAAAGAGACTGTCTAGCTAGTCGGCGTTTACATTAATTACGTTAAGTAACATGACGTCATCATAAAAAAAAACCTAAAATCTTAAAAAGCAGTTGTGTTTAGAAAACTGTTCTCTTTTAGATTCAAGTCGAAAGAGTTGCAAAAAGTCAAAAACGAACTTGATCTTCGTTTAAAACTAGAGTATTGTCTTGAAATTTTACTGATTTTATGTCTAATAATAATTTTCTTTGGCTGTAAGACTAAAAATTTACATTAGATTGGACTTTAATAAACCGAAAAGGTTTTCGCCATTTTATAAACAATTTATTGTGTAAAATAGTGATTAAATGTGACAAACTAGATCAGATTAATGCTAATTACTTTATGATGTTCTACCTTGATTATAGGATAATTAAATCTATTGAACTTGCTTAGAAATCTCTAATAGTCTCTAAGAGTTTAAAATTCTAAACAAACATAATTTCGCTGCAATTGAGTTGTAGCAGAATTCTCACAAGTCCCACGAAGAGACAGCAAATGAAATTATAGAAATTTGTATGTATATGCAGCTAACGTATCAAAAATTGTTTGACTCTAAAGATTGACAGCGACAAAAAACATGCAACAGATACTCTGCGTATCTAAAGGAAATGCGGAAGTCGCTGGCCACGTACTTGTATCTATAAGATACATTACACAAAGTACTCACAAAGCGGCACTCGGCACACATGACAGAACAACATATGTACATACATATATACACAAAAACAAAGATGTTTGCATTTATTTATAAACAACAACAAAGTAGACGACACCTGTTTAAAGTCGTTGCAGTCGTTCTTTTTGTTGCTGTGAGTTGTGTTCTTTGCGTGTGTGTTTGCATTACAGTCACCGCAATTATTTACTTGGGTTTTTTTTTCGGTTTCCTTCAAAAGGCACCTAGTGAAGGGATCGTGTAAAGACTGTCGTTAGGCGTGTCTTAGGACAACAAACTGGGCATTAGATATGCCCGATAGGAGGAAACTATCCCTACCCTGACTAATTACAAACATATGCGCTGTTCCTATGCACAATTTCTAATGCCATTCCATTTGCACCTCTATTCAAGCTATAGACATATGTTATATAGGTGGCACAAATGCATTTGACCCAGTTTGTTGACGGCTGCACTTCAATTGCCAACCAATTCAATTACAAGTCAATTGAAGATGTCATCAGCTGCTGTCTGACAAGTTGCTTTTCAGCTTTTCAGCATTTTTCAGCTTTTTTTGTTCAGCTCTCGGTTTCTCTTCAATTGGCTTTTGTTTATAGACTTCTTCACTTTGGTATTTGTTGCTGCCGCTGTTTTCTTAACTCATTCTGTTGCTGCTGCTGCTTTTTAGCCAACAACAACAACACCAACTGGCACGAGTTCTCGTTTATAAACAAAAAAGCAAAATAAAAAAAGGGAAAAAAAAAATCATTTCAACCCGTTTGCCTTGAATCGGTTTGAAGTTCAAATCTGTAATTATATATTTAGCTGCTTTTTTCGTATTTATATTTATTTATTTTTCATTGTTGTGCATTAATTAATGCAGCTTTTGTTGAAGCTTTTATATATCACAATATATAAATATAAAAAGTAATACAAAATAAAATAAACAGATTATACTGCAATTGTTATTTGATTTTGTATTTGTAATTTTAATAAAAGAAAATGATTTTAAATAGCACATTTTTAATTAAGTTGAATATTCCATATTCCAAATATTTCCAGCTATTTGTATACTGTTTAATATGTTTTTTATTATTTTATAAATTTATTCTTAATGATTTGTCTTAATTAATGACTTTGAAAATGAATAAAGTATTTAAATTCAGCAGAAATTTGCTCAGAACTAAAATTCTTGGGAAATTGTTAATTGAAATACGTTAATTGACATTTATGTGCATAGGTAATGATTTTATGAATTTTAATGGATTATTTAAGACCCTGTACTTAATAAACAGACAGCTTAAAATCAGTTGAAAATAGATAATTTGTATTGATATTTTTTGGATATTATATACCAGTGTTTGCAGCTACTCATAATAAAAATAGAATAAATAATAACTAGGAAAACAGGAAAAAATTTTAAAAACATAAAAAAAGGGCAAACATAATATTTATAGTATTTCTAAAATTTCATATTATTTTAAAATATATTTATGCCCGAAAAAGGTAATTAAATAAATATTTAACATTTTAATTTTGTTTTTTTGTATTAATTCTTTTTATTTGAATTATTTTAATGTTTATTTAAACATTTAAAATTTGGTAGCTTTTATTCGTATTTTTTTCAGATTCTCAAAGACTCCTCTTTTATATACAGCATAACTACAAGGTCTTTTACAGTTAGCTTCCTCGTTTTAGCTCTCCCAGTTACCCTAAAACTGTAACGCACAGCTCGACTAGAAACAATTCCAAACACCAAAACGAAACCCCAAAAAACTGCAATTACTGTACACTAAAGGTAAAAGCCAGAAGACAAACAAGTTAAAAAGACACAACAATAATAACTACAACAAAACGTGGCCAAGCCGCATAACTGTGCCAAGGCCCAACTACAACAAATACAACAACAATACCCATAACAACCGCAATGAATATTTTTGGGCATATGCAAAGTGCATGGCAAAGCGAGAACCGTTAGACACAGCGTGTAAAGAGAGGTGGAAAAGAGGTGGGTGGGTGCACGAGCGAGAGAGGGAGGAAGGGAGAGTTGTGGTGTTGTTGCAGCTGTAATTTAAGAGCGCTAAGCAATGTTAATGGGGGCCAAATGGACTTGAGCGAATTGTAAAATACAAAAACTATCAAATTACAATATGTACGCAAAGGCAGAAAGGAAATAAAATCCATATGCGTGTGATGCAATGCCAAAACGGCGGAGTAGCAAAAGAAAATGCAAGAGAGATAGCGAAGTAAGAGAGCAGCGCAGCAGCTGCTGCTAATGTTTTTTTTTTTTGTTGTTTTTCAGCGGCTGCTGCATCTTTTGAGTGGGTTTCGCATTACCAGAAATCGTGGCAGCCTCAAGTGTCTAGTGTCGCCAACAGTTTTTCCTTACAGCCTGTGTTGTGTCTGCTTCCTGTTGCATTCTGCCGGGGCAGGTGGCCATAGCGACAGCAACAGCAAACAGCAACAACAACCAAACAGCCGGAAGCACTTGTGCATGCTCTCTTAAAGGCACCTCATTCTGGCGCTCTCTTCGTTTGCGCCGCTCTCTTGCACTTTGCTTTCTTATGCTGGTTATGCTGGCAGAGTTCGGCTACAATTACAACAATTGTGCAAAAAGCAACGGCAAAACGGCTTCCTTAAGTTTACACGAAAAAAATGTAATGATCGCATTGAAAGACACCCTGTATTAAAGTGTGCCCAATAAATTTAAGCTACCAAATATTTTTATAAGCTGGCAACCTTTGCACCAAGTCACTGCAAAGCTACACGCACTGCTTGCTTGCATACGCACAAGCAAAGCAAGCAGTGCAGGCTGCTGTTGCGTAAAGGTTTTACACGCATTGATTTTTTTTATAACAGGGTATTTGAAAGCACAGCAAGCAAACGAAAAGCACTGGCGATGGCGCCAACTGGCACGACACGGCTAAGTCAGCAGCGGTACTAACAACAACAATAACAACAACAAATGGCAAACGAATTTCGCATTGGTGCAAATGTTACAACTAAAACAAGTAATTTGCTTAATTGCATGCACAAAAAAAAACAATCACACAAAAAAAAAACAGACAAAAACTTAGAGCAACTAATGCTGAGAATCAATAACGTTAAGTATATTGCGTGTCGAAAGCAGCAAAAGCAAAACGAATATTCAATTTATACATAGTTATTAATGCTCTAACAATGTCTTTGGGGCACAGCTGACAGTTTGACAGTCTCTCTCCCCAAAAAAAAAAAAAAAAAAAAACGCTGTCTAATGAGCAGCAGCATGTTTGCATGTGTTAGTGTGCAGAACTGCTTACAACTGTTGTTCTAAATTATGTTAAACAGTTAAAAACGCAGCTGTTAAAACTGTGGGACTTAAAAATATTTAATTTAGTAAAAAAGACAAAACTAACGTTAAAAGTAGTTTAACAATTAACTAATAAATTTTTAAAAAGCATGCAGTGCACACACACACACACACAACGATGCCAGAGACGCAACAGTTAGATTTCTGACGCTGGTAATTAGTGTGTTTTATTGTTGTTGCTTTTGCGCACCTCTCTTACAATTCTGCTGCTGTTCTGCTGCTGCTGCTGCGTACGACGAACTTCTGGAACAGGTAGTATTTATTTTATTTTGGCTATATAAACCAAGGCCAAGCAGCGTCTGCGTTAAATGATGTTACAGTTTGAATATTTCTTTTGTTTATTACACTTTCACTCAGCGCAGATCGCTACGGTTAGCGGCTTTTCAAATGGCTGCAGTGCACACACACACTTGTTTTCTGTATTACTACGCGTGCGTAACGTTGGCAACGCATTTGCATACTTTGATTAGCTTGTGATTTTGTTGGCTTAAATACAAATACACACACAAACACACACGACAAACGACACACGGTGGAAAATACAGGTAAGTGCTACGAAACGAGACGAAAACGATGTTAAGCGCGCGCACAGCCGCAACGCACAATATATGCAACGAAACTGGCAAGCATTTCAAACAGTGTGACCGTGCATGCTGAGCAAGCAAAATATCTGACTTTAAAAAATACTGTTGCTATCGATAGACTATCGTTTAAATACTGCACACTTTTATTTATAAAATACCAGAGCGCGCTAGAATTTGAATTGAATTGAAGTTGTGTTTTAACATTCTCTTTCACAGTCGAATTTACCATAAATAACACTAGACTTAAAAACAACTTGCAGCTGTTTTTACTTTAGTTTTCCATTTTGTTAGCCTCCGACATGCCACTGCTGCTGCTCACACGTTCATCCTCCTCCTCTTCCTGCTGTTGCTCCGCTGCCAATTCTGCTTCCTCTTCAGTTTGTTCACAGGTTTCACTGTCCGCCGCTTGTTGTTGTTGTTGCTGCTGTTGCTGTTGCTTGTGACGCAGCACTGTGCCGGCGGCGACATTAACAACACTTGGATTAGTGTTGTTAAACGAACTGGCCGCTGCTTTGTAGAAGGCACTGTTGGCCAGACTGCTAACTCTTTCCTGTTGCTTGCTAATTGCATTCACACGATTTGTCACCGCAGCCAAAGCACTGGGATTCGAGCTCTGTCCGTACTTAAAGCCCGATATGCTGTTTACCGAGTTCAGTGGCAGCGGAGAGGCAGCGAAACCAAGAGCAGCGTCAGGAGCAGCGTTGCGTCGTCCACGCACATCATAGCGTTGGCTGTTGCTCTGCAATGCTGCGCTGGTCACACCGAAACCAATTTTGGGCACATTAAAAGAATCCAATTTGAAGACATGACGGGAGACGCTGCGATTACGTGACTTCTCGACACGCATCGATTGCACGGGCACAATGGGACGCTGTACGACGTGTCTGCGATGAGACTGCGAATGCTGCATCTGCTGCATCATGTCCAGCTCTGCAGTAGTAGTGGCGTCGCCAGCGTTGCCACCTATCACTGAACCCGCTACTGCACCCGCTCGCTGATCGTAGTGCGGCAAACTGTGTGCATTCACATCCGGATGAAGCACACTTTTGGCCAATCTCTGGCTGGCTGTAAGCTTGGAGTGCTCGGGTAGCAGTGGTGCCACATGCACCGCCGCCGGCACATTGGCATAGGTGCCCAGTCCCAGACGCTGCTTCACCTCCGTCATGGTCTGATGTGCTATCTGCCGTGCCTTCTCCGCACCCATTTCCAGCATATAACTAAGCTCACTTCGATTCGATAGATGTTTATCGATCTGCTCGCGTATGGGACGCAAGTGTTCAATTACCGCATCTGCAACACGTTCCTTGTACTTGGCCGTATCCAAGGCATTTGCCTCCTCCACCACAGTGGCTATGGAGCAGCCTGTGACGTGGGCATGTATATTGACGAGATTACTGACTCCCGGTCGCGTGCTGGGATTATAGGAGATGTCAGAGGTGAAATCTGTCAATGCTTTTTTGATCTTCTCTTTAATTTGTTCCGGTGTATCACTTAGATTGATGGTTCCTTTGGGATTCTGATCGGATTTGGACATTTTCTTGGTGGTATCACGTAGCGATAAGATTCTAGAGCCATCGTCTTCCTCAATTACGGGATGGCAAACTGGAAACATTTCGCCATAACGTCCATTAAAGTTACGGGCCAAATGCTGAGCCAACTGGATATGCTGCAGTTGATCTATGCCAACGGGCACGTGGGTAGCTCTGTGGAATCGGACAGAGAAAGAAAGAGAAGGGTTTATTTTACAAATATCTACAACGGTTTCCGGCGGATATCTAACACTCTTCAACAGGGTATAGTTACTTACTTGTACAGCATTATATCGGCTGCCTGCAACACCGGATAGACGTACAAACCCAGTGGCACATCTCGCACCTTTCTGGATTTCTCCTTGAACTGTGGCAGCTGCGCCAGACGTGGCATCGTCGTCAGTGAGCTGAGTATCCAATTGAATTCGCTGTGCTCCACCACCGCCGACTGCACGAAGAGTGTGCACTGTGAGGGATCCACACCGCAGGCAAGCAGTGTGGCTGCCATGTTGAAGATGTTCTCTCGCAGTTGGGGAGGATTGTGGGGCATGGTGATGGAGTGCATGTCCACAATGCAGAGTGTTATGTTATCGCTGGCATCCTGCATGTCTAGCCACTTGCGCACTGCACCCAAATAGTTGCCCAGATGCAGTGAACCAGTGGGTTGAATTCCGCTAAAGACTTTTCGCGGCCAGCGGGTGTTTGTAACGGTCTGTGCAAAAGATTTGAAATTTGGTGCATGGTGCAATAACATAGAAGGTCAGTAATACAGCATACAGCATATTACATGGTGTAATGACTTTGAAGGTCACGCACTACCCACAGCTCCGTGCAGCAGTGTTGGCAAACGTCACCCACTCGCCATTCCACCATGTTTCTGTTACATCATAAACAACACAACTTACCGGCTGTTCCTGATCATATAATTTCTTTTGTCCCTTGTCGGCGCTAGCTCCACTTAACTGCGATATGGGTGATGCTGAGGCTGTGCGCTCCCTGCTTGCCACACCGGCTGCATGCGTTTGATTTGCATTCAATAAACGTCGAGCCAGCGACATTTGTCTTGTCAAAGATTTACAGCTAGCGCTCTGAGCATTGAATTTACTAATGCAAAACATTGCAAGTATTTTTTTTTGATTTTGTTCTATAAATTGTATATATTTTGGTGAAATGACAAATTGAATATATACTATATTTCATACACAAACACACTCTATAAAACAAAACAACTCTCTGTATAACTTTTGTTTTAAAACGCAAAACATCTGATTTGGAGTAGTGTGACCATGCACGATAGACATTTGTCAGAATGTTATACAGTTATCGACAAACAAATGGTATGTTTATCGATACAGCTCGATAGTTTTGCTTAAAAATAAGCGCGCCAAGGTTTAAAATTAAAACGCTTCTATATTTATTTCTATACTTATGACAACGATATTCAATTTATATAGATTTTCATATATTTATGGGCGATGTGTCGTAACATGAGAATTTTAAACTCGCAGAGACTTTTGGGTATCGAAATCGAATTGTGTTGATCTAATCAGCAGAGTCGGATTTTAAAAGTTAATGGGTTTGCCAAAAGCAGCAGCCACATTCGCCTCACGCAGAGCCTCAGAGCAGGTCTAAAGGGGGGAAACAGAGAGCAAAGATTAACAAATAGAAAATTAGGAAAACTATTGTAATACTTACTGGATGCGCATGGCAAACACGGGCAACATCTTCCGCCGAAGCGCCATACTCCATGGCCAGCACGGCCTCATTGATCAGCTCACCGGCCGAGGGACCAATGATGTGTGTGCCCAGCACACGATCGGTAGCCTGATCTGCAAGGACCTTGACAAAGCCATCGGTTTCATTG
Source organism: Drosophila tripunctata (assembly GCA_035047385.1). Lineage (NCBI taxonomy): Eukaryota > Metazoa > Arthropoda > Insecta > Diptera > Drosophilidae > Drosophila > Drosophila tripunctata. The sequence continues at coordinate 11,246,126 of JAWNPS010000101.1, read as the reverse complement.
TTCGTCTTGGCGCGCGAGTTGGCCATGAAGGGGAATTTGCCCACTTTGTAGGCAACGCCCTCCTGCTTGAGGTTCTCCTCGGATTTGCCCACCCACGCCACTTCGGGATGCGTGTAGACCACACTGGGCACACAGTTGTAATCGATGTGCACATGTCCGCCCAGAATACCCTCAATGGTGATCATGCCCTCATCCTCGGCCTTGTGGGCCAACATGGGACCATGAATGCAATCGCCAATGGCATAAATGTTCGGCACAACCGTTTGGAAGGTGGCATTAACAGGAATACGACCGCGATCATCCTTCACAATGCCAACACCCTCCAGGCCAAGACCTTCGGTGTAGGGACGACGTCCCACAGACACCAACAAAGTATCACACTGGATGTCCTCCTTGGCACCGGTCTTGGCGTCCTCCACAGAGACGGTGACATTGTTGCCATCGCGTGTGGCGCCCATCACCTTGGTGCCCAGCTTGAACTTGAGTCCCTGCTTGGTCAGCACCTTCTGGAAGGTCTTGGACACCTCATGATCAATGCCCACACCGCCAATGGTGTCCATGAACTCAACGGCTGTGACTTCAGCGCCCAGACGGGACCAAACCGAACCCAATTCCAGACCAATAACACCAGCGCCAATGACAACCATATGCTTGGGCACCTGGGCGAGCTTCAGGGCGCCTGTGCTGCTGACAATAACCTCCTCATCAATCTGTAATGGAGGCGGAGTGAATTATAGTTAAAGGAGCTTCAAATATTCCGTCTTACTCACCGTAATGCCTGGGAATGGCGTAACCTCTGAACCGGTGGCAATTAGTATATGCTTGGTCTTGACCGTCTCAGTGGTGCCATCGTTTTTCTGCACTTGCACCTCATTGGGATTCACAATGCTGCCGAATCCCGTCAATTGAGTGACTTTGTTCTTCTTGAAGAGCATGGCAATTCCGCCGGTTAAAGCCTTGACGGCACTCGACTTCTGTTCCATTAACTTTTCCAGATTCAGTGAGACCTCACCGCAGTTAATGCCACGTTTGGCCAAATCTCCAGAGTGTGCCATGTGATAGTAATGGGAGTTGTTTAGCAGAGCCTTGGAGGGAATGCAGCCAACATTCAAACAGGTGCCGCCGAGTGTGGCTTCCTTCTCTACGCTGACCGCCTTCATGCCCATTTGGGCGGCTTTGATGGCAGCCACGTAGCCGCCGGGTCCGGAGCCAATCACAACAATATCAGCTTCATGTGTTGCCGAATAGAAGCGTGCATTTAAAGCACCCAAAATTGCAGCATTGCTGCGCAAATGTGTCTGCAAGAAATTTGCAAGTAACAAGATTTTAATTACAAAACAAGTTGGTCACACTGCTGCATTCATCAGTTTTTCTACTGTTTGTTGTGTTTACGCTAATCACTGGCGTTTAACAGACGTTTTTAATTATCATTTTAGCTTTATCAGCTGTTAATTGGTTTAATCAATGGCCTTGACTTTGGCACTCACTACGCTTTTGACGTCACTAATGCAGTTAATGCCAAAGTTGTGACCTATTTAGGTTAGAATTGCATAACCCCCCCAACAGGAGTTTCGGTGGGGTTTTTATACTTTTTGTGTACCTTGGCCACAGCCGCAGCTCTGCTTAATGTCGACTGCATTGTGGTTTAAAATTAAAAACTTTCACTGTGATACGTTAAATAACAAGAAGTACTTTTGATTTTCAATAATTTTCAATGTTTGACACTGAAAATTACACGAAACTTTTCGGCTAGAACACGACAAACTGCAGCTGATGACTGGAACTACGGCGACATCGATAGCGGCGACGTTCCGATAACTGCTTGTTATCGCAGTATTTTTTTTTTTTGTGTTTTGGGCATTCTGCGTATATTACTGTCTGGCTATGTTTAGTGCGTTTAGTTGCTCGCTGGCTGTGCACACTGGAACGTGAACACAACAAGATGGCGAGAGTTTTGTCTGCAAATTGAGTGGAAAAAATCGCAATAAAACGTGCAAAATAATAGTTAAAAACAATAGCAAAGTGTTAAGCGGCCGCAAGAGCAAGCCGAGCATATAAACGCTCGTTTTGTAGTAAATGCGGCAGCGTCTGCAAGCGAGTTGCAAAAGTTGCTGCGCTGTCTGGCCTTGTTGTTGTTGTTGCTGCTGTTGCTTTATTGTTTGTGTGTGAGTACGCGTGTGTGTGACTGACTGACTGACTGACTTAACTGACTAACTGTTCCACCCGCGCTGCCACAAAATGATGAGCAACTACGGTAATATTATGATGGACTCACCGCGTTCCTCACCCCACGGCGGACGCTCACCGGTGGTGGCGCGTCAGGATTCCTCGGGCACACTGAAGACAACCATATCGTTGGGCAAAACGCCGACAATAATACACACAGGACCATTCTATTCGATGAAAGAGCCACCGGCTAAAGCCGAACATACGGGTGACAAGGATCTCATGACCGAAAACGGGCTGCATCATACGTTGACCAAGTTTAAGGAGAAAAAGTTTAAGGAATCGCTGGCATCCTTTCTGCCCAACATACCCGGCATCAATGACCTCATCACGCATCCCGTCGAGAACAGCACACTGCGCAGTGTCATCGAAAAGCCACCCATTGGTGGCAAGGAGCTGCTGCCACTGACTGCAGTGCAGTTGTCCGGTTTTCGTTTGCATCCAGGACCGGTAAGTTAATGCGAGGGCAGTTTGATAGGTCCCCCTATGAAAGCTCATTGATTTAATTTGCGTTTTTGTTGCAGCTGCCGGAACAGTATCGCACCACATATGCCACACCTGCGCGTAAACATAAAAACAAGCACAAAAAGCATAAACATAAAGACGGCATCACCACCACAGGCACTGAGTCAACGCTGCTGGGTAAGCTACATTTTCAGTAGTTTAATTATAATACTTATCAATTGTATATATAGATTCCGCTGGCCTGGAAACCTACGAGAAGAAGCACAAAAAGCAGAAACGCCATGAGGATGACAAGGAGCGCAAGAAACGCAAAAAGGAAAAGAAGCGTAAAAAGAAGAATCAAAGTCCTGAGCCAGGTGCAGGAGCAGGTGCCGCATTGGGCATGGCACTGTCCAGCGGTGGAGCTGGAGCTGTTGGCGGTGGTGCTGCTGCTGCTGCGGGTGGCGGTGCAATGGCAGCCGCTGGCATGGGCGGTGCAGCAGTGATGGGCGCCACAGCGAGCATGTCGAATTCTATGGGAGTTGGCGGTGGCATGAGTGGCATGAATACAACAAGCATGGGTCTTAATAGTTTTACGCCTTCAATGCAACAAATGCAACAGCAGCAGCAGCAGCAGCAACAACAACAGCAGCAGCAGCAGCAACAATTGCCCATGCAACACCAACAGCAACAACAACAACAGATGCCGAGTGGAGCGCTATTGGGAGCAGTGCTGGGCACCAGTGGAGGCAACACCAATAGTGGTGGTGGTGCTGGTGGTGGCGGTGGCGGTGGTCCAGGCAGCTTACTTATGTTTTAGGCGAAATCCATTAGGCTAATAGAATTGGCTCATTACCTCTATTCACACACCCAAATTGATACACGCTCTAATTGCAATTTCTCGATAAAGTTTCGTGTTTAGTTTTTAATTTATCAATATACTTACATATACACATATACATATATATATATATGATTAATGTAAAATAGTTTAAATTGTAATTAGCCAACTTTTCGTTCGTTTTACACGGCTAGCTTAATGAGAGATTTATTTAATGCAAATTATGGTACAAAACAAAAACAAAAACAAACTACAAAATTTTTACACCGCTGTACACAAAACATACAAACTCACATATATATATTATATATACAATCTATATTATTACTAGCATGCAGTTAACTTTTCCGCAATTCATCAACATTTTTTTAATCCTATTTTTTTGCTTGAAAATCGTTAGTGTTAGCTACAGTATTCTTCTTCTTCGTTTGCAATGGTTTGTTCTTCCAGCATTATAATATTTGTATAAAACGAAAAGCATGTATGGAAAAAATGAAGCTGAGATTTAACAAAACAGAGAACCTGTACTATAAGTAATTAATTGTATTTGTAAGCGCCTATTACAATAATAAACGGCATAGAAATTTAACAAATTTGTTCTTTATAGAGTTTTGCATTTAAAATTGCCGCGCATGCAAGAGTTGGCAACACTCTTGTGCCAAATGCAACAACGTGCTTAAAAATACCAAAAGGCGGCAGTATTTTTGCACACAGCTGAGCGAGCAGACTGCCAGCTGTTGTGTTGTGGTGTTGCCAGACTGCTTGCTGCTTGCCAATAGCCAATAGATATACATAAATAAATTATCAGTGAATGAAATGTTGTAGTTAATTGATAAACCTGGCAGTAGTACTAAATTGACATTGGTTGAACCCAGTCTCATATGTAAATAATACTTCTTCAATACATAAAACAATCCATCGCCATGTATAAACAAGCGTGCAAAAACTTATTGGAACTTTCGCCCGCAGAGGTCAAAACTTGGCTGGGTAGTTTCGATTCTGTTATAACCGATTGCGATGGTGAGTGAAATTCATATATAAATTACAAATTGTGATGCTGCGATAGATGAAATTGCGTAATGCCAGGAAGTTTATGAGCTGCCTACCCAGCAGGCTCTGTGCGTCACATTCTTTTTTCGTTAGTTTTTGCAACTACAATTTGTATACATGTGCCTGAATGCCTGTGTGTGTGTGACTGGCCGCGTAAATTTCAATGTCAAAGCGCAATGTCAATGGGGTGCGGCCAGTTGGACCACTGAAGCCGCTGTAATTGATAAAGTTTTACAATTGGTTAAATTTTGAAAAGTTACAAGTAGGGGAAAAAAGTAATAAAAAAAATCTTTTTTAATAAATAAAAAAATTTTATAAGTATTATCTTTATTTATTAAAAGTTTAGTTTAAAAATAATATAGAAGATGTATGATATTAAAAAATTAAATAGTAAAATCTATTTTACCCAGAAATAATTTGGGTGTAATTCGAAGTAATAAGAGAAGGGTTATTATTAAATTTTTATTAACAACCATTGATATATTTTTACTAAAACCTAATATTTAATTGTATCTTTTGCAGGCGTTCTCTGGGTCTATGGCAAGGCACTGCCTGGCGCTGCCGACACCATGAATCAATTGAAAGCCATGGGCAAACGCATTTATTTTTGCACAAATAATTCAACCAAAACTCGCAGCGAACTGCTCGAAAAGGGTGTGGAATTGGGATTTCACATTACCGAAGATGGCATCATATCAACTGCCCATGCGACAGCCGCTTATCTGAAGCAGCGCAGTTTTAACAAAAAAGTCTATGTGATTGGTTCGACGGGTATTACGAAAGAATTGGATGCAGTGGGCATTGAGCATACTGAAGTAGGCCCAGATGTTATGCAGGGCTCCCTGGGGGAGTTTATGTCAAAGCATTTGGTACTAGAGCCCGATATTGGGGCCGTTGTTGTGGGCTTTGATGAGCACTTTAGTTTTCCCAAAATGACGAAAGCCGCCTCGTATCTAAGCAATCCCAACTGTTTGTTTATTGCCACAAATACCGATGAACGTTTTCCCATGCCAACCCTGGTGGTGCCGGGCAGCGGTAGTTTTGTGAATGCCATCAAAACATGCGCGGAACGTGAACCGATTGTGATTGGCAAACCAAATCCAGCGATTTGTGAGACATTGATCAAGCAAAAGACTGTTAATCCAGCACGTACTCTCATGATCGGGGATCGGGCCAATACCGATGTGCTGCTGGGCTACAATTGCGGTTTTCAGACGCTGCTTGTCGGTACGGGAATTCATCAGTTGAGCGATGTACAGCAGTGGAAAGAGAGCACAAATCCAGAGGACAAGAAGCTAATACCTGATGTGTACCTGCCCAAACTGGGAGATCTGCTGCCTTTTATTATCGATAGTGTAACGGGAGGCAGTTATTAATTTAATACTACTTGATTTTATATAAATATTCAATTATACTATATATGTATTCCGCTCAGGGACGCTACTAAAAATTAACAATAGAAGGGAATTCATATTTTAGACAAGGCATAACCAAAAAAAAATATGTTTCTAGTTCAATGTACAATAAAAACGCTAATTATTTTACAAACTGATCGTATTTATCGAAATGCCCCTTTGTATGTAGCGCATATGAACTATAGGTGCGAAAGAGATAGCATGCACATAATGCCTAATCACGATTGCTGTTCAGTTGAGGCACGAACATTCGCGAATTCAGCCGACAGTTACAGTCGAAGCGTCGCTACAACATGTTTAGAGCGAGTGCCACCAATCTGCTAGATCTTCAGCCTGAACAGGTGAGCAACTGGCTGAAGGGCTTCGATACAATTATCAGTGACTGTGATGGTGAGTAGATTGTGTGCTTAAGTATCTGAGTGTGAAGAGAGCGCAACTGCTGTTGCTGGCGTTGCCACCTCTCCGTTGGATCATGCTATGCTTACCGATAGCAATACAAATTCGATAGTTGCTTGGCGCGCAATTTTAAACTGTTCTTTTTAATTAGCTACCTTGTGGCATGATGATAAGGCCATTGAGGGCGCTGCTGACGTACTAAATGCACTGCAATCCCGTGCGGGCAAAAAGGTTTATTTAATTACCAATAATGGCTTGAAGACACGACATGAAATTTGGCAGCGAGCCGAACGTCTGGGCTTTCAGCTGCCCAACGAGACGCACATCATTTCGCCCACACAAACAATTGTCGATTACCTAAAGCAACTCGAGACATTCGACAGCACCAAGAGGGTTTATGTTTTGGGAAATGCGGCAATTGCCAGGGAACTGCAGGCAGCAGGAATTGAGAGCTTTGGCGCGGGGCAAGCCGAAGAAATGCAGCCCAATGAGAAGTGGCAGCAGTTTGTGCAACGTGAATTCAGTCAGCCCACAGCTGCTTCCAATGTGGGTGCTGTGGTGGTGGGCTGGGATGAGTACTTTAGCTACTGCAAAATGTCGCGTGCCTGTCACATTTTGTGCAGCAATCCAGAGTGCGTTTTCCTTGTGACAAACACGGATGCGGTGCACAAATATCCAGCGTTTCACATTCCCGGCACCGGAGCCTTTGTGGCCGCCATCGAAGCCTGTGCCGAGCGCAAGGCGTTCGAAATGGGTAAGCCCAATCCTTTGGTCATTGAGTCGCTGCTTAAGTCGGCCGATGTGAAACCCGAACGAACGCTAATGATTGGCGATTGGTAAGCAGCAATGAGAAATGTCAATCCATCACTAGAGATTTGTCAATTGCTTTTCTCTCCCACTCTCTTGCTATCTCTCTTGTCTAGCTGCAAAATCGATGTCACCTTTGCCAGAAACTGCAGCATGCAATCTCTTCTAGTGGGCACGGGCAGTTATCAATTGGACACATTGCGTGGGAATCCCCAGCTGCCAATGCCAGATGTTTATCTTCCCAAACTGGGCAATCTATTGCCATATATTTAAGTTGCAATCAGTAGGAATATATACATATAACTCTCAGGGTTATCATATTTACTTTTATCATAAAATCAGACCGTTTACCATTAAAAACTACAGTGGCATATAGAGTTTGTCGGAAACTAAATTTTTGGAACAGGCAGCAGGCGACATAAGAGCTAGAGCTATCAAATTTGACATGTATGTGTACAACAAGAAGAATTAATAAAAAAATATTATAGTGCAGATATCCAAAAATCATTGGGAACAAGTTGGGAAGGTGTTCCTATTTAGTGAGTACCTAAAAAAAACTTACCTTAGCTCTATCTCTTCCCAACTTGTGAATATTTTTGGAATTTTTGGAAAAAAAAATCAATGGATAAGTATGAAAAATTTGGAAAAAATTAAATTTTTGATCTTTTTTAAATTAAGATGATAAAAACTTATTTCCGACCCGGCGAAGTATATATTTTTACTCATTATAAACCGTTAAAATTGGTCTAAAATTGGTAGGTACACTCGATTGCAGCTTTTTCCATCAATACATCATATCTCTATGGATTGTTATCAATTTATGTTCACTATCTATGTTAATTGAAAGAGCTGGATATACATATATTATAGTTTATTAAAATTACATTCATATAGTAGTTGCTCAATGTGCTGGCAAGTATTGCGTAATACACTTAATTATGCTTATTATATTAATAGTAATACCATTGAGTTTTGTTTCTACTTCTATTTAATTTCATTTTTCTATATTTCTTGGCAAACACTTAACAATTTCATATATTTCTATATATATGTTATTTAGTGATCCCTCAAAAAGCTCTTTAGGCAGCAAAAAGTCAAACAAGATTTTGAAACAAGAACTTAAGATAGATAGCATTTATAGTAAGTAGATTATAGTTGTATTATAGATAGATAGATAAATAACTAAAGGCTTAAAAGCTGAATATATATGTTCTGGGCAAACTTATTGGCTAACTGTACAAATAATACATATAGACGTGTACATAACTGTATAACTGTACCGTTTTGGGAGGTGTACTATATACTATATGTCTGTATATATGTATATATGTACAATTTGTAGTCCTGTGATATGTTTGTATAGCCTTGTGTGTTTAGCAATTTAGCGCATAAAGAAATCCCATAAAGCGTTCATTAGTTGTTAGCAAATCAGATTAAGAGCAAATAACTGAAGCCGAATTTAATAATTTGAAAATTTTCGCAGATCATTTTCCTTTGCGTTTCCCAATTCCACCTTTAACCAACCTTTAACCTCATTGTGCTCTTGATGTTTGTAGAGAACGCCTTTGATTTCTTTTTGAGGACTGTGTCTAAATTGCTAAAAGGTAACATCAGGTGCTCGTCGGCGTATTGGCCAAAATACGTGAGCTGCGAGACAGATAGCCATACCAGTAGAACACATTGATCAGGAAGAAGAGCAGCGGGAACACGATTCTCGAAGCTCGATCGATTTTGGATACCGAATTGTATTGCGGCGTCCTTTTGCCCTTGCGGCGCGCCTCCAACTCCTCACGCCTGTAAAAGGACATGCGACGTCTGCCCACAGGAGGTGGTGAATTCTGTGCTGCTGCTGCCGCCGCTGCGGCTGCTGCTGCGGAGGTACAGGGTGCCTCGTCGGCGCGCAGTTGGGTCTGTTCGTCGTCCTCCTCCTCCTCGTCGGAGCAGGTGGCCTTGCGCGTCGGACGTCGCTGCCGACGCCAGCTGAACCAGTCCAAGCAGCGCCAGAAATTGAATCTGGCCCAGCCATGGCGACGATTGCGTGTGGTGCGCCTGGAGCCCAGCATACCCAGCCGACTACTGCCAGCACTGGGCATATTTATGGCACACATGGACAACGGTATAACTTCGTAGATCTTGGACTCGCTGCTGCTGCGAAAATCCGACTGAGCGCTGGCATCCACATCGGTTTCAGACTCCGCCGAATCCGAGTCCATATCCTCAATAATAAAGTAACACTCACCGCTGCCGTATTTGGTAAAGTAGTGGACCACAGCAAACTGTAGTATGGTGGCAAAGATGAAGCCAAAGGAGAGAAAGACAAAAAAGTCCAGGGCAGTGGGATACGACACTTTGGGCAGATCGGTGCGCGCCTCCAGACCCAGAAAGGTCATGGTCAACACCGTGGTAATGCCCAGAGAAACACGATCCGCGGTCGCCTCACGATTCAGCCAGAAGGACACCCAGCTGAGCACCACCAGTAGACAACAGGGACCATACACCTGTATCAGAAAGTTGCCCATGTGACGCTGCAAATGGAAATTAACCATCAGCATGGAGTACTCCGCTGCAAGAGAAAGAGGAGAGAGGGAGACTTGTAGGATTATGGTTTAATAGCACTCAACTCTGCGCTTACAGGGATGATGAGTTTCCAGCGTAATGCTACCGGCCAGATTTGTAACTAGCCCACCGCCTCCACCGGCCACGCCCCTGCCCGTACCGAAGGCTCCCTTGTCCAGTTTGATGCCCGTGCCGCGTACATGTTGATTTTTGGCACCCGGACCAGCAAACGTAGTCATGGCTTTGTTGTTGTTCGGCGACTGTCTGTGTGGCAGTGTGTCCTTGTTGTTGTAGTAGCCTTGTGGCATGGGTGCGGCTGCCTTGTAAACAATGTCCGTTAAATTACCCGCCGGACAATCGACCAAATCGAATTGTGACAATTTCATGTCCTCCGCAATGGCAACTGCAGGACGCTCTTTGTTCCAACGATAAATGACATCCGACGTGGTGTAACCAACTGTGCAACATCAGCAGTCCGACAGGTAAACAGCATGAGTGCGAAAAGAGGACGGGGAGAATATGTATAGATTGTGATGTCTATATCAGATTTGTTATTCTAAATATTGGCAATTAATTCTGATCACCTAAATAGTGATGCGAAAACTGTGACGGGTTTATTGTGTGAACAGCATGGGACTTATTTATAAAAGTTTAAATATCAAGCTGGCTAATTAGTTGCCCTACACGTTGGGCGCCCAAATTAAATAATTATAAGCTGTTAATTTCACGCATTGCTTAATAGAAATTAATATAATTTAAAAGATTACTATATATTTCAAACCACTATACTTTTAATCTTATTAACTTCAAGTACACACGTTGGGCGCCAAAAAATTTTTTAAGAAGTTTATTTCAGGCGATGCTCAAATGTTTACTAAGAGACTAAAAAATTTATAAGTTTTCCAGCATTTGTATATTTAATAGGTATTACATACACCATTTCCAAAAGAAAAAAGCTCATTCAAATCCCTTAAATGTTTTTCACCCAACCTTTAAAATATTTATTCCGTGTCACAGCTTATAATTTACTCACTTTTCGCACAAACATTCTTTGTAAAATATTTAAAACTTCCACGTATACTTTTAACCAGACCCCACGTTGGGCGCCACAGCTAAATTTAAAGACTTTTAAGCAGCTGTTAAACGATTGTGTAAGCTGTCACTACTCTTTAGCATTCAGTGTATCACAGTTTATCATATTTTTTCTCATCGCTATTCATATACACACGCTCGCACTCATTCTGGCACTCACACCCTGAACTAACTACTATACTCGTTCCTCCACCCAACGTTCTGCAAACGTTTGCTATCCATACACGTACAGATATTTTATTTTATTTTATTTTGTTGCTGTTGCTGTTATTGTTGTTGTTGTTGTCGCCTCGCTGCACAAATTGCCAAACATTGCGACATGTGTGGATGCGGATTGGTTTACCTTATTCCCAAATTTTATTCTATTTTTTTTTTCATTTTCATTTTCATCATTGAACTCTGACTTTGGCAATATTTTCAGTTGCTTGACGTCGCATCAAATGGGGAAATTGTCAACATTAAGTGGCAGGCAATAACAACATCGAGAGCGGCAGAAGAGAGACATGGGGTAATTGAATTCTTGACTGTATGCAACATTATTCACAACAAATCGGAAGCAATAATACCTAGCATAGCTACTACAGTGTCGTCTGTTAATTTACGTTTTGGCGATAAGACTGAACATAAAGTGTTGCTCTAGAATCAGAGATTTTTTATAATATATGTATGTACATTCTATATGTAGTATATAATCATTCATTTAATGAATACTTAAGTTCAACATTTGCTAAAATGCATCAGAGTTTACATGGTTCCTTAAAGTTGTCAACAAAATCATATAAATATTATATACTTAGAGAAAAGGTGTTAAATAAAGGAAAAGTTTAAAATTCGTCTTTTAAAACCCAGAATTATACAATAAAAAAACATTTATTATCATAATAAGGTTTCAATCAAATTTATAAAAATATGTTGGCTTCAACTGATTATTTTCCAAATCAAATAAAAATTTTAAGAACTTTCATTTTGGATATCTATATAGTATGACAAATTTTGTTATTTCCCAACTAATTTTCCATCCCGCTTAACTTTAATTAATACCACTCTTTTAGTTAAGCAATATTTTGTTTTTAACTAAGCTCTTTAATTGGCCATTAGGTCAAGTTAATACGCTGCCCCAATCCTTTTACTGTCAAAGCTTTTCAGCATGTCTTTTTTTGTGTGTTGTTGCGCTCTTCTTCTTTACACTCAATCTCACAATCCAATGCCATGGCATTCATTCTATAAATCCGAGTGTCCTTCCAACAAGTGGTCGACTCATGGACATGAGGCATTTATAAGGCTATAACACATCAAAGCACCACTCAGCGCCAATTATGCATAATTATGCCAACGCACGACATGCTATACATGCTATACCATTATTGTATATGGCATTTTCTTTTTTTCCATGTTGCCCACTTACATGATCCGAATTTGAGGGGACATTTTTGTATGTCCATGGGAAAATCCGCTAGATTCATGGGACAACCGGCTTTGATTGTCAGACGGCTGGAGTACAGAATCCGTCCGTTCTGATAGATGCGCACAAACTTATTTGGGGTGGTAATCATGTGCAAATAGCTCTGTTTGCCATTGTAAAAATATGTATCCGGTTTCCAAATGCGCGCCAGCATTGACACTGACAGTGCCAAAGTATCCTGTGCCCCCTCGAAGGCGAGACGTTTATCCACCCAGGATTGCCGAAAGTAACAGTCCATCGAGTATGTCTGTGAATGGCATAAGGCAGCCAAACGAGTGTTGATAAGACACTGTACTGTTACGTGACTGAAGAGTAAAGGAGTGAAAGTGTTGCAGCGGGTGGTGGGGAGGGGAAAGGGATAAGTATTGCATGTCCTTGTACTTATTGGAGTAGGGATTTTGTTAAGGGATTTCATATGCTTGTCTATAGCTTACCATATCGACTTCGGAAATTGGTCCCATGCTACGCACCATTATGTCCACCTCAATTGTGGCGGGCGGACCTAAGAAATGGATTAAAAGTGACTTTCTCAGTGTTTTACTAAGTAAATTTGCCATTTATTAAATATTTATAATACAATTCTATATAACTTAAAGTATTTTTATAAAATTTAAGAATATTTAACGGTTTTTTATTATGTTAAAAATTGATAAAGCTCTTAATTTAAAAGCTATTTGAAAAACAGCTTGATATAAAGTTGCTTTAAATGTAAATTTTGCTACAAGTAAAGGTAAAATTATTATCTTGATTATAAATAGATTACCATGAAGCTAAATTTAAAGAAAACTTTTGAAAAGCCCATTAAAATATTGTCTTATGCTCAGAAATCATTATACACTTTATAAGAAAAGTTCCAAAAGCGTGCGAGCTAAACAGTTTTGCAATTTCCCATATATAACTAGTGTATAAAGATGTATATATCGTATATACATATTCGACATAATTCCTCTATATGAATTATTCCACCAAAGTCCTTCACATGAAACGGAATTTAAATGTTGGCTCTGCTGAACAATGACACTTAAGCCGCTTGGCAGACAGTCTCATTCCGCAGACAGACTGTTTTTCCCCACCCAGTTTTTCCGGCCTGTTCCGCTTATGTGGACCACTCATGGGATATACGTATCATCTATCAGCTCTTCATGGCGTTGTATTTTGCGCTAATATGCAGTTTTTTCTACAATATTTTCTCTTTTTTTGTATTTTTTGTATTTTTTGCATTTTGTCTATGCGAACAGTTTTTAATGACTTTGGCGCTGAGCTTGGCAAACATGCGTTGTGCATCCTGCACCATGCCACACACGTACACTTGCCACTTGCACCCGTGCCTGGTAATGGCACTTGGTATCCTTTTACCTATGCGTGTATCCTGCACGAGGCGCAACGAAGCAGCCATTCTTAATGAAGTGTTTAAAAACAATGTAATTTGGGCTTAAGTTGCGTAAACGTTTCTCTTTTTCGTTTTTTTTTTTTTTTGGACCACGTTAAGCTGCATTGAGTGGTCGGCAAGAGCGTGGTAGGTTTGTGGCAGCCACAGAGGCTTTTAAATTTCGAAAATATTTAAATTTTTATGGTGGGCGACAATTTGGAAAATTGAAAAAGCTTATCAATTTGCCGTTCGTCGCTTCAAGGGGAAATCCTTGCGCTACAAAACAGACACATACAAATAAACAAACAGGCAGACAGACGCACAGACTGGCAGACAGACTGAAAGTTGAAATGGGGCTGTGAAATTGCAATGAAATTGTATGTAAATATTTGTCGATTTTGACACTAACTATTTGCCAAAAGGGAGCCTGTCATCATCATCAACATTTCAATGCTGCCTGCCATCTTGACTTTCTCCTGGCAACAACGATTTCCGGTTCATTAAACGTTTCCGTTCATAAGGGCAAATCTGCGCCATGTTCTCATATGCTGATTACAGCAATCTGTCAAAGGGTAAACAGCCAAAGGGCATAGAAACATACACAACTCTTCTTCCAAGGAATTCGTAACCACAGCAACGGAAATCAAAGCAGATACCTGAGATTTGGTTATTGAATGTTTATCTATAGGTGTTTAACCTATCTATAGGTATACTTTCACCTTGAGTTCAATATTAAAACTTCCTTTTTAACACAAATGTCGGTAAAAGTAACTAGGTAGAGTGGAAACTGCTAGCTCTGATCTTGAATAGTTTTTTCTGCACGAAGATTACTCAGTAAGGAGATGGAGATTTATGAATGTTTATAGATAATTCAAATTATTAATTTACCTTTTTTTAAAATTTCGCAATCATTTAAAATTTATCTAAATTTTATCTCTACCCCATTTACCTAAATACGTTTTATATTTGGAATAAATTCTATGCAAACTTACCACCAAAATCGGGTCGTATGCTATTATCATAGCCTCGCAGTAGATTGTCTAGCAACTCGGAGATATTGGCATGATTGTTACTTTGTGTTAGCCAGGAGCGAGTCAGTGAGCCGGCTCCAAGCTCTCCCAGACGATGGGCATCGCCTCGACCCTTGATGCTGCCGGCCATGACGCCAAAATGGAGACCAACGGACGCTTGCCAGGCATTTGTGTAAATGCAGCACATTAAAAGCCAGCAGCTAATCAAAACTTTAAATATGCGCAAGTTTAAACGATGACCTTGCCACCAGAGCCAGGACAGGCTGCTGCTGTTGCTGTTGCTCCTGCTGCCAATGAGGTCATCCGATGCATTGCCGGATGTTGTATTTGGTTTGCTTACTGTTGTTTTGCACATATTGTAGCTATGGTTATTGTTGTTGTCGTTGTTGCTGTTGTTGTTGCGTCTATTGTTTGGACATCTGATGGACAACTGTTCTGGCCTAATCTACACATCCGTTTTGTCTAACATTTGTCGCTCCAACTGCTCCAGTGTCCAGTTAGTACAATTTAGCCTTAGCTCCTGCTCCTTTGACTTATTCTTTCGACTACCGTCTGCTCTTGGCAGTTTTTGCTCAGTTTGTTTTGGTATTTATTTTCATTTATGCACCGGAAGTTGCACTCAACTGTGTCACTGACTGCATTCCGTGCCAGTTTTTCTTAATTTGCTCAGCTCACTTCTACTTTTGGCCAAAGACAGCATTAGTTCCGTTTATCTAGACTTTTGTCTTTTGTCTAGCATCTCAGTTCAGTTCGTGTATTCGCTGTGATGAGTTTTATGATTTTAATTGTTTGCACTGTTCTGACTGTCGCCTGCTCCTGGCACTTTGATTAACTGTCAGCACTTTGATTGGCCAATTAGCCAGCAGCGTTTAGATTTCTACCCCGAAAAAAAAATAAAAATAATTAGTTAGTTGTAGGCAGTTAAACAAGCGTTTATTTGATTAATGCTGATTAAAACTGCTTGGTATGATTGTAGAGCAGATTGGAATTGGTCTTGAACTTGGAATTTAAGTCAAGCTTAAGTTTGAATAGTGATACACTGCGTATGCGTATTTATTTATGGTATATTGTAGAATTTCAATTGAACTTTTGCCGTTTTGAATTCAATTTTATTATATTATCATAGGCTATTAATTTTTTTTATTAAAATTCACTTCGTATACGTGATATCTGTCGGTGTATTAATTTTTAAAAATTTTGTTATCATTATTTCATTCAATTTTTTAAGTTAAATTAATGTTACATTATTTTTGTGGTTTGTTTTATAACTTTTTTATTTATTTATATTTGTTTGATAAATTAAGTACATATTTTTTTTTAAACATTTATTGTGTATTATTTATGTTACTTATATTTTTTAGTTTATAAAATTTATGGTCTCTTGTAAATTAATTAACTTAAATTACAGAAAACTTCGCACAATTGATGTGTACTTTACACGCACGACGCGGCGTATGCGTAATATGAATCTTGTTTAACTGCACGTCTGGGAAATGCGTGAAGATTAATGCCTGTTAAGTTCATGCTGTATTTTTGAAAATAATATTTATATATGCAACTCGAAAGCTTTTATTGATGGCAAGTTATTAAATAAAATAAATAAAGTATGCGACGAGTGAACCCAACGGCACGAAGCACAAGGCGTTAATGAAAAATCAACTGTAAGCAGGCCAAGAGGCAAACAACAGCTAAAGCTGATACCAATGTGTAGAGGTGTAGAAGGATGGTGAATACACCTGCCCTTTAATAACTATAGTAGACTTGTATTTGGTCATTTGCAAGACGCGTCAAGGCAACGAGTGTCCATCCATCTAATTATGCAAAATACTTGCAATGCGACCCATAAAGTTGATTATGTGTCTCACCCACTAACCTAATTGTCTGCGTGTGGGTGTCTATACACCTAATATGATGTGCTTCTTCTTCCAATATTCTCAGGCAACTGATAGCATCGCCAGTCGAAACAGCATCTCACATCTTGGAAAAGGCATTGAGGCCTCGTGTTCGTCAATGCTACTTGCCACTTGATTAAGCGTTGTGTTTGCTAATTAAGCATGTGGCTGAATCTGAAGGAAATATGCATTAGATTCACTTGGTTTACCCAGCACTTGAGGCATTTTCTCAAAATTCATCTTAACTTACAATGTCAATTAATTCAGTGTGAAGAGCGGCAAAAATATGTGTAACTTAATAATGGTAGAAATTAAACAGCTGATCATAAATTTTGCAGCTGTAATCTGAGCCAAAGACTTGCCTTTGTTTTCATCATAATTTTGTTGTTTTTTGGACAAAAACCATTTCATATAATTTCTTTTGGTTGCTTTGCTTATCGCGCCGCAACGCCTTCAGTTTCTCTCTGCTAGTTGCCTTTGTTAACTTGGCAAAAAGGGTTAAATGCGGCCCCGAACCGAGAGCAGCCACAAACATAGAGCACAACTTGAGCACGTTCAACGCATTTTCTCATCAACGTCGTCTAAATTGCACTCAATTTTTGAAGGCTACCCTCCTCATCGTCATCGTCTCCGTCATCGCTAGCTGCTTCCGTTCTTTCTTCTTCTATGCTCTCTATATGGCTAGGACTCTATAGAATATGTCGTGTTTTTTTCACTTTTTGTCACTGCCAGCTGCATTGTCAGAAACCAGTAATTGTGCCCTTGCAGTGTATAAATTCAGTTCAGAAATGCCATCAACCAAATATCAAATTTATTTTAATGCATTAATGAAATGTATCAAATTTGCATAATTAAATGGGCTTAAATAATATATATATAATTTATATTGCTTTAGTAGTTTATTACAAAATTAATAGATTGCTGTAAATAAATCATTTAAAATAATTTTAATGATTTCCAAATAGATCACATAGTTTGCTGATTACATAAAAAATTTTGTGGTAGTAAAATTAGTGAGTTCTGAATCTTTCCAATGCCATACTTTAGTTTTCAATGCTTTTAGCTCAAATGATAGGCAATACATTTTACTGTTTTCTTCTCCAAAAAGTTTTCCAAATTTAAAATGCTCTTCTACCCTTTAAAACCATTTAAGATTTACTTTACCATCCAGTCTCCTAGCAATTTCTATACTACTTCCTCCATCCTTTCACCTTCTAACGCACTTACAGGGCATTTAAGTAACAATCAGCCCTCAATCTATATATGTGTATATTCGTCTAACCAGTTTTCTAAACATCTGCTGCAAATAAAAGTGTATGTAATATGGTTTCTTTGGATCTACTACGGCTGCTCTATGTGGGTGCAGCAGGTGGTTTCTATGGACTCGAAACTTTGATGGGGCACAGGTTCCTCTGTATGTATGTTAGTACAATTTGGTTTGCCTTTTTGTGACATTGCTTACAAATGAGTTCTGCATTTCAATCTGCCCGAGACTTACATATATATACGTAATATATTCATATTTAGTTCAGTTTTTTGGGCTGCGTGTGAAATTGCATTGTCAGAGGAGAAGCATGCAAAAAAGCTTTTGCCACAAGTTTTCTAGTTAACCTAAGTAGCTTTAAAAATTCGCAATTTAATTAAATGCAAGTCAAAATTCAGGCATAAAATAATGCAATTGTTATAATTATTTTACAGTGAAACCGGCGTACGTGGTTTTTAACTACTAGACAGAGCACATAGTGAGGATGCAATATAGGAAGATTTTAGTAATGCTATGAAGGAGGGTAGAACCTTAACTTCTACCCTCCTTCATAGCCTTACTAACATCTTGTTGTAAAGGTAATGGCAAGCAAATAGTGTTGATATTTGACTTAGTTAAGTGACTTTTACTGAGAAAAGTTTAGAGACTCTGGAATTATTTAGAGAAGTTATTTATATGTAAAAGAAATATATTTTTATTTTTTAAGAGAAAGTATCATGAGCCACAGATATTTATTGCTCAATTTAAATAATAGAAAGTAAAGACTCTCAAAATAATAACTTTGTAAACTGTATCTCTCTCTCTTTTAAGTATTGTCAAACATGCAATTTAAAACACAAAAGCCCAAAACGTATTTCGTAGGTAAATAGAAACATTTCAGCTTCTCTGCAAATTTAATGAACTCAAATGCAGATGACCATAAAGAAAAGAAGAAGGTACAAGAGATGTCATTGCTGTGTGACACGCACACACACATAAACGAGCTGCATAGAAGATTGAGAAGTGACCCTAAGACCCTAAAGTAAACAGATTTCAGAGCAAGTAGGGGGGCGGTACGAAGAAAACTTGACTTGTGGTTCGACTAACGAATCCCCAAACCAATTCAATAAAAGCAATATAGCAATGGGAGCAGGAGTAAGCGTAAGCTTCATGAGGTCCGCAGACCACAAAAAAATCTGTAAAATTCAATTAATTTAAATGCACTTTTTGTTAGGCTCTCTTGTATCACACCATACATATACATTACACATACACACATGTAGTGCGCAGAGTGCTGTGTATTTGGGTGAAAAGCTAAACGCATCACTTTACAATGTAAATCTCAAGAGTGCGATGCCCAGCAGCTTTTCTATTTTATCTTTTTCGTCTTTTTTTATTTTTTTGTGTTTGCAGAATTGTATCTGCTTTGCATTTACCGAAACCGACAGCTGTTTTTTTAAACATAAAGCGAAAACTGCCAAAAAAAAAAAATCTAAGGCGGAAAAAACTATTATACAGCAAGCCGACTGCTTAAGATTCTATAACTGTAGAACATTTCTAAAATATAGTTTAGAGAATTTAAATGATTTTAAAGTCTAATTGCATAAAAATTTCTGCAAATTTTACAATAAATATATTTCAATCTTAAACCATAAAATGTTAGACCAAATTTTATATACTAGATTCTTTGTAAATGTTTTTTCCTTATAATTTATGTCATGTGCGTTGATAGTAGTCTGTTTAAAAACTATTGAAGATTTATTATTTTAGATCCAGTGTTAATGTTTTTCAAGAAACTATGATATAAGTTTCCTTAAAATAAATTAAACTATTCGGCATGCTTTAACTTATGCTGCATCTCTGAAAGTCTACGCTAAAGAAAACTTCTCCTATAAAATAAACACACTAAACTCAACTTGAAAGTGAAATCAACGCTTAAGCTGACAGCTTTAAACACGACTTTTATAAAAACAATTTTTTAGTTGCAGCTGAATAACTCAAGTTGTAGCTTATATAAAAGCTACAATGGATTTGCTTATTATATATTGTTTATTTTACGAGTTTTCTAGATTTTCAAATTTAATTCTTTTTGTTCCCTCCATGGCAAATTAGCATAGCAATAAAAAGCTTTAAAAAACCACATGAGAACACTCATAAATATGGTTTAAACACACCCACTAAATGTGTAACTCCCACTAGAATTATTAATAGTTCTGTTAATGATTTGCTTGGTTAACCAAAATTGCTGGTCAATTTACTCTAGTTTTTTTTATATATGAGATTTTTTCCATCTGTGATTTGTTTTATTTTATTGCACATTTATTTATTTTCTGATATTTTTTTTTGCGCTTCTATTTTAAATGTCATATTTGTGGTTATTGCATTTATCAAATGCTTTGCATGCGGGTAAACCGCATTTCAATTGATTTTTAATACATTTGGGATTTCCATTAGAAGCAGTTTGTAAACACACATTTAATTGAGCTGTTGTCTTGTATTTTAAATTAGCATTAGTTTGATTATTTGCATTGCAGTGGACATTTTAATTGGGCAGTCAATAAACGTTGATATTATTTGATAGGCTAATTAAGATATACGAACTACATGTGTATTTTTAATATTTAATTTATATGCCACGCTAATAATTAAATTTGTACCAAAAATCAACTTAAATATTTAATGAGTATTTTAATAATGCATTAATTATACATTTATGCATAAACAATTAATTTTTTATTTAATTCACAGCGCTTTTATTGCACATACGCCAAGCATTCTATACAGAATTTTAATTTCAGTTCATTAAATTCCTTTTTGGCCATTAAATAAATCAAATTAAATAGAATCTGTTTTAAATAATAGACAAAAAACGTTAGTATACTTATTACGCGTACGCCAAGTGTTCGTTTAACCAATAATATATTTATTACGCATACGTCTAGTGTGCATACACGCATTTCTGTTTCTTCTTTGCGTTTTTTAATAGATTTTCACTTACAACATTAATTTTTTTTAATTATTTTTAATTAATTCTCTGCATTAATAGCTCACATCAAATGCACATTTTAATTAAGCTCATATGTTATTTATTTTATTTACTGTACTTTTGCACAACACGTCACGCGTTTTGTAATTAATTTCGCAATCAATCGTCTTGCTTGCTGTCTCGATTCAATCAATCTGGTTGCTAAGCTTCTGGCAAAGGTCAGAATAATTTTTTTTCCTTGCCACCGCCGGCAAATAATAATAATAACAATAAGAACAACAACTGCGTGTTTACAAAGTAAACAGATAGAAAGCAAAAGTGCCAAGTGCGTATACTTAATGCCCGCTTAGAAGAGAAAGTGAGACTGAGACAGAAAGTAAGTGAGATTTCGGTAACAGGAATACGTCGAGACGCGCCAAGCGCGCAACGCCAACTGAAACGACATTAAAAGCCAACGCTTGGCCAAGATTCAATTGTGCAGCAGGCGACATGGGCAGCAGCAGAGGATACGCCGACAGCATAAAGCACACAGACACACACACCAATACACCACACAACCACACACACACAGGCGGCACATTCACGGACATGCAAAAGGCGCAAAATCAGTTTCGTACTGCCACAGCGGGGCTAAATCATGGCTGAAATCCATTAACACCAAGGGGTTTTACCAGGGAGATGGGGGGGTGGATGTTTCGTATGAAGCCCTTAGGTGCTGCGCGGGGGCGTTTTACTTTCATTCATAAATGCGACTGGCTCTTGTTTACGTTTAAGCTTCTGCGCCGACGCATTGCAGTCGAAAGCGACGCCAGTGCACGTGCTCTTTGTTATGACGCCCCAGCAAAGCGACACCTGTTGCTAATATACAGTGCCGTATCACTTAACAGCAGTAATCAGCCTGTCAGTTAGGTTATTCAACTTATTTCGTTGACAACTTTAAATATGCAGACTAATAGCTCAATTACCAAATTTCTTAAGCTAGCAATTTCTAACTCTTCTGCCTTTTTGGGCAGTGTATAAAAGCAAGTGCTCCAAATTTAACTTTCACTAGTTCTATACCGTCTAAGATGGCTCATATAGCTATATTCAATTTTATTGTCTATAATCTGCTGCAAATAAACTTAAGAAATGTGATTATATTGCATTGCTGGTCGCTGCCAGGTAAATTATTTTGATAATAAGTTAAAAGTAGATTTATATTGGGCTTAAAAACAGATTTCAACGTTTAAGATATACAAGCTTCGATTCAGTTTATGTGCTAACTGAGCTTTAAAATAAAAACTAATCAATGAAAGTTTTTTTTTAACTGCTTATCTGTTTTATTCATATTTTTTTATACAGAACAGCAATTTGTTATTTGTCTTTACTGAACAATTTTCTTTCTTTCATCATTTTAGATATTTTGCCGCTGGCAGAGTTGTTTTCGCGAAACTACATATTCTCCCAGTACATTAATCTCAATCAGAAAAGAGAGTCTTTAGCTAATTTTCATAAGGATTATATGGACATTGACTTGACTAAATTGGGCGTCTTTTTGGATCTAAGCTGCGAGCAGAGTGCCTTTATAGCAAATCAGGTATGTTTTCAGACTTTTGCTACTTTTGTTTAAATAACAATCGATTTTTACAGTCCAGTCAAGCACGTCTCTATAATGAGCACTTTCATTGGCTCTTGTATGATGAAACGGCTAATTTAAATCTATTGAAAGAGTTATATAATAATGCTAATCTCAGCATTAATGCGGATGTTACCTATGTGCAACAGCAGTCGGCTGATAAATTGAGTAGTCTCTACACGCTCTATGATGTGTATAACAGAGGCAGCCATTTGGGTGGTAAACTTAATATAACCATTGATCAGAGTGTTTACTGTAATCATAGTAGTTGTCTGCATAAGGAGTATCTAAGTGATTTGCATAAGAGAACTAGACTACAGCAGCGCAGCAATTTAGAGGGTTTAACTTTCAGGCAGGTGGCATTGGTAACTTGACTTGATTCTAACTTAAACCTTTATATAACTGCTTTAATTTTGTTTATAGGTAACTATGCTGCCTCTAAACTCGAGTGAGCAGGAACTTTTAGCCTTCTTGAATAGCGAGGAAAATGCCCATATGGATTGGATATCACGTCTGGGTTATCGCAACAATTTACATTTGCAGGAATTACTGCAATTCAAGTAAGCTATTTAAGAATTTAATCTATAAGATATATAGAATTAGCATCTGTTAGCACAGAAGAGACTATCTAAACTTGTCAGTCAGTTTCTTTACTAACTGTTTTCCGTATTTTGAGATTATCTTAATATCAAATTGGACTATTATATCATATGTTAGGACTGCTGTACCAAACCTCTTCTCATTTCCAGGATCAAAAACTTTTGGGTTGATCAATGGAGTATCAATGATTCAATTGGCGGTGCCATGGGAGAAGTGGTCAATGAGCGTGTTGAGATATCGACAACATCATTTGTTTTATCAGATGCACGATTACGGAAAATCTTTCCTACCACGGATATAGGACAGTTCCGATCGGTTTGCATCTTTCGAACGCCACACAATGCTGGCATTAAGCCCGGTGTCTTTTTGGAGCCATTTAAACCGAGTGTTTGGTTGGTCTTTATTATACTTCTGGTATTTGCTGGCCTACTGCTTTGGCTAATATTTCGCTTGGAGCATAGAGCGGGTGTGCAGCGGTTATCTCTGGGTTATATACCCTCAGTTTTGAGCAGCTGTTTGATTAGTTTTGGCGCCGCTTGCATACAGGGCTCACATTTGATACCACACTCCACCGGCGGACGTTTGGCCTTTATATCGCTGATGTTGACCTCTTTTCTGATGTATAACTATTACACCTCTATTGTGGTATCCTCTTTATTGGGTTCCCCTGTGCGTTCCAATATTAAAACCATACAACAACTGGCCGATAGCTCGCTGAATGTGGGCTTTGAATCGATACCTTTCACAAAGGTTTACCTGAACGTAAGTTTTCTTATGAACTAACTCGAAAGTAACCGATATACTTATTATTATATATTCAGAGCTCTCCGCGTACCGATATAATCAATCTTGTAAAGCGAAAAGTGGAGGGACGTAATCCTGAAAGCATCTGGTTCTCTGCCCAAGAAGGCGTCCTACGTGTACGCGATGAGCCCGGATTTGTATTTGTCTCAGAAGCTTCATTTTCCTACACCTTTGTGGAGAAATACTATCTACCCCATGAGATATGTGAATTGAATGAAATACTCTTTCGTCCCGAGAGTAGAGTGTACACAGTTGTGCATAAGAATTCCACTTATAAGGAACTATTGAAGCAAGTACAACTACGTCTCTTGGAGGGTGGCATGACTCAGAAACATCGAAATTTCTATATCAAAGCCAAGTTGCACTGCTACTCGAGCAATTATGTGATTACAGTGGGCATGGAATATGCTGCACCACTTTTTATAGCCCTACTACTGGCCTACTTTGTGGCATTATTTATTTTATTCATCGAACTCAGTTGGGCTCATCTGGCGAAACGTTGGATCTTTACAAATTATTAGAAAACCTTTTTAAAAATTTGCTTTCTAGTTGGGTAAGTCTATTTCATAATTGACCTATAACTTTGATTGACATTGTCAGTTGTCCATTCTTAGCTGTCAGCACTTAAAACGGAACTCTACAGTTCATTAAGTTGTCAACTTTGATATATAAAATTTTCATACTGACAGCTTATTGAGTTCTTATAAAAGCTCTTGCATTTAAACAATTGTCTTATTAATTGTCTATAATTGTCTGTGCTGTAATCATGTTTCTATATCAATTTGTTATATATTATTTTCTGCATATTGTCAATTTGAAGAATGTTTTATATTTACACTGTTTGACGGCTGATTGTAAGTTTTTCGTTTTAATTAATTCACATTTTTTAAAACTATCTTACTTTAGCACTTTTACACTTGGCAAATTTATCTGGTAATGCTGCTTTATACACCCAATATCTGAACCTTAATGCTATATACTCGCAAGCGGCGCATTTGCAAAATCAACTCGTTAATCATAATGTGGACAAATTGGGAATTTATTTCGACATCAATTGTGGTCAAAGTGCTGAAGTTTTGAATATGGTAAGCTGGTTTACATACAGACACATATATTTTAAAAGAGTTTTGTTGGTCTATTAAACATATCATATAGAAGTACCTATCAAAACTCGTTTAGAGTATGAAAAATCTATGATTTATATGAAGTAACTTCACCAAAACTCGAATATTGTTTATTTCGGAATCTAATATTGAAATTTGGAAAAGAAGGACTTAATTATAAAATAATCAAAGAGTTTTTAGTATATAAAACTTTGTGATTTTTTCAAGAACTTTTAAAACGTAAGAAAAATTGTATAGCTAGTCCGAATTTGTAGATTACTTGTTTAGAATAATCTATTATAGTCGGTTCGCTTAAATGTTTTCTTGTTCTTTTCTTCCCAGGCTAATAAACAACGCCTTTTTACGAATCACTATCATTGGCTTATCTTCGATCGTTACTTTAATTTAACTCAACTGCATAAACGCTTCTCGAATGCACAACTTTACATACACAGCGAATTGACTTATGTGGAACCTATAAAAAATCTAAGCAGCTTTATACTCTACGATGTGTATAATAAGGCGAAACACTTGGGCAGCCCACTGAACATAACAATCGATAGACAAATCGACTGTAATTGGCGGAAATGTTATGTGAAACAATATTTCACAGATCTTTATAAAAGAACACGTCTACAGCATCGCAGATATCTGACTGGTCTAACAATGCGTGTGAATGCAGCGGTATGTACTTAAATCTTAGCTATATATTTCTACAGTCTACAGTTACCCAATTTCTTGTACAGCTCACAGGATTTCCATTAAATAAATCACTGGCGGAAATTCAAGCATTTCTAAGCAGTACCGATAATAAATACAGTGATTCATATGCCAGATTGGGCTACCAATCGCATCAGAATATTATGGACATCTTAGACTGCAAGTAGGAACAGTTTACAAGTTAACTAAAGTATTTTGTGGCTAAAATAAAAAGTCCTTCGCAGCTTTTCTTACATCTTTCGTGATCGCTGGACGGATTCTGAGCTAACTGGTGGCCTCATTGGGGACTTAATAAATGGCACTGTGGATTTAACAGCAACTGGTTTCCTATACACCAGTGGACGCGCCAAAATCCTGAGACCTCTGGCCTGGCAAAGCTCCTTTCGTTCCGTCTGCATGTTCCTGAATCCTCGTGCTGCCGGCACCGAGCTGCGTGTCTCACAGTTTGTGGAACCCTTCAGCTGGTCAGTGTGGCTTATGTTCAGCATGCTTTTGCTTTTCACTGGCTTTCTGCTGTGGGTAACATTTCTGCTGGAGCGACGCATGGACATAGTAGACATGGAGACCTCTTTGCTGACCAGCTGTCTGTTGTCCTTTGGTGCTGCATGCATTCAAGGTGCTTGGTTTTTACCACATTCCACGGGCGGACGGATGGTCTTTTATGCCATTATGTTGACCTGTTTTCTTATGTACAATTATTATACATCAATTGTGGTTTCAACACTGCTGGGAGCACCACCGAAATCAAGTATACGTACCATACAACAGCTAGCTGACAGCAATTTGGATGTGGGCGTCGAACCAACAATTTATACCAAAGTATATGTGGAGGTAGGGTATAAAAAATCTATAAAATATTATCAATGACTATCCAATTGTTAGCTTTAACAACTAAACTTGATACTATTCTATAACTCTGTACTTTCAGACCTCCGATTTTGCTGACATACGCAGCTTGTATCGCAAAAAGATATTGAACAAAGATCCCAAACGCATTTGGCTATCTTCAGAGGCGGGTGTTTTGATGATGCACAAGAATCCTGGATTTGTATTCATTGCAGAATCGGCTAGCGCCTATATATTTGTGCAAAAACATTATCTACCCCATGAGATCTGCGAACTAAATGAGATATTGCTGCGTGATGAGACAAACGCGCATACTTTTGTGCCCAAAACCTCCAGTTTTGCCGAGTTATTAAAAGAAAGGTAGAACTTTGAAACTATATATAAATTTTTACATCTATTTAAATATAGCATTTTTTAATTTAGTCAACTGCGATTGTTGGAAACTGGAGTTCATCTGAAGCACTATCGCTATTGGGTTACAACCAAGCTGCATTGTTATCAGAGCAATGTCACCGTTGTTGTGGGCATGGAGTCGGCAGGACCGTTATTTCTTTTGCTAATCGGTGCCTTTATTATATGTCTATTTGTTTTAGGCCTGGAAATACTGTGGCACAAGCGGCAGCTACGTGCGGCACGTCATTAAGGCAAGTGGACATTAATTTGCCACCAATTTAAAAACAAACAATCGTCTGACGCTTGACAGACAAATTGCTTTATACAGCACTATAAAAGGCGGTCCAGAAGACCAGTAGACAGTCAAAAGTCAATAGAGTCATGCAGTTATTGCAATTGGCCAACTTCTTGTTGAACAATTTGCAGCAGTCGCGCATCAGTTTCATTATCTTTTTCCATTGTTGGCAACGCAATGAAAGTGTGTTTCTGAAAATAATATTTTAAATATAAAGTTATTTTTAACCAATCTGTTATATTTGCAGCTTTTCAGTTGGCACAACAAATTCATCAATCACCGCAACTCATCTACTATCAGTTTGTGCACTTGAATGTTTGGGAAAACTGGCAGCATTTGGAGCAACATTATCTGGATCATCTACAACCCACACTAGCTATCTATGTAGATCTACAGTGTGAGAGCAGTAGAGATCTTTTAAAGGAGGTAAGTACTTTAAAAAGAATGTAATTTAAAATTAAAATAAATATCAAATCCATCACTATTGAAACCTATTTTCAGGCCAGTCGCGAGCAGCTCTATAATCAGCACTATCATTGGCTTTTACATGACAGTTTTTTGGGCTTTGAATTTTATAATTTTTTTGCATCCTTTAACATATCCATCGATGCGGATGTTAGTTATGTAAAGCAAAAGGTTTTGGAAAGTGGTAATGTCATTATCTATTCACTCTACGATGTGTACAGTAATGGCAATCATATTGGCGGAAAACTCAATATAACCGGACACTATGAGCTTAATTGTAGCATCTTTAACTGTCACTTGATTCGTTATCTAAGCACATTGCATTTGCGCACCAAATACAGACAACGGGAGCAGCTAAGGGATGTCGTTTTCAGGGTGGCCACTGTGGTTAGCCAACGACCCCTCACCTGGCCACGGGAGTCACTGCTAAGCTATCTTAGGCAGGAAAACGAGACGCATATCGATGCTATAGCACGCTTTGGTTTCCAAATCACACTAGTCCTTAAGGATCTGCTGCAATGCGAGTGAGTTTTGAAACTAGAAATAAAGTATAACTTTTTTGAAAAATTTAAAAGTGCTATAACTTTGCCAAAAATTAACTAATTTTGATGCGGTTTGCAATTTATTATTTATAGTTAAGTCACTAAATTAATTCTGTTCTCATTTTACATTATTTTGCAGCATGAATTTTATTTTCTCAGATAGATGGAGCATTAGCGATATTATGGGTGGAATAATTGGTGCGGTTGTCAATCAGACAGCCGACATGGGCTCCACACCCTGGCTGGCCACGGAGGGCAGATTTAAGTATGTTTCGGCCATCATAGAGACGGGTTACTTTCGCTCAGTCTGTCTCTTTCGAACGCCACACAATGCTGGGATACGAGGTGATGTGTTTTTGAAACCGTTTAGCGCTTTGGTCTGGTATATTTTTGGTGGTATGCTGCTGCTAATTGGACTGCTGCTCTATTTGATCTTCTATCTGGAGTGTAGGGTTATAAAGCGGCGTCATAATGCCATTCCCTCGCTGCTAACCACTTGTCTTATTAGCTTTGGAGCTGCCTGCAGTCAGAGTTCGGCGTTGATACCACGCTCTACGGGCGGCCGATTGGCATATTTTGCTTTATTTCTGATCAGCTTTATAATGTACAACTATTATACATCTGTGGTCGTTTCTTCACTGCTCAATTCACCCGTTAAATCGCAGATTGAGACAGTGCAACAGCTGGCAGAGAGTTCGCTGGATGTGGGACTGGAGCCTCTATCTTTTACCAAGAGCTATTTAAATGTTAGTATGGGATGGATTTCTCACTACGTTATATAACTGTTTGCTTTATTGCTTTATATAGTACTCGCTGCGTCCAGAGATTAAACTGTTTAGCAAACGCAAAGTCGAATCACAGTCGAAGAATAAGGAACTCTGGCTGCCTGCGGAAAAGGGTGTTTTACGTGTGCGTGATCGTCCTGGTTATGTGTATGTGCTAGAGGCTTCCTCTGGCTATGCCTATGTGGAACGTTATTATACCCAGCAGGAGATATGTGATCTCAATGAAATACTCTTTCGTCCCGAACTGTTGCTATACACACATCTGCATCGCAATTCCAGCTACAAGGAAATCATTCGACTTAAGTGAGTAGATTTTTAGCTGGGAAAAAAGATTTAAAAACCTTTCAAATAACTATAAACAATCTGCTGTTAGTTACTATTAGATATATATTATAGAGTACATGTTGTAGTAGTATAAGTAGAAAAACTTTCTTACAAACATATTTAAGCTATATGTTATTGTAGTTGGAATTCAATGAATGTAAGTGAGTTCTTATAGAATATTTTTTCATACTTTTAATAATAGTAGCACTATTTAATCAGTTTCTATAAACAGCCCGGTTCTTCAGGCTACAAATATGTATTTTTTTTAATTTTTACTACAACTCCTTTTACCTTTTCTACGCTGTAGATTGTTACGAGTGCTGGAAACTGGTATCTATCGCAAACATCGCAGTATTTGGGCCCGCATGAAGCTACACTGTTACTCGCAAAACTTTGTCATTACAGTGGGCATGGAGTATGTCGCACCACTGTTCTTCATGCTGATATGTGGCTACATTTTGGTGTTGCTGTTACTGCTACTGGAACTCGCCTGGCAGCGCTATGTGCAGCGACCCCGTTAAGCACTTGCACCTTGCACCTTTAAGCGTTTTTGTGTGGCAAGTTTCACGTTGCACGTTGCAGGAAATCGCTTTAAGCTATTATGTAAAACTGGAATAAAAATAAAAGCACTTTGCGTTAACTTTTTCGCCTCATCCAACAACGCATTTGGAATTATGCAGGGATGCAGGGGATTCACCCGATGCCACCCAGCACTTCCTGTTTGTCCGTGTTGCCATGGAATTGCCGCATGCCTCGCTGCGTTGACCACGTTTTCATGTTTTCATGCGATTTTCGTATTTGCATTAAAAACTTTTCCGGCTCTTTTTTAATTTTGTATTTTTTGGGGCTATGATTTTGCTCCATTTGCATTTCGCCTGCAGCTTGCAGGATGCCACAGCCTTTTAGTTAAGAGATTAAACAGTTATCAGCAGTTGGCATTTGGCATTCCTTTGATAACGAACGAGATTTGTCGCTCTTACACAACACTGTTAGGTAATCAATCATTTCATATTTCTATTTTGATTTGTGGCATGATTTATGTGGCAACCTGCGGGCAACACTTGACACCATTTCATTTTATTCAGTTGCACAATCCAAAAATTGTGGCACGTTGTTGCGAAACCATAAAACAAAGCCGGCAATTAACAACAATGCCTCTTGTTTTTTTGTGAATAACAATGTTCGGATGTCTATTACTCGGCTACCAGTGGGGTATATCAAACGTTTGTTTTATGACATACTTTAAACATAAATTAAAATTCGATTTTATCTAATAACTCAGCACGCTGTTAGATACTTTTGCATATTTATTGACTAATAAAAGTTACAAGGAAAATTTTATTGGGCTCCTAACTCTTTCAGCTTAACATCTATTATGCTCGACTAAAGCTTTTCAAGTGCCTAACCAAGTAGCAGCCATTTGCTGTGACAAATTGCCGCATTGCTGACAAATTACCAGCTCAATCTTGTTGTCATCAGTCCATCCCCATTATTCCACCATTACCAAGTTGTCATACAGCGCTGTCATTTCTTGCACATAACATTTAACGACAAATTGACAGCCAATTGTAAATTATTTACTACATTAACTTGTCTGTATCGAGTTGGTAACAGAGCTGAGAGCTGAGTACACCCTGTGCAGCCGTTGTCAACAACATGCTTTTGTCTTTTGTGATTCCTCACTCTGCTTTAGTTTTCGTACTTTTACTGTTAGTTAGAAAGAGTGTATATGTAAAATTCTATTAATTTAGCTAAGTAAAATTTTGGATTAATATAATTTACTGGTTTTCGAATTTGTTCTATATTTTTCCAACACACAGAACAGCTCGTAATTAGAGGGTATTTTAAAGCAAAAACTCATTCAATTCTTTTTGCACTGCTATTTATTTTTCGTTGCATACTTTGCGGCTGCTAAATTGATTTTCGTGGTTTTTGTCCGTGCTAAACAAGCGCGCAAAATGGTTTCATTTTAAATCACAACTAGCAATTTGTTACCAAATTTAACGATTACTCCTCAAATATGTACCTTTATACATATCACTATATAGATGTATTATAGTTCGTCAGAATATTTTGCTGACTTATAGATTTATGAGCTATGTATGTAGCAGTGCTATTGCTATGCGTTAACGCTGGCCTGATATCTTAAGATTTATACGGCTCGTGTTCATCTTATCGGCAGTAACTGGGTTTTTAATCTATTCCCGGATTGCTCAGATAATGATAATGTTTAATGATAATATTAAAGATAATGCTGTCGATTGGTACTTAAGCGTGTATTTTAGCGACAGTTGATTTTCATTGCTCGAACGCGTTAAACGTGAAACAAAGTATTATAATCAAAAAGGGTAATTTATAAAATGTGCGTACGAAAGGGAATAAGTATCTTTAAGCCTTTATAGCTGAATGGCCTTTAAAATTAAGCAGTTCGAGATTTCAGCTCAATTCGTGTAAATGAACTGTAAAAAGCACGCGAGTTTCGAGCTTGTTTTATTTTGATAATTAACGAAATTCCTCGTAATTCCGGTTTGAAATCATTACAAGTGTTCAACGCCAACTCTCTCTCTCTCTCTCTCTCTTGTTCTTTAACAATGCGCATACGCCACGTGCGCTAATCACAATCAATAGCGTCTTCAACAATAATTGAAGTCTATCGTCGGTTTGCCTAATTAAGATTCCATAACTTCATTTCAAAATGCCTTTAACATATTCAGCAATGACATTTTAGGCAGCAGGTGCCAAAATACAAAAAAAAATACCAACAACAACAACATGACATCGTTGACCGGCCTCTGTTGTCATTGAGCAAAACTTTAGATTGCATTCATTTAGCTTTCGCTTTGCTCTGTCATCTGCCGTCCCGCCTGCACTTGTGGTCATCGCCACTGTCCATTCACAGCAACTTGCAGAACAAGTGTGTGTACGTACGCTTACTTACGTTCATATTCGGCATAGCGTACAGTGCAGCACAATATAACATCGTGTATATGGAATCCATATTAAAGATTAAAGCATGCTTTATTAAGTAGTATTTTTAGCATATTTTATCTGGAAAATTTTATTCATTCTTTTTTATTTTTCATATATAAAAACTTCTCTTTAAATCAGTGCTGTCAGATTTTACAGTACCTAAAAAGCTGAATTATATAGAATATATTGCTAATAAAACCAATGAATTAAAACGCAGTTCTCTAAGAATTATATAGAAGACAGAACTATAAGAATAATATGGCTACAAACCCAAAAAACACACTTTATAAGTACTTAAAATAGATGTGTTGGTTACTTTTCAAGATTTTGTATAAAAATTAGTACCTTATTTATTTTTTAGTCTCTTTAAAATAGTTCTATTTATTATGAGTCCGAATAATTTGTCTATCAGTTAAGATTTGCCATCACAACATTTTATCCCATAATCAATTATAATATTAAATAATATCTTATGCTGCTGTTGATGCTATGCTACTTACCTTTGCTGTACCTACCTACATACTTATGAACATTCATACATATCTACTCTAACTACTTGCTAGATCGGCACTTCTTTCTTGTAGTTGTTGTTGTTGTTTCTCTTTACAGAGCTTTTTTTATGTCGCCGGTCTCAAATCGCGTGATTTTACCACTCTGGTCTCTTTTAGCGTCGCTGTTGGCGTCGCAGTTGCCGTCACCGTCAACATCATCGCTGCTTGAACTGCAGCCGCTGCTTTTGCCGCTGTCGATATTGTTGTTAACGTAGCGACGGTTTGTGGGTCCCAATTGGTGGGAGGTTTATTTAGATTCAGTCGATCGTGGAACGTTAAAGCGCGCGAAGTGCTGCTGTCGTGCCAGCGACGTTATCTAAAATTTGTCGAGTATTTGGGAATCACAAATCTTAGAAAACAATTAAGAAGAGCAACAGGAGTGCAGCTCAGATCAAATATTTGAGCGATAAAGCATAAGAAAAGGTGTGATCCTATAAAGAACGATTAATTGGTTTATCTGCAAAGTTTTTATACTTTTAAAGTAATTTATAAAGCGAAATAACCGGATAAATACCACAAAAGTGAACTGTCTGTTTAGCTCTGAAAGCAAATAACATATAAACTTAACAATTCTGATAAACTTTTAACCTTACATATATCAAAATCAGTTCAAGCAATGAACTCATTAAAATTTGATTATAGTATCTAGTTTCCTGCTATATAAATCAAAAACTTTATTGGGCTTTCGCAATTCGAAACTGATACTTCCTATATGCAATTTGAATATGCATTCAGAATATGAATATCATGTGAATAACACAAATTGTTAAGCCAAGGCAAATGTCGCAAACTTTCGTCTCAATTTACATGCGAAGTGAGTGCATTTAGCATTTTTGTTTTTTTGGAGTAATGGGTGTCAGGTTTACAACCAACGAAAGTGACAACTAAGCTGGGATTGTCTTACAAAGTGGGTCAACAACACTGCAGTGAGAGAGTGCAAATGACTCACAAGAAATACGAATAGATCTGGAATTACTATACTAGTATACTACTGCTTTACAAATCACCACCGCAATTCTAGACGAGAACTTTTGCGGTTGGCAATTCGTGTTGTTGTGTATTGTTTCTTTTTAATTAAAACAATTGGTTTGTTAACACGTGCGACGTGGCGATGTATAGAAAAGCTTTTTAGTTGCTAATCTTAAGCAGTGACAAGGTCAAATTGCGGAGCATCTCGTCTAGATAATTTGATTAGATACAATTGCGACGACTTTCACATCCCACCGCTCTCTTCTATCGCTCAAAAGCACTTTCATACCCATTAATTATATATGAAATCAATTGAGGTAGTTTAATTAGTTAAAAATGCAATTACTTTCACCTTAAATTGATTGGCATTTAAGTCTTTTTTGTACCCTAACTTAAAGGTATTAAAAATTTCAAATACTTTCAGTAGTCTGTAAATTGCTATAAGAAATTATTTAATTACTTTTAACTTAATCAAAACATTGACTAACTTATGAAATAACACTTGCCTATATAGATTTGCAGTTCCTTTCGTTTTTTATGGCATATATAGTACGTTTAGTCGTTTTTGCTTTTGTCTTAATCAAGTCACAAGTTCTGTGGTTTGTAAACAAATCAAACAATGTGCACTTTGAACATCTGATAATCGTTGCCAATAAAATGTTGACTTTTTTCTATATCCGGGCCTAGTTCAGTTCCCTTTTGATGCCATTAAAATGTTCATAAATAGACTGTATTTAATGATATATTACACAAACTACTTACTTTCCAGACTCGACCACAAAAATAAACAAACAATTAAAAAGGCAGTCGAGTGACGCAATTCAAAACAAGCTTAGCTTTTTAAAAGCCAGGTCAACGTATCAAAATAAAAATCGAATAATTTTGCGCAGTCATAAACCTGGCAAATATTTAACGTCGTTAATTTGTTAAAAAGAAATAAAACAAAACATGAAAATAGTGAAACTCAGGCACAAAATTTTGTATATAATGTGTAAAGTATTTAAACAATAACAAAATAAACACTTGCATCACATACTTACAGTTAACTATTTATTTCAATCACGTAATTCTCATTTTGTTCTTCTGAACTTGCTCAATGGTACTTCGTTTGCCTCAAGACCGCAGTCGAACATGTCTTGTTTAATAAATTAACTATGCACAAAAAGCTTCATTCAAACCAAAATGTATATAATATATAAGTGGGTTATTAAGACAAGTGTAACATTTTAAGCAATTAAATGTCACGGTAAAAAGAAGCTTTTAAATAGTATGTCAATTATATTTTGTTTATTTTACACCTGAACAAACATAAACAACGAGAGTTAATCGGTTAATCAGCGAGTTATTCTCAGAGAGTCTATAAAGTTTCAGTACAACAGATGCTTTGCAGTTTTTAGCAGCTGAGAGACACCAAGAGTTATGAAGTTGATGGGGAATTTTGAATAAACTATGCATAAGTATATAAATAATCTTTTTCGAAATATAATATATACTCCGAAAAGTATGAATGATTTTCTTCAATAAAAAAAAGTGTGAACAATTAACTTGTAAAAGACTAACTATAAATAAAAGCATAGAAAGTAAATGATGATTTTAATTGTTGTAGGAAGGAATATACCAAAATTTCCTGTGAAAAAGCTTTATGCTCTTGAAAAGATTTTGAATCCGTCTTTTAACAACGCATAACTTGAAAAGTTTTTAAGATATCTTAATAAAACTCACACATTATGTGCATAGTAATATGATATATATCCATACCAAAAATATCTTATAGCTGCCTTATAAATGATTTTTTAAAATCGGTACAAATGTTAAAAACTCCCTCTGTATCCGTATGATCCGCCTGATACCTTTCCTACTAGTTAATATGTTAAATGTTAACTAATTTATATTTCAATTTCAGTACTCCTGCCCAGAATGTCGATGAGGAAGCGTGAAGAGGCAGAGGATAGCGATCACAATCCCCAGGTGGTTGTGACTCCCTCCAATGCCGCCCATAGCGTTAGACACGATCGTAGCCTATGGCGAGATTTGACTGCCTACTGGATACTGGGTCTGTGTAATAATTATGGATATGTGGTAATGCTGAGTGCTGCACATGACATCATTGCGCAGTTTAACGATGAGGTAAATTTAAAGATAACAGTTAACTTTATGATATGGATAAGTATTAACTTATTGTTGCTTTGTTTTAGCCTGAAAAAGATGCAACCGGTGGAAATGGGCGTGAATGTCATTTGGTTTCCACAGGGGCCATTTTGTTGGCGGATGTTTTACCCTCGCTGTTTGTCAAGATTATAATGCCCTTCTTTCCCTTCTGGGTCAAGTAAGTAGTACCCTATCTCTCTCTCTATCACTCTCTCTTTCTACCTGTAGCTATCATAGAATTTTGTTGTGAAAATTTCTTCAGAATCCGATAAGAAATGCAATCTAATCATATTTTTTTTTTGCAGTGTACGCATTGGCATCGCCGTGGCTTGTTCTGCGGCGGGTTTTCTGCTCGTTGGCTTTGCAAATGCCGAGTGGATGGCTTTGATGGGTGTAGTTATTACATCGGCTAGCAGTGGCATTGGAGAGACAACCTTCCTGGCCTATTCCTCAAGCTTCAACAAGTGAGTTTCAAATTTCTCTTCATTCTTATTTTTTTTCTATTTTCTGAACTTTCTTTCATAGAAATGTCATCTCGACGTGGTCATCGGGCACAGGAGGCGCTGGTGTTATTGGCTCTCTAAGCTATGCCTTGTTACGTTCCTTGGGTATGAGTCCACGTGATACCATGTTGGTTATGTTGATCTTTCCGGCAATTGAAGCCGCTGCTTTCTGGTTGCTGCTCCGTCGTCCACAAGTGCTGCCCGTCACGACAGTGGAGTCCACCGAGGAGCTCATTAGCGACGATAAACCGTTGGTGGGCTTCAAGGAGAAGATGTCCTACATTAAGCATCTGTTTAAGTACATGTTACCTCTCTGCCTGGTTTACTTCTTCGAGTACTTTATCAACCAGGGTCTGGTAAGTTATAGTCTAACATTTCTATATACTTTTCGCTAATTGAGTTCATTTTTTCTGCAACAGTTTGAGCTGGTTTACTTTGAGGACATCTTCCTGGATCGGGCATCACAGTACCGCTGGCTGAATGTGGACTATCAGATTGGTGTCTTCATATCCCGCTCTTCTGTCAACATTTTGCAGATTAACAAAATCTGGCTAATGTCCGTGTTTCA
The DNA here is from genome assembly GCA_035047385.1 of Drosophila tripunctata. Lineage (NCBI taxonomy): Eukaryota > Metazoa > Arthropoda > Insecta > Diptera > Drosophilidae > Drosophila > Drosophila tripunctata. The sequence goes on along the minus strand of JAWNPS010000101.1, from coordinate 11,209,115 downwards.
ATTCATTAACGTGGCCTACTTCCTCACCGAAGTCATTTGGTTCTATACGCCCAGCATTTGGATTGTGTTCGTCATTGTGCTGTGGGAGGGACTGTTGGGCGGTGGCGCCTATGTGAACACCTTCTATCGAATGTCCAAGGAGATACCGCCGGGTCGTCAGCAGTTTGCCATGTCCATGGTGGTGCAATCGGATTCCTATGGCATTGCCCTTGCCGGCTTCCTGGCCATACCCGTCCACAATGCCATTTGTGGTCTGCCCGCCTCGGTGCGCAGTCTCGGTTGGTAATTGTTGAACATGGAGAGAGCTCATAATGAGTAATTGATTATGCCTTTAAACTAACTAATATAGGTCTATTAGTTCAGTGCATGTGTGTCTGTGTGTGTATCTTCAATCTGTAGTATTATCTGTGTGAATGTAATGAAAGTCTAGTTGAGGCCTAGCTAAGTGATTAGCCTACAATTGTGTGTAACAATAATTTAATATGTATTAAACTTAAAATAAATTTTCTTATAATATAAAACTACAAGCTAATGATTAAAGATTTTATAAATTAATAGCAAATTACATTTTGTACATCAAATTTTATTTTAAATATATATTTTTAAATGTATAAGATTGTGAATTTACACAGTAAGTTTAACAGAGATAAAGTACTACTAGTGAGTAAAATTAATATAAAATAGTTGACATAAAAATTACTATTTAAAAGTGATTATTTTTTATAATACTAGTACAAATTTAAAGTGTTGTAATTGCTTATTAATTACATTTCCATATGCTGTATACGTACATCTTATAAATTCCTTGAACTTACTTTAAAATAAAAGTAACTTCATGTAGAATTTAGGTACAACTACGCTATTAACACTTTTGTAGCTGCTTAAGTACCTAAATTCTACGCTAAAGATATAAAAGCGGGACAGCTGCCGCATATTAAAATCGTACAGCATCTTTGTACACAAAGAGTTTCACGCTAATTGTACCTAAAAAGCGTACAAACGGACTTAAGAGAACAACGAATAAACGACGGCTAGCCTCTCCCCCTCGTGTTTCAGTATTTAATAGGAAGGCAAACGAAGCACACACATGACTTCGTGTTGTCGCGTTTGCATGACCAGTTCTGGCGTTTTAGTGAACATATTCTCAGCAGAGTCTGATACAATTCCCAGTCTGGAGCACATGTTAAATGGTTGCGTCGATGTAAAAGTAAATCGAAATGATCAATTGCCCAAACACTTGTGCAAAGTTTGTTTATCAGATCTGCATTCTGCATACAGATTCAAACAAAACTACGAGCAGAGCTTTATACGATTAAACATAAAAACCGAATTAGCAGAGGAAAAGAGAGTAAAATTGGATCTCGCTGAGCAGAAGAGTAACATAACGCAAAAGTGCAAAACGAAAACATTAAATACGAAGGCAACGCAGACAAAAAGCGAGTACGAAGACTACGCGCAACCGACTCTGAACGAAGAGAGACACAACGAAGTCACCCTCGAATTGCAAGAGGCAATTGAAGAGAGAAACAAACGAATACTTGCCAAAGCAAATAAAACAAGAAAGTATAAGACGAAACCAAAGGAAGTATACAATTGTGAACATTGTAACAAACTCTTTTTGAAGCTGAACCAGTTGACACGGCACATGCGAGTTCATACAGGAGAACGTCCATATCAATGTGAGCGGTGTCTTAAATACTTTTCTCAAAGTTCCAACCTTAAGAGGCATATTGCAAATCTACATTTAGCTGGTCGATTTTAATTAAGCCAAAAACATGGAACAAATCTGTTGCGTTTGCCTGAGCAGCTCGTTGAGCGTAAGAAACATATTCAGTGAAGAACCGCTACTAGTGGGATATAATAGAGGAATGCTTCAACTTCAAACTAAACGACGGTGATAAAAATATATGCGATCACTGTATCTCAGATATTTGTGGAGCCAATCGTTTTAAGACAAACTACGAGCAAAATATAATGCATAAAGAGAAGATCGGCGATGTTATCGATAGTATTGCAACAGAAGATTGGGAACTCGTCGCCAATTCAGTTAAAACTGAACAGGAATTTCTTACAGATGACAGCATGGACTCTTTTTAAATCCCAAAATGAAGAAAACACAAATACAGGTGATGAATCAGTTGAAGATAGCAGACAGATAAGAGGAGAAGAAACGCTTTCCTATTCCATTTCTAATTCTAATGATAATTGTTTAAAGTGTTCAAAGTGCCCAAAAGTTTTTAAGAGAAACTGGGAACTACAAAGACACCTACTTAGGCACGATGGAATGAAGCCTTTCAAATGTTCACACTGTGACAAAAACTTTTCATTCCCATGGGTCCTTAAACATCACCTAACTCTTCACACTAGAGGGATAATGATAGCAAGTCAACGAAGTTCATCAATGTCAAAAAAGCTTTAGAAAACCGTGTAGTCTAAAAGTTCATCAACGTGTTCACACCGGAGAGCGCCCTTTTAAGTGTGAACACTGTGAGAAAACATATACACAAAAATATTCTCTTGCGAGGCACTCAACTATTCATACAGGGAAGCAAAAATGAAGTACTCATTTTGAAAAAGAACGTTTTACACCAAGAACAACTGTTATAATTATAATTATACATATATAAATGTTAAATAAATAAATATTATACACATTATTAATGTTAAGAATAATTAATTGCAAAGTTGAATCAAAATGAATTTATCACTATAATTACTCAAATGTAAAATATAGCTGTACATTTAAATTCTCAATTTAGTTACGTATAATAAAATTATATGGAATTAACATTATTCTTATTGTTGCTGGGGTTGATTGCTATAGAATATTGAATATATACTCGCATTGGAAGAATTGAATCTATTGAAGATGATAAGGGACTGCGTCCACTTCAAATATACAGCAGAGACCTGTAGCAATTCGTCTGTAAGACCGCGATCGCATTTTTTCTCTGCATGTAACACCGCAACAACAATAACAATATAAAAATAATACATTAGCTTATATATAATGTTGCAAGAAAAAAATCTTTCCTTTTTGTAGTTATTTAAGACTAATATCGAACATTGTAGCTACATATATGTTTTACATTAGACCTTCATTATAATGCTACATTATTCCACAATCTCTTGGTTATGTTTTATATTGAATTTCATTTCGGATAGAGTATATCATAATGACCAGGTCTATAGATTAGATGAACCGATGGCTGTGTTCCTTCAGGGAAATCGTGTGTCTTCACAGAGCCACCTTCAGCTCTGTCAAGATATTCAACACGTACTCCAGCTCCGAGAGCTGAGCAGAGAGCAATGATGTGTATATGATCCGATTCCTTGAACATCGGTTCAACTTCTTGATGTCGAAACTGTTCAATGGTAAGATCACCCTCGATGAAATGTTGATAGAATTCGGCATTCTCCTGCAGTTTTCCCGATGTGATTAGCCGCAAGTACACAACCACATAATCGGAATACCCTTGATCGTTGAGTAGACGATGCAGCTCCTTTTTAGCTTGCAAAGGACCACCGCCAAGATCTGGATTAACACGGTTTACTGCATCCATAAACTGAATCAAACAAAGAGTTGATGGTTAAGATAATAATTACTACTCATACAACCTACTGTGCCATGAAAGTCTTCTAGGGTGAAACGAGGAAAACCAAGTTGTATGAGCTTATCCTTGAAACTTTCCGCATGTATTCTAAAATCATGATATTCCCGGCTATTGTCGACTAAATACTCAAGGTATGAGAAGGCAAAAGCGCGAAAGAAGCAATTTCCATCGGGACGAGTGCGTCGAATATGTTTATATTTGCAAGCCAAGTCTTCAATTTTAGCTATAAAAACGGCATCTCCATTATACTCCGACATCAAAGAACGCACAGGCAGTTCCTCACTGACCAAGGGAATTGACGCATTGATCTATAACATGTAATGGAACAGAAACATATAGAAATATTTACAAATAAATACAGTTTTTCTACCACCTCTTTTTCGATACTCCGCTGCTGTCTAATGATCAATTCGTCTCGATTTCCATCAGACTCCATAATTTTAAAAATTATATTATAAAGATTACTCCCAAATTTGACGTACAAAAATTTATATTCGTTGTCAAATAAAATACTGCGCTAGCTATACAAATTTTGTTCAAAATACTGATAATTAAATCGATTGTTCTGCCCAAAAGTATGCCTCATTGCTGAACAATTTTATTGTAAACCAATTTTGTTACTTAATTAATTAGCCAAATAAATAAATGTAGCGACCGGTTGACGTCACAGGTTTAACAACCGAGCCGAGTTTGATCAGCTGCCCGTAAAAAATCAGTCGCTGTGCAGCTGTCGAACAGAAAGGTTTCAAAGCGGTATTCAATACTTTTTTATATTTAACTAAAAATGCGGCTCATCATCTTATCAGCACTTTCGCTAGTACTACAATTCGGATGGGTTCAAGCGGAGATTACAACGTCAAGCAATCATAAATTGCCCAATATAATTATTATATTAGCCGATGACATGGTATGTAATTCGATTATGGGTCAACAGCAATACATTATAAATAACACTTATGTTAAAGGGCTTTGATGATGTGAGCTTTCGCGGTGGAAGGGAATTTCTAACACCCAACATTGATGCGTTGGCTTATCATGGTCGCATCTTGGATCGTCTCTATGCGCCGCCCATGTGTTCGCCTTCCCGTGGCGCTCTACTTAGTGGCAAATATCCCATACACACTGGTGGGTATTTTAAAGTTTCGAAAATTACGTAAATACTAGTTTAAAAGTGTTTCGGGAAAAGCACGTAGCTTTGTGAACTTTGTGACGAGCCAAAAGTGTGGACAGCCAAAAAAAAGTGATAAGGAAAATAGTGGTAAATTTGTGGGCATTAAAATTTGGACTAGAAGGTTTGAGTGTTGAATATAAACTTTCGAACCTAAATTGATAATCATTGAAGGGTTATTAAACCATGGAGTACACTGGCATTGCTGAAGATTTTCGATATAGCAATGTCCGTTTCATCTGATCTCAGCAATCTCTGAGACAATAAGAGCTAGAGCCACTAAATTTAGTCTGTAGGCACCTTTATTCTGAACAAAGATTTTCTATTTAATCACTTATACTTTCCAGGCACCCAACACTATGTGATTAGCAATCAGGAACCCTGGTCGCTTGAGCCAAATACCACACTGATGCCAGAGATCTTTCGAGATGCGGGTTACTCGACAAACTTGATAGGAAAGTGGCATTTGGGATTCTCTAGGCCCGAGTATACGCCCACCCATAGGGGCTTTGACTATCATTATGGCTATTGGGGTGCCTATATTGACTACTATTCTCGACGATCGCAAATGCCGGCGGCTAATTACAGCATCGGTTATGATTTTCGACGAAACATGGAACTGGAATGTCCAGATCGTGATGTCTATGTTACTGATCTATTAACCATTGAAGCAGAGCGTCTGATAAGAGAACAAGCGGGTAAAGAAAAGCCGCTTTTCCTAATGCTCTCTCACCTGGCACCGCACACAGCCAATCCGGGGGAACTGTTGCAAGCACCCGAGGATGAACTTAGCAAATTTGCACATATTAATGAACCGGATCATAGGAAATATGCGGGTGAGTAAGGGTGTTGTGGTAATACAAGAATTTTGTTAGTTAATTTCTTGATTACTTGATAGCCATGGTTTCCCGACTGGATCAGAGCGTGGGACGCATTGTCAGTGCATTGGCCAGTGCAGAGCTACTGGAGAACAGCATAGTGATTTTTCACTCGGATAATGGTGGTCCATCCGTTGGCATGTTTGCCAACACTGGCTCCAATTGGCCACTCAAGGGTCAGAAGAATACACCGTGGGAGGGTGGCGTACGTGTGGCTGGCGCCATCTGGAGTCCCTTGCTACAGGCGCGCGGCCATCTGTTCAGCCAACCCATTTATGTGGGAGATTTTCTGCCCACGCTGGCCCATGCGGCGGGCATTGAGTTGCCAGAGTCCCTAAAGCTCGACGGCATTGACTTGTGGCCCCAGCTGTCGGGTACACAGGATGCGGATCTTGTGCACCGCGAGATTCTGCACAATCTGGATGATATATGGCATGTGAACTCATTGATGGTGGGTCATTTTAAATATGTGAATGGCACAACTTCAGCAGGTCAATATGATAGTCGACTGCGATTCCGCGAACTAAATGTGCTTGATCCTCGCACACCCAACTATATGAGCGAGGTGAGCAATTCACTTGTTTCCAAAGCCCTGTCCAGCTATGATCTCGAGCCCCTGTCTGTGGCACGTGTGCATGATCTTAACAATGCTGCCACTGTGCGCTGCGGCCACATGCAACGTGGCTGCAATGCTCTAGTGGAGGAATGCCTCTACAATTTGTCCATCGATCCCTGCGAGCAAAACAATCTAAGGTATTCGCCAGCGCATGTTCAGGTGCTCTACGAACTGCGTCAGCGTATCCGTCAGCTACGTGTCGGTGCTTTACGGCCTGCCAATCGGCGTGGAGTCAAATATGCGAATCCTAGTCTACACCATTGCATGTGGGAGAGTTTTGAAGTGGTGAAACCGAACAAAGGTACGTAATATTGATACTAAGTACTTTAATAACAAATCTAATTTTATTAAATGTTTACAGAACGTATGGAGTGCAATGATGGGGGAATGCCTTGTAGCGAATAGTAACTGCAAAAAATGTTGTCTTTGAATATTACATATTTTAAAAAATTAAAATACTTCAATTTCTTTTAAAATTGGTTTAACTATATCTATTGTTTTTGGTAAAGTAATTGAAGTTTCTTGAACAGCTTTATGTATACACATATATACCACAGTAAATATATTTTAGACTATCATAAATTAACAAATTATTTATAATTTGATTTATTTATAATATTGAAAATAAAGTTTTTAATATATTTTATTAATTTTACAGGAAATGTTGACATTTTTTTGAAATAATTTACTTTTTTTAAAGTTAGATAAGGTTGAAGAATTATTTTTAAAATAAAATATTACTTAAAATGCTATTAAACTTTACAAACTCTGCAGTTATGTCAAAGTTATTGCAGGTTTAAGTTATAGAAAATATGAGATTTTAAAAATAACTGCTTTAAACATAATCGATGCCGCTTGCAGTTATCGAGAACAATTTAATGCTGTCTGGCAACGCTGTAAGTTATTTTTTTTGAATTTGTTGCAGTTTTTTTAAGTTTCTGGTTCAAAAGTATTTTTTTTTTTAAATAATTGTAGCAGTGTAACAAATGAAAAAATGAAAATCTAAACTTAATTGAAATGAGTTGGTTGCTAAATTAAACCAGCTGATAGCATTGTCAGCTGCTCAGATACTAAGGGTAGTTAAAGAGGAAAACTCAATCACAGCCTCCCTTTGGCACAGCTGATAGAAAAAGGCCGCTGAAAAAAGGGAAACTACAATGGAGGAACGTGCTGTTTTGGCAAATATTGCAACAATTATAACAAAGGATTTACTCATTGATGGAGCAAACAATAGCAACAACAACTACTTCTCCAACAGTTTTGCGCTGCTTGAAGGCAGCGATGACGACGATGAGGCAGAGATATTTGCCTTGATGCAGAGGAAAGGGACAAGAAATGGCATGACTGAACATGGAAGGGAGAAGTTGGAAAAGCTGCAATTGAAACGAAAACAGGTGGAACAAAAGTTGGAGCAACTGAAGGGCAAGACAAGCAAATTGGAGTGGAAATCTGGAAATGTGGAACTCAATTTGCTGCATCGCTATGTGGATGCACAGTTTGAATCTTATCTGCATATGCGAAAGCTTACATTTCTGGTAGGTTTTGAAATTAGTTAATTAAAAGCTTAGGATTATTAATAAACGTTTTTACCACTCACAGAAAATTCAGCAGGAGCTGGAGCAGATGCTGCAGCAACATGTGCTGCCTGGAGCAACGCAATCGCCACAGACAACACTCTCGCTGGCACTGTGGAAACTATCGACTGATGAGCACTTTGAGGAGATTGCACGCAAGTTTCAGTTGCCCTGGTCCCTGTGCCAGCAGGTGGTGCGTAGCTTCTGGCACATTGTCTCGGACAACTACGAGAGCTTCATCAAGTGGCCCAATTCGCTGGAGGCACAGCAGAGCACGCTGCAAGGATTTCAGCGCTTGCCACAACTGGGCTGCTTCCAGGAGCTGTTCGGCATCATTGTGTTGAAGCGTGTGGATATCTTTTTGGAGAGTGAGCATGCCGAGGTGGCAGTGGTGCTCCAACTGATATGCAATGCCGAGCACAAGATCATCGATTGCTATGTGGAACTGGAGCAGGATTACACGTTTGAAGAGTCACCAATTGGACAGACGCTTGCGCTCAATCCACGCACAATGCCCGCGGGCAGTTATCTCATTGGCAGCAATAGTTTTCCACTCAAATCCTATTTAATACGACCCATTGAAACCGAGTGCTTTCGCAAGGATTCCGTCTTCAATGGTCTCTTGGAGCCCGCTTTTCAACTGGCCGACAATGTGTTGGACACTTTGGCCCGTCGTTTTCATACACTTTATGCGCTGGAAGCACGTGATCTCAACGAGGTGCGTCTCATTGTGGAGAGCATTTGTGCAATGCACAATCTGTGCGTGGAATACGAGGATGATTACTTGGACACGACGGCTGCAGGGGACCAGCAGAAGTTCTCTTGGGGTGGCGTGCTGTCGGCACGCAAGGGCAGCGAGAAAGATACCAAAGGACTGCGTCGGCGTGTGGAACTCATGGATGCATTGATAAACACCGAAGAGGGGCAGTAAATAAAACGAATTTTAAAACAATGCACGATTACTGGCAATCAAAAGTAATTTATCGATTAAGCACAACCATAGCTCGTTACCATAGAGTTGTAGCGTGTGCGAAATATCGCTAGTCGCAATGTGTACCCACGGGTACATTGCAACCAAAATGGGTACAGTTTCTTTTCGTTCGCACATTGCTTCACTAATGTAACTAAATATTATATTAATGAATTGTATTAATCACTTTTTTATGGTTTAATAAATTAGGTAAAAATTAAAAATTACATAAAATAAATATTTAAACAATTAATATAGTTTGTATATCATCTTTATGAAGATTTATGAAGATTAC